>CM041644.1:18718211-18729240 GCA_023333625.1 Bothriochloa decipiens | reverse complement strand
ATTAAATGCGCTATCGGACGCACCTGGAGTTGGTGGATCGAGGGGGGGCTCGACCCTTATCGTATCGAGGCGTCCGTCCCGCCGAAGCCTCGACACTTGACGCGGGGTCCCCCCTCGAGTGATCATCGGCTGGTGACGTCAGTGATTTATCGAGGGTTGCGGCAGAAGTTAAGTACTCTGTTGTGGGCCGGCCCAGTGTGTATTTGCCGGTGGGCCCCGGTGGGTCGAGGATGTACGGTCTGATCTTGCACGTGTTCTTTCGAGGGTCCCGCGAGATTAATCTGAGGGTAAACTCGGGGTTCAACCGAAAACAAGGAAGGTTTAGGTTACCCCTTTTCTCGGTAACCAACAGATAGGTAATTTCAAATGCCAAATTTCATGGTGTATGCTAATAAGTTCGTGGAAACAAATTTGCACTAAGGTCTTGGTCGCTGTTGTTGCCATTATCTTAGGTCTTATTGGTGGATGCTTTGTCACCGCAGCTTCATCTTCCGAGCAGGGAGCATTTGTGTTGAATACTTTTATGCAGGTCTAGTTGGTTAGGGCTGTGTTGATGGGCCCTCTTCCTCTCCCCTCATGTATTTTTGTTGATGATTAGTATTTTTTAATTTGTGTGTTTATTTGTTGGGACTTTCCGGTAATCCTACAATTACTTTTAGAACCCTTTGTATCTATGCTGTAGTTTTTTTTGGCTTTTCTCTTAATGAAAAATTGGTAAAAAAACCCGATCAAAATAAACGATGTGGAGTATTGGATGAAGATCCCATAGTGCTGGTCCATGGGCCGAAGTCAACCTGACGCTTGCGTTTCACCAATGATCAAACGAAACCTGCTGTCTTGTTCTCTTTTCCAAACTCAAAGGATAAGTGGCCGACGTGACTTTTCCAATCATCTCGTGGACCGATCTCGAGTCGTGTTTAACCTTATCTTTTTGCACGAGGATCAGGTGCGGCCTATACGATGAGGGGGATGAAGCTTCTATTCCCGTGGAATTGAAGCCCTGATCGAACACGTGAACAAGGCGTTCAATGTTATGTCAAAAAGAATAATTCTATATAGTATTTTTATATAACATTGAACAAATTACTCTAATGATAAGTCAGCAAGCTATCGCTAGTCCGGTTTGTCTGGCTGAGCGTTTTGCATCCTGTCGGTCAAAGTTCGAAACACTTCAGGGTTGGATTTGTTGCCGGGAGGCGGCGCAGTTTATCTGCACGTTGAAAAAAATTTCCTTCTCTCTTAAAAAGAATCCCCTTATCTATCCTGGATTTGTTGGCCGAAGGCGGCCTAGTTTATCTGCATGTTAAAACAATTTTTTTGTGTAACAAGTACAATGACGACCTAACTACTTTGCTATAAAATTAGGCCAATTATGGGCCAAGAGTAGGATGATGACGCCATGGGCTGTAACTAGGGCGCCCGCAAGCCAGAAGAGGAGCCGCCGCCGCCACCCCTACATGCATGCGCTCGGCACCGCCGCCGTCGCCTCGTCATGTTAGTCTTCCATCA
Organism: Bothriochloa decipiens; assembly: GCA_023333625.1. Classification (NCBI taxonomy): domain Eukaryota; kingdom Viridiplantae; phylum Streptophyta; class Magnoliopsida; order Poales; family Poaceae; genus Bothriochloa; species Bothriochloa decipiens. The sequence goes on along the minus strand of CM041644.1, from coordinate 18,727,731 downwards.
AAAAAATATTTTTAATAATTAGGAGATGTAAAATAAACAAAGAGAATATCCACAGGAATTCTCTAAAATTGCTTAGAGTCTAAGCTAGGTCAATTAGGCTATAGTACTCTTCAATTGTAATCAGGTCAACTCAATAATAGAAAGGGTTAATTCTCATTTATCTCTCTCCCTCTCTTCCTCCCTAGCCGCCGCCCTCCTCCTTTCCCCCGCGCACACGTCGTGCCGCCCCGGGTCCATGCCGCCGCACTCCACCACGCAGCCGCCCCCCTGCCACGCCGCCACCCCTCCTCTAGGCCACGCCCAAGGCTGCCATGTGCCCCCTATGCACGACCTGTTATAGCTGGTATCGAACGACCAGATCGATCCACGTTGCCACCATGTCGGACAACACAATTCTTCTTCAACTCATGGAAAAATTCACCAAGGATCTCTCTACCAAGGTGGATAACATCCAAAAGGAGACAACCTCCAGAAAGGAACAGTCCTCGACGAGAAAGCCAAAGAGACCGAGAAGGATAAAGAACGCATGGCCACAACATTGGAGATCGCCGCCAGACAAACCATGTTCGATGCAGGTCGCGCCTACATCAAAAAGCAAGTGGAGTCGTCTAAATCTCAAAATATGACAGAAATTACAGCAAAAGTGGAGGCCAAACTGTTTTGCAATGAGGAGATCAAATCAGAAAATCAAGGTAATTCCTCTGGCCTAGAAATAAAGACTCACAAACTCTCGTTTCCAACATATGATGGCAAGGAGGATCCTCTACCATGGCTCAATTGGTGTGAGCAATTTTTTAGAGGGCAGAAAATACCAAAATATGAGAATACATGGTATGCATCTTATTATCTTACTGATACAATATAGCAAAGGTATATGCGTCTTTCTCAGGATAATAAAGTGACAGATTGGGATTATTTTTCCCGATGTGTCAATGAACGGTTTGGACCGCCAACTCGATGCAATCCATTAGGAGAATTGGCTGCACTTCGCAAAACAGGAACTGTTGATGAGTACACAGAACACTTTTTGGATCTTGTGGCTCGTGTAGGCAACCTTTGAGCGTAACAACAAGTTAACATCTACACTGCAGGCCTGATGGAACCACTTAAAACAGATGTTGAACTCCTCAATCCACAAGATATGGAAGCAGCTATGTCATTAGCAAGGGCATACGAGCGACGCTTGGAAGTTATTACGGAAGCAGGCCAATCAGGATCAACAAAACAGACACGCTCCTTTCCCTCAAAAGTAACTACAATAACCCTAGCATTCACAACTACAACTCCTCTAGCAATAGCAGCAACACAACTACCTCCAACCACTCGTCCCTTCAAAGACGTGACACCTGAGATGGCAGAAAGGCGCCGCATGGGTCCCTGCTTCAATTGTGATGAGCAATTTATCCGAAGTCACAAATGCAAATAGCTGTTTGAGATCATCATTGTCAATGACTGTGTCGAAGATGACGATGCAAAAGACAACAACAACACCCTCATGATGTTCATCGGCAAAACAAATTCGACAGTATAGGAAACGACTCCATTCTACCTTGATGGCATATTGAACGGCGTCATAGTATATGCCCTTGTTGACACAGGTGCAACCCACAACATCATTGACATCAACTTTGCACGTGAATTGACATGCCAGAGAGACGAATTTCCACCAAGATGCTAATCGGCAACAGTCAAAAGGTAAAGTGTCGCACCGCAACCTACAATACATCCTTCACCACTCATGGTCGTAGCTTCTACATCAACGCCCACCTTCTGGACATTGGCAACGACATCGACATCATACTAGGTCTGCCTTGGCTAAAGACTCTTGGAAACGTCACCTGGGATTTTGCAGACATGTCCTTGTCCTTGACCAGCAGTGGTCAGCGCTCCATCATACCAGCTTCCAATCGACGACTGGCCTCAGCATCAGTTCTTGCACTACCATCCCCATCATCAATGGTCAGCATGAACAGAGCCCCTCGCCCTCTACCAACTGCAAATGACAACCGCCCCTGGCTTGCATTTCGGCATGAGGACACGCCGAGCGGAAAAGAGGAGAGCCCTATAACGACGACCCAACTACTTTACCAAGAAATTAGGCCAATTTGGGCCAAGAGGAGGATGAAAACGCCATGGGCTCTGACTAGGGCTCCCGCAAGCCAGAAGAGGAGCCGCTGCCCCTGCGCGCATGCGCCCGGCACCGCCGCTGTCGCCTCGCCACGTCAACCTTACATCAATAAAGTATTTTCTATAATTAGGGAATGTAAAATACAGGAAGAGAATATCTGCAGGAATTCTCTAGAATTGCTTATAGTGTAAGCTAGGTTAATTAGACTATAAATACTATCCAATTGTAATCAGGTCAACTCAATAATAGAAATGGGTAATTCTCATCTATCTCTCTCCCTCTCTTCCTCCCAATCGCCGCCCTCCTTCTCTCCCCCGCGCGCTGCGCCGCCCCTTCTCCACGCTGCCGCCCCCTGCCACGCCGCCACCGTTCCTACGGGCCACACCCCACGTGCCCCTATGTGCACGACCTGTTATACCTTATCTCTTAAAAAGGATTCCCTTGTCTATCTACCAAAGCACATGTATATAAGGCCAGACCAGTCTCACCGGAGCTATGGTATTGCTGTGTGTGGATGAGGCGAATGTTCGAGAATTTTCTTGACTTGCATAAGAATATTCTTTATGCACAATGTTCGAAGTTGTCTCCTCATGGGCGTGAGAATGTCTTAATCTTTATGCACAAACGTTTGAGACTGAAAAATTGGGACGGTTGATAGATAAGAATTGTCAAAAGCTAGCTACGTCGTCTGGATAGACTAAAAAATTCAGTCGACTCCACACAGATAGGAATTGTCAACTGGAATGTCACTACCGTAGCACGAGAGGGAAGTACTACTACGTACGTATTCTCCGGTGTCCGTCCCCAGCCCGCACCGCGCCGGGATCGACCCAACTGACTACGCAGAGACCGCGGCGACATGTCTTGAGTCGTGACCTCACCGCTTGCGTTGCCTGCCGCGCTCGCGTCGGGCAGCAGAAAATTAAACCACCCGCGGTAACATATATATAAGGCTCTTCCGTTCACCTTCTGATCCGCATCAGTAAACCATCATCTGCTTTGTCAGCTCATTGGGTTACTAGTAAGCACAGGCTGCAGGCTGCACGTGATCATTCCAGCATTGCGAGTTGCCGCAGCCAGGGATCGGAGAAGTGAACCGGTGATGGCGGATCGGCGGAGCAATGGCGTCACGCCTCCTCGCTGGAGCGTCGCGTCCCAAAGCAGCCATTTGGCGGCGGTCATGAGAGGAAGCTACGCGCCGCGGAGCGTCTGGCGCCCGTCGGCGGTCGGTGGTTAAAACATCCTCAATTTTTCACGAGGGAAAAATACATAGAATGGCGAATAATTCAATAGTTTGAAGCTCAAACCATCATATCATCCAGCGTTAGTTGATGCAGTAATCCATACTTCGAACAAAACAAAAGAATACATTTAGAAGGGGTTACATAAATAGTCATCGCCATATTGGCGGGATCATCAGAGTAGCTGCAGCGTCTGGAACAGCTGCAGAAGGCGGAAGTACAATAAATCTCCAAAAGAAGCCTGAGCGTAGGAACGAGACATTTACTCCTCTTCGTCATCGAAGTCGTAGTCAGGTTCACCTGCCAAATAATTTTCAGTACGGTTTGTACTGGCCACATCTCCCACCCTATGCTTTGCTTTCGCTATGTAGTATTTGGTGGGATGCAGAGGATATAATCAAATCGACCTAATATATGGCTGTGGTTTCCTATGCAAGTAGTGGCCAATATCATATAATATAAATCATCAAGTTTTAACCCATCTCATCCACATGTCCAAACCCATTCCTTCCCATCACACACCTCTCATCCTCTCGCACTCAGTCGACAGGTCCAACTCCCTCTCGGAGCCTGTCTCAGCGGATCACAGCCGGAAGGGTAACACCAGGGGGAGAAATAGAAAGACTCCTCTCACTACTCCCGAGAAGCGTGGGTCTTAGGAAAAAGCCATACCAGTGGCTCGCGGACTATATATATAGATTCATAAACTCTGCAGAGCGTGTACTCCCGTAACCACAAGATCACTATCATCGGCGGTGCCCCGCCTAAGCTGATTCTGGCTGCTTTCTAACCGGTGCGATGCCACCCTACCACTCAGTACTGGGACATCCCGGATAGGTACCACCGGCACACTGAGACTGTGAGACATAGTACCGGACCTCCGAGGTCACTATATTGTCTAAGGAGGGTGTGGGTCTCCACGCCCGTACCTCCCGACACTATCTGCTAACCACCTAGTAGTAGTGGCACCGTCCTAGCTAGTCAGACATCCGTCTCCCGCCCATTCAAGAGCGAGTGGTGAGCACGTAAGTGCCAAGGTTCCGATCCTCAAGAGATATCAGGTCCTAGGGGGATCAGACAGGATTATCTTCCCTTATGGACTACAACAGTCCATGCTACAACAGCACCTCCTACCCGGGGCTTCACTCCACGAAGGTTCTCACCCCCGGGATCTCCTTATACCTCACATTGTGCCCGCCACAAGCACCTCACACGGGAATGCCCAGAACACATTCCCCGGCAAGACTCGCCCACATGGCTCATCGTAGAATCCTGTCCGATCGATTCAACCCTCACCACACACCCAAGACGCACGCAGCACTCTCCCCGAGTAAAGTGGCACCACGTGCCTTAACCATGTAACCATGCTCTCCACCACGCACCACATCACACAGATATCGGCGTAGAAGAAGTAAAGCATTATAAGTAAATAAGCAAGCGTCTAGCCTATCAGTAGGTGTGCAGGAGTATGGTTGCGACAAGGTAAAGGCTCATCAAGCAGTTCTATCATGCAACCTATCATTAGGTGATATTCATAATTAGAGCACTAGCAACTAGATATTATGCCATGCGTAATAGGATCTATGAGGTTGGGTGGGGTGTGGCACCTGCGAAGTCGTCACCGAGCTCCTCCTCGTACTCGTAGTCGTCCTCCTCAAGCTGCTCCTCCTCTGAAACGAGACATAATAGCCGCGTTAGCAGCTCCTATAGAGTCAACACAAAGGAGCAATAAAATTCAATAACTCCAAATACACTCATACATAAGCCTATGACGTAGAGCTCATTTTTATGAAAATTTGGACACTTGGTTCATATTTTTCGGAGTTCGTATGAAGAAGTTATGAATTTTCGAAGTTTATTCTATTTTCTGAAAAAGAAAAAGGGCAGATTAACCTGGTGCTGACACGTGGCGGCTCCTGATTGGGCCACGTGGCGTGCAGGAACAGTGCAACCGGGGCTGTGCTGATGTCATTCTGATGTCATGCTGACGTCAGCACTGACGCGGGGTCTGAGGCTGGATGACGTCATGCTGACGTCAGCATTGACGGGGACCCAGTCAGTGGCTGACGTCATGCTGACGTCAGCATTGACGGGGACCTAGTCAGTGGTCAACGGTCAACGCCGCCCGGGCCTCGACCGGGCCTCGGAGGGCCTGGGTACGGCTGGATCTGGGCCGGGTTGGCCGGCCCGGCCCGGACACGTGTCGAGCAGGAAGATAGGCCGCGTGGCGTCTCTGGGCCCTTAATGGGCCAAGTCCGCGGCCGGTTCTGACTGGTGCCGCATGGACTCAGTCCATGGTGGACCGTGGACACAGGGGCTGAGTGGCTCACGGTGACTGGTCCAGCTGGGTCCACGTGGCCGTGTGGACCTGGTCCACTCAGGCACGGGGAGGTTCCCCTCCCTTCTCTGCCTCGCGCGGCGGTCGGCGCGGCACGTCGCCGGTGACGTGCAGGCGAGCAGCGGCTGCGAGCGGTCAGGGCAAGGCGGTGCAGCGGCTAGGCGAGCGTGGTGGTTAGGCGGGTGCGGCCGCGGGGCGCAGGCAGGCTGGGGGTGTCTCCATTCGCCGGCGCTCGTGTCCCGGCGGTGGCCGGCGGTGAGGCTGCGGCTGCGGGGCGCAGCGGAGGCTAAGGGAACGCTTCGACTCGTGCAACGCGTTTGTGAGGTCCAGGCAAAGGTGACAGGCCGGGTTAATTTGGTCGCGGGGCTCCTGGCACGACGAGCGACAACGGCGACCCGGCGGCGGCAATGGAGGCTCACCGGTCGAATTCGCTGGCGTCGCTAGACATGGGCCTCCATCTTCACCTCCATTCCTCGATTGGAGCAGCTAGGAGCTCCCTGACCTCTCTACCGTGGCGTGTGGAGGCTCGGCAGAGGCGCACGAGGCGTGTTGGCGCGGCGGCGCTCTGGCCGGTCGGAGTCCGGGAAGACCGAAGGCAGCAAAGCGGCGTGCCCTCGCTGTAGTCTACGCCGGCTCCCTAAACCTTGCCATAGCGGCGTCCTAGGCTACGACACGTTCATCGGTGGAGTCAAGGGCAGAAAAGGAGAAGAGGGGAGCAAGAACGGCAGCGGTGTACTGGCGGCGGCCATGGCCGAGCAGGGCGAGGGCGGGGGAGCTCACCTGCGCAGCGGCGGTCGAGGCAGGCGACGAGGTGGCGGGTCTGGTGAAGGGAAGTAGAGTTGGGGCGTCGAGCCGGTCGGGCGGTGTCCGAGGTCCTCCTCCGGCGCACGGGCGGCGGCAGCGGCGGAGGGCAACGATGGTGCTCCGGGGCGTGCGCTGGCTCCCGTCCTTCCTCCCCCTTCGTCACTCTCTCTCTGGCGTGGTCAGAGAAGGCGTGGAGCTCACCGAAGGCGGCGCGGAGTTAGGAAACCCTAACGCACCGAGCTCTCTTCTTATAGCCATGGCGGGCGGCTGCCGACGGCGAGGATGGAAGATGCCCATCGGGCGGCTGTGCGCGGCCATGATTAGGGTTAGGGTTTGGCTGAGGTGTGGTGCAAGCGGGCGGGCGAGATGGACGGCTCGGCGCGCGGCCGGACGCGGGTGAACGGCGGAGCTTCGCCGTTCTACTTCTGGAACGGCGGACGCGACGGGCGGGTGGCCTGAAGTGGAAGCTGACAGGCGGGCCCTGCCTGTAGGCGAGAGAAAGGGGAGAGGCGCGGGCGCAAACGGCGGCAGGCCCTTGATGGGCCGCCTTGTTGGGGCGGCTGGCCTTGCTGGGCCTGGCAGCGCAGCAAGCGGGCGGGCAACGCGCGGGCGAGGCAGGCCGAGTGCGGGCGCGCGAGCGGGCCGACCACACGGGCGAGCGTGGCGCAGGCGGGCACCTTATTGGGCCAGCAGGCCGGACAGGCCGATTGGGCCGTCGGGCTGGTTTCTCTTTTTCATTTTTCTTTTTATTTTCAAAACTTTTTCTATTTCTATTTCTTGCAAAGCAACTAATTTAGCCACAACCCTAGGTTAGTGAGGTCAGTGACCATGATGTATACACCATAGTGGATCCACTAGGGTCTCTAGGTTATGATGGATCCATTTCCAGAGTTAGCGGGCATATATATACATACGATAAAAGGTTATTCGATTTTATTAACATCACGTAAAATCGAATAAGAGGCGAATCAACTCTGGTTATTTGAATGCAATGCTCATGCTAGCATTAGGCGCTACTTGTGCAACTATCTGGTGGTTTCCTACATGACACTCGCCACACGTTGCTATACTTTTTAGAAAAAAAAATTTAAAAGCCCGTATTTTCGGTGACCGGATTTCTAGGGTCGTTACGGTGGTGCCGCCGCCGTGTCGTCAGCGTCAACACCGCCGCTGGCATCAGTGGTTGTGGCGTCCGCGCCCGCGGAGAAGAACTTCGCCGCGGACTTCCTATTGGGCGGGGTGTCGTCGGCGGTGTCCAAGACCGTGGCGGCGCCGATCGAGCGCGTCAAGATGTTGCTGCAGAACAAGGACGAGCTGATCCGCACGGGCAGGCTGTCGGAGCCGTACAGGGGCATCGGCGACTGCTTCGGCCGCACCGTCCGGGACGAGGGCGTCCTGTCGCTGTGCCGCGGCAACACCACCAACGTCATCCGCTACTTCCCCACGCAGGCGCTCAACTTCGCGTTCAAGGACTACTTCAAGTCCCTCTTCAGGTTCAGCCGGGAGAAGGACGGCTACTGGAAGTGGTTCGCCGGGAACATCGCCTCCGGCAGCGCGGCCGGGGCCACGTCGCTGCTCTTCGTCTACTCCCTCGACTACGCCAGGACGCGCCACACCAACTACTACAAGGCGGCCAAGGGCGGCGGCGGCGAGAGGCAGTTCACGGGCCTCGTCGACGTCTACCGGAAGACGCTCCGGTCCGACGGCGTCGCGGGGCTCTACCGAGGGTTCAACGTCTCCGTGGTCGGGATCATCGTCTACCGGGGGCTCTACTTCGGCATGTACGACTCCTTCAAGCCCGTGCTGCTCACGGGGAAGCTGCAGGACAACTTCTTCGCGAGCTTGGCGCTCGGCTGGATGATCACCAATGGTGCCAACCTGGCATCTTACCCGCTCGACACTGTCCGGAGAAGGATGATGATGACCTCGGGGGAGGCCGTCAAGTACAAGAGCGCCATGGACGCCTTCGCCCAGATCGTCAGGAACGAGGGCCCCAAGTCGCTCTTCAAAGGCGCCGGCACCAACGTCCTACGCGCCATCGCCGGCGCTGGCGCGCTTGCCGGCTACGATCACCTGCAGCTTATCTTTTTTGGCAAGAAGTACGGCTCAGGTGGAACCTAAACAGGGAGGGACGGATTTCAGCGAATTCATTCATCATTAGACTGAATGATGAATAGATGATGACGAAAAGGACTCTATATTGTATTTTGTTTTGACAGGTTCAGATATATTTGTATATAGTTCAAAATTCACAATAAGAAGCATTCAGATTGCTTCCATTTGTTAGCTCTGATTGATTTTTTTAAAGTTCTGTTTGTAAAGATCTCAGTGATTGTAACAAGTACTCTTCAGAAAATAAATACAGAGGGAATCAGGGAACTCAAGTTGCCTGCAAGTGCTCACAGAATTCAGAGGAACTACTAACTCTTATCAGCACAAAGCAAGCCTGCCAGACAGAGTGGTGGCTTTTCTATGCTACAGCTTCCTGAACCCGAAGCCTCTTCTTAGTCTCAGGGCAGCGAGCTACAACTATAAGCTTGGCTGCTGAAATCTGCATATGCCGCAAGAGTGGCATGCCATGCCATGCCATGCCGGCCATTGTGCGTATGCAGTCAGTATGACGGCGGCCCACCAAAGATTGGCCTCATGAACCTGTCATCGAACTTCCTCCAGTAGATGTGGACCGTGTGGACAGGCCTCTCCAGCATCATAGATAAGCTCCTCTTGGCCTGCTCCAAAACAATGCCGCTGCCTGACACGCCTTCATCAGACGAGAGAAACGGCAGGATGAAGTCATCCTTTGGGGAGTTGCTGCCTGTGCTATGGCCTCTGGACAGCGCTCTCGACTGACGCGGGAGCATGGCACTAATCAGGGGCCTGGTCAGGAAGCCAAACACCTGAAATCATGGGCAAGTTTCAGCTTTCTCAACTCTTGGACTCTGAACTCATGACATGCATGAATTCACATATTGCCGGGTTCTTTACTTAAGATACCAACCAGAGTGGTGA
>CM041644.1:18626648-18696466 GCA_023333625.1 Bothriochloa decipiens | reverse complement strand
CTCTTGGTTGAAATCACGAAATAGAATCTGGTTGTCATGACTGCAGGGAAGAGGTGACTGCGATGGAATGGAAGGGGCCTACCTGTTGTGTCAATGGTTAGATCGTGTGTGGTCTCGGCGAGTGTCAAGGTGGATGGATTCGTAATGGCAGTGGGAAGAAGCCGACCGCTGCACAGACGCCTTGTCCTTGCGTCTCCTGCTCTGCAGCTCACCCAGCGAGAGGCTACGACACGTCGACAGCCACTTCTGCTTTCACTCTGATCTCCAATTCTCCACCGCGTTGCCGATGACCTCTGGCTCTGGGGCTCCATGGCTGCTAGCACGGGGCGGCGAGATGCCGCAGGAGGTTCTGTCCCCGGTGGCTCACCTCAACGTGGTCCGCGGCCGTGGAGACGTGAAGCAAGGGTAGCTACGTGCTGCATGCAATGGCCCGCAGCCTGCGGCGCCTCTTTGAGAGAGCGCAGCAGGCGGCGCCGAGGAGAGGCCCTGCCGCCCTGGCCAGGGAGGTCGAACGCCGCGTCGTGGACACGGGTGTGAAAGGAGGCAGCCGCGCTCGAGAAGGCTCTTGAAACTTAGCTGGACTTCTCGCTTTTGAACCGATAATGCGGCGTGGCAGGATGAGGGGCTGCGACGTGGCAGGATCAGGGGCAAGAGACGATGGCACAAATTTCGATGACAGAGATGTGTTCTGAATTCTGATTTACTCATTTGACATAAAATTTTCGATGTGCTAAATTATAAAAATTGAACTAAAGCTCATGTGTGCTAGATGACAGAATTGAACTAAAGCTCATGTGTGCTAGATGACAGACAAGTGGTAGATGGCTTCCTTGCATTGTCCAGCCCCCCAGCGCCTCAATGTGGCATGGAGAACTTAGTTGAATCTTCTGAACAACTAGCTAGAAGCAAAGCGCTGTGCCAAGGCTAGGGAAGATGCTAGAATAAACATTTCTTCTACTTGACCAATCATGGATTGCTGGTGTTTGTCTGCATGCTTTTCAACAGCTCCATGCAACAAGTTCCGAAATACATAAAAATAGCGACTTACATTCTTCTTAAACCTAAAACAACAAATACAAATGATAACATAAATAACACGAGACAAGGTCCCTCACTGCTTACATTCTTTAGTCACATCACATTAAGTCATGAACATGGACGATTTATTTAGCATAAGCTAGATAACTTCATTGATTGTTCTTCTTCTTAGTTCCGCCCACCATAGTGTCCTGCGCCACCATGATATCCGCCTCCTGGTGCTGCACCAGTACCACTACCGTACCCGCCTCCATAACCCCCACCTCCGCCATAGCCACCACCATTGCCATTTCCACCGCCAGTGCCACCACCAATATTGTCACCGCCGTAACCAGGATTACCATTGCCACCTCCATATCCTGGGGCTGGGCCACTGCCATACCCACCTCCACATCCACATCCAGGGCCTCCATATCCAGAGCCGTAGCCACCACCATGGTCATGGTGATTGAATCCTCCACCATGTCCAGGCATGTATCCTCCACCACCACCATACCCTGGCTGGTCGTCTCCTCCGCCATATCCAGGCTGATTGTTTCCATACCCTCCGCCTTCATATCCAGGCTGAGTGTTTTCATACCCTCCACCATGCATATGCTTGTATCCACCAAACCACTTCTCATCCTTGAGTCCAGTCTCTCCTGCAGGCTTCACATTCTTCACTCCAGAGTCTGCATGAAGAAACATATGAAGCACACAAAGATATTGTCAGTTCCCCATGTAATTTCTTCTTTAAGAATAATTCTACATAATTCATGCAGTAGCATAACAGTACACATGCACACACAAATAGAAAAATTAGGGAGAGAGATGGATTAGCAACCATTGGCTTCAGTGAGCTCCCTGGCATACAAGCCGAGCAGGAGAGAGGCCAAAACGACACCAAGCAGAACTGCAGACTTGTTGATGACCGCCATTTCTAGAACTCTTGCTGTAGTGCTCAACTACAACCTTTGGGGTGAGAATATGGAAGTGCAGTGCCCTGCATTTTATAGAGTCAGCAAAGCATGGTTGCAAGCTGTACAAGGCTCCATGGCTACAACGGAGCTAATGGACAGGACAGAAACGAAGTAACTCAACCAAAAATAAGTGTGCTGAACAGTTGGCTGTTACCACAGCTCCACGCCAACTTGATTACTGGAGTACTACTATCCAAATGTAGCCGGGCACTTACAATCAAGTATCAGAGCTACATCCACATGTGTTGTTGAGAGCGGCATGACAATAAGTTCAGTACTTCATTGCATTTGTTCCCCATCGCTCCCACATCAGTGAAATCAATGACGTTTAGAATTAGAATTAGAATTTAGACTGCCTACGTATGTGAAATATACTACTCCTACAGTCCTACCTATTGCTAGTACAGTTGTATAACAGCTCTTTAGTCGAGTTAACTAGGCTGGGACAATCAATGCCACTTATCTAAGACCACGTACTGGTGAGTGACCACACATGTTGACAGAATAAAAGATATACTTCCTCTGTTTCAAAATATAAATCGCTTTGATTTTTTTAGTAAATTTATTTTATTATATATTTAAATATAATAATATATTTAGATATATAACAAAATTGATGAACCAAAAAAATCAAAGCGACTTATAATTTGATACGGAGGAAGTAACATGTTTACCACTACTAGGGGATGCAATGGCATAAATTAACTGGCAAAAAGGAAAGAACTGGGGAAACATGTCGCGCACGACTTTTATTCGATGTCCTCTAGGATTGAAGCAGTCAAAGTGGAGTTTACTGTATTCTTTTTATTACTAGTATGAAAAATAAATCAATTCATACATTCAACAAGAGTGATTGGAGCCTGCAGGTCTAGAAGCCATTAGGAACACAACAATTTATTCAGATTACCGTTTGAACAGGACGTGTGACATCTAAATTAAGGGCATCCTAATTAAACAATGGTCTTCCTTCCGGCCCATGTATCTCACGCTTTGCAAGGAAACTACCAGAATGCATGGCTTAGATTTCAAAGATCGTGGAAAACTACTGTTGTAGATCATATACAGATCACAGAAGAAGAAATGAAGCTCAACGAATCTCGATTTGAAAATTGAAATAGAGCAAAATCCGAAGCAACCAAGGCCTCAAAACGAACAGTGCAGCAGAAACCAATACCAGTAGCAATTCTTGAACGTCAACAATGCTGATAACAGCAACCAAAATCAACAACCAAGTGAGAAATAATAAAACACTTCGCGGGGCAGTAGTAGCACGAGAGGTCAAAGGAGTAAAGGTACGGTGCAGAACACAACTTCTCCCTGCTGGCCTGCTGGGCCATATATTAGTGCTGGTGCGTGTTAGAGCTGACAGTGAGTTCGCTTCACGGGTAAGCCAAGCTATAGCTCGATTCACAGCTTTCTTTTCCCCCTCTACAGCACAGAGAGGCGAAAAAGGGCGAACCCAAGGCGACGGCGTTTTCCGGCAGCGATTTCGCCGGCCGCCCTCCTTTCCGGACGCCGTCATGGTGCTGGAAAGGAAGGTTGGCCGCGGAATCGCCGCGCGGATGAAGATAGGTTAGGTTTTAGCTTGCTTAGGTCTAGGGTTTGATCGCCGCCCGCTGGTGGTGGTGCTAGGGTTTGCCGGGGGGCTGGCGCTCCTTTTGCGGCGAGTTGGTCTGAGGGTCGTCGGCGTGGTGGACACGGTGGCGGTGCCTTCGAATAACAAGAGCTCCTATGTGACTGGCGGCGGGTGCCGGTGCTTCTCCGGTGCGGCCATCGTCAGGTATCCGAGCTCTTCTTTTGGCGCGATTGGGAAGGGCTTCTCCTCCCCTGCTTTTCCTGGGTTGCCGTCGTTGGTGACCGTGGGATCCTTTTTCGACCGGCGGTGTGGTCATCGGGGCGGATTTCTTCCGGCTACTGGCTGTGAGCTTGCGGTGGCGGTTGTGCTTCTCGCCGGAGATGGAGGGGAGCTGCCGATACTCTTTCAACGATTCAGATGTGACTTGGTGGTGTGAATCGTTGGCTGTTGCGGCGTCTTCCATGCTTTGGGTTTCCTCAACAACTCCGGCGAGCGAAGCTAACGGTCGGCGGTGCGGCGTCTTTGGCGTGGCGTCGTGTAGACCGGTGAATTCTCTGGAAGATGAAGGATTTAGCATCTAGGTCCTTTGTGTCCTTTTTTGTTATTTCCTTTGGTTTCCAGAGTTTATCTGTAAAATAGGGTGTACACAGTTGCCATTATTAATGAGAACCCCTTCCTTTTCGCAAAAAAAAAATTTATTAAGATTATACCATTATTATAGAAACATTGTTTACAGGCGGCACATTTTGCACCTTTAAACAGCTCGTGTGAAAGGCCAGTGAAAAACTAAAATGGTAACATTCCATTGGCGTCAGCTTGAGAAGCACTAGTGTAAATTGATTTGCACAAACAACGTTCAACGTAAATCTAATTACAAAGGCGGTTGGTCATAGGCTTAAGCCAGCCACCGGAGTTCTAACACAGGGGTTAGTTATACGAGGCTTTCGCATGACATAGATGGTAGGATACAATATGGGAGCGATGTAGGAGATCCAGAGATACTCTATAGGGGTTAGTTATACGAGGCTTTCGCATGACATAGATGGTAGGATACAATATGGGAGCGATGTAGGAGATCCAGAGATACTCTATCTTTACCCCTTCTTTAAGTTGGAGAAATGCTAGAGTGGGAAATTGTCGTGGTGGGGTGCACAAAGTAGCCGAGTGTGGTTCCATAAGTGGGAACATACAAGAGCTAAGTTTTTGGTCCAAGGTGGCCGGCCCGTCGCTCTCTAGCAACGTCGCTCTCTCTAGCAAAATTAAAGACTCCCTCCGTCCCAGAAAGAGAGTCGTTTTAGACTCGGGCACGGGTATCAAGGCCAGAGTTAATGTGTCAGTAAAGTAATTTGTTCTCCACCACCGCATGGGATCTTCTGCGGAGGCGAGGTGTCGACGACCTCTCACTCCCGCACCCGGCAGGCCTCTGCCTTCACGCCGGCGTCCCTATTCATCTTGATGCGGAAGATGTGGGCAGGGCCGGGATGACAGTGTCGATGTTTATCACCGATAGCCCACCACTGGGGTATCCGAGATGGTGTTTTTATTCGAAGGAGCTAGGCGAACTACGGAACTTGGCGGTTACGGCAACAAGCTTGACGAGATAGACGATTTTATACTGGTTCGGCCCTCGACTTGGGGTCGAGTAAGAGCCTTTATGTCCAGTCGGCGTTTATCCTGTTGCGTTATATTGATGAGTATGAGGGATTATGTATGGTGTGCATTACAATCTTCTTCTTTCTAAGGGGTACCCTCAGCATCCTTATATGGGGCGAGGCTAGCTACGGGTTCTATGTTTCCTAGTCAGATTCCAAGAATAAGTTCTAAACTAAGAGTTTCGCATTCTTTCCTATTATAATCCATTTAGGATATGGTAATTTACACATCGTGTTACTCCGTGTTCTACTCAAATATGGTGGCGAGTCCTTTGACTCTCCGTCCGTATTCCGTCTTCTTAGGGATCCTCCTGTATCTCCCATCGACAAGCCCCTGAGCGTTCCATGATTTGAATCTTGGAAGCCCAGTTCTTTCGAGATGAGATCTTGGGATGCTCTTTCTTCTGCTGCTATCTTGTTTTCAGGGCGTGCAAATTGCACTCACTGAGTGTAGCCTCCGAGCCTCTTACTTTATGGCACAAAAAGCTGGTGGGTCTTGTCTTAGTCTTCTGGTTATTGCTTTTGCGTTTCACGGAGTGCAATTTTGAAAAAAATTACACTCAATGAGTGTAGCCCCTGAGCCTCTTGCTTTGTAGAACAAAAAGCTGGTGGGTCTTGATGAAAAATTAGAGTATGTCTTTGGTGGAGGGTACTCCTGCAGCCCCCGAGCCTTTCCCGGGTTCTTTTCAATATGAAAGAACTCGGGGAAGGATTCTTGAGTTCTTCACTAATGTACCGTTGGTTATTGAGTGCCTTTACTGCTTCTGTACTTTTATGGAATATGCACTTGGATATACTTTGCACTCATCGTAGCGTCCTCAGCCAGGAGGCACGTTCATCCTCATCGCCAGCGGCCTTGCCCAGCTGTGGGCCTGGACCCGATTTTGTCGAGGGGCCGCGCAACCTCGCCCATGCACCGCCTTTGCTTCAACGCGCGGTCGCTGGATCTACATCTGCTTCATGACCGGTTGATGATGAGGAGGTCCAGGACGGCATCAAGGCGGTGAGTGGGCTGCTGAGGTGAGGCAGGACACAGTCTTCCTCGCTCGGCGTGTAACCTCTCCCGTCCAAGCCTAGCACACCAGCCTCTAATAGTTGGATTCCCGCGCGACCTCGCCAAACTAGGGCCCGTGCCATTCTTCACCAAGCGCTGCGGCGTCACCCTATAGGGGCCCGTGCGACCTCGCCCCTAGGGCTCCTCTGCCTTGATGCCGGACATCAGGGCGAAGATGTGCTCTAGCAGAAGCTGCAGGTGTGGAAAGAAATTGGGCGAGTGGATCTACTGCGGAAGAACTCTCGCGGTCATGGAGGGACAAAGTATGAATGGATAAGATTGTTGGTAGAGCCTTTCTCTAGGATGACACTCTTTCTAGGATAGTATCCAAGTTGTGGAATGACACTTTTTAAGGGACAAAGGGAGTATGTTGCTATATAGGACACATGGGGACGAAAGGCCTAAAAACCAATGGTACAGCGGAAAACCAATAATCTTAGTGTAGCAATTCTTAAATGTCAATAATGTTGATGGAGCAACCAAAATCAACAAAAATAAGACTAAGTGCATGGTAAAAATTAGAAAAGTTAAAACAACTTATAATTTGAAATGGAAGTAGTTTTATTTTATGAATGGACCAGCAAATCTGCATGTGCATTTAGGATCCATTTGGCAACGCTCCACGAAGAAGACTCTCAGGGAGAATAACTCCCTAACTGCCAAACGTATTTTTCAGCGAGAAGTGATTTTCTATTGATAGTGTGAAATGATTCTCTAAAATGAACTAAGAGGGTGAGAGTTGAAAAAATATTTTCTCTTGATTCTGTAATGACTCTTCATCCTGATTTTTAGAGTTTTGCAAAGAATCATAGCACTAGTGGAGATTTGGCCTTCCATGATAAAATTCCTTATGATGATTTTGTTATGGTCACCGAAGAGTGGTTTCCACGACGTTTTGGTCGCTTTGTTCATTGAACTGCGCAACAATTTTGTTTTCCATGACGTATTCTAAAAACGTCACGGGAATCATCACGAAAAGCTTGACGGAATCATCACAGAGGCGTTCATGGCTCTGTTCATCACTGGATTGTGATGTTTTCACAGATATCCTCGAGTTGTGACCCGTCACTGAAACCTGCGTCGCTCCATTTGGCTACGGGAGCCGGCGCCGTTTGCCTACGTGAGAGCCGCCTTCACTCATACTTCCATCCGCCGTTAGCACTCATCACTGTTGACGGTGGATATGCCATGAAAATCCACACTCAAAATGCTATCAACATGCCTTGGTTCTAAGGAAGAATAGCATAACATGAGCATATTTTATCAATAACTAGTTCCACTTTTACTCTTAGCTTGTGATTTTAGGAAACAACAAAATGAAGCTTGGAAGGACCCAATGAGGGGGTCGGCCGACCCCCACGTGAGCTCCCCCTGAGCTCAACTTCGAGCATGATACATGTTAAGCTCCCTGGAGTGCAATTGAGCCCTCAGATCAACTTGTGTTTGCATCCAATGGCATAAGCTCATTGCACATGGATTCATGGGCCCACAAGGAAGCAAGCAATGTGACAAATAATTGGAAACCAACCCCCCTGTGGGCCCACTAGGTCAGTTTGCTCCCACCAACCTCCTGCATGCCGCCATGCATCAAGTTCAATCATTGGCATCCATTTGAGGCGGTTCCTAGGTCGGTTCATCCAAGTGTGAGGAAGCAAGGAGCACGCAGATCACTGACGTGGCACCCCCTCTCCTTACCCTATAAAAGGAGGCTACCACCACCCTTGGAGATCATCACACAATCACAAGATCCATTATCCAAGCTCCAAAGCTCCAAGTTAGAGTAGTAGTTGTTAGTCTAGAGTGGGTGTTAGAGTTTAGTCGAGCGAAGCTCGGGGTCTTCGAAGTCGTCTTCTAGAGAGTCTGGTATAGTCCTTGTATCTTTTCTCTTTTGTAAGACTTTTCTTTTTATCAATATAATATTCTTGCTTTACTTTACTTAGTATTTACTTTGTGCAAGTCTATAGTCTTTATAGTCTTGTTGTGTGCTTATCTTAGTAGCTTAGTTGCCTCAGTTGGATTGGTTTTCTATAACCAACTCCTTGTGTGGGTATCATCGTCCTATCTTGCATAGGAGCTCTAGTTATCTGCATGTTAGCTAGAGTTGTAAGATTAAGTGTGAGCGTGGTGCTCAGACTTAGTCTTACCTATGATTTTCACTGGTTCACACGGACAGTTCGTGAGTGCACTCCCGAGAGGTGACAGGTCTTGGGTAGCATTAGGGTTTTCTCACCACGTTCGGACTAGTTCTTAAAACACAGGGTGCCCATAAGAGTATAGCCGCTTTAGTAGGGGTTCTGTCTCCTGATTTCTCGCCTATCCCCACCACGCAAGTTGTAAGGCACCAGTCTAGTTAAGTCATCTATCTGTTAAGATTTAGTGCATAGAAGTAAAGTAAGATACATAGGAGTCCTTTACTCACTCATTGTCCTCCCACCTAGCTAGCTCTCTACTAGTTATCTTTAGATTAGGATCTGTGTGATCATTTATCTATCCTTTTCTTTTCATTTACCCCTCTTCCTACACTAGTGATACTAGATTGTAGTAGACACAAGGATCTCTTTCCCCTTTTATTAAACATTCCTAGATACTGTTTTCCCTGGGGAAAATATAAATTATGATACCTTGGAATACTGCTGGGTGAAGTGCTACAGCGGTATATTTTGTGCGCTTGTAGAATCATCCAATAGATATTTAGAATTACCCCACAGTCATTTTCTGGTGCCATTGCCAATCTTTGGTAGTGACGCTAAGAAATACCAACAAGCATTTCTAGCGCCGTTGCCGGGGACTAACAAACCTGGTAATGACGTTAAGAATTGTCAACAAGCACTAGTACCCCCATCCGCCGTTAGTCATGGGACCCGCCCATCACTCAGCCGGACGCTTCCCCATCCGACGTTATGGGACCCGCCGTTACTCATCCGTTCCAAATGGGCGCCATTCTAGCATAGTTCACCGACTGACCTGTGGGACTTGCCTGCCAGGGGAACCTTGAGGCCACCACCCTTCGATGACTGACATGTGGGACCTGTCTAAGACCGTTTTCCATCCGACGTGTGGGATCAGCGTGTCAATTAGATGGGACCCACCACAGGAGACCCAATACTATTAATGTGGGGTCAACCTTCAATTACTGACATGTGGGATCTGCCTGGGACCGTTCTCCATCCGACGTATGGGATCAACATGTCAGTTAGATGGGACCCGCCATAAGGGACCCATCTCTGTTCATGTGGGGTTAACCTTTCGATTGACATGTGGGACCCGTCTTGACTCACATGTGGGACCGTTTCCATTGGACGTGTGGGACCAGAGCGTCAGTTAGATGGGACCCGCCATACGGCACCAACCCTGTTCACATGGGGCCATCCTTCTTCGACCGACCTGTGGGACTGTGTGGCACTCTTCACCATCCCACGTGTGGGACTAGAGTGTCAGTTACCAGGGACCTGCAACTAGGGAGCCATCTCTGTTCACGTGGGACCACCCTTCTCTGATCGACATGTGGGACCACCCTTCTTCGATCGATGTTGAATTTCCCAAAAATATTGGGTTCTCTAGGATTCAAACCCGGGACCTGACATTAAGCGGCTATTTGTGTTCTCATCCCCTTGGAGCCTTTATATAATGTAAGTAATTTTTTTGTTCTCTTATATCTTATATCTATATATATGGAGTATATTATATGCCCTGAAAGTGGAAAAGTATCTACCCGTTGGACTTGCAACGGAGACAGAGTCGGCAGCGGAGGATCCCCGGTGTGCTATAGTGGCTCTGGCATCCATTTGAAGGCAGGCGGCAGGGCTTTGCTGGTGGAGCACGGCGGCATTGGCGTCCGCATCACTTGTGTGCCGCGGCGGAGGTGTCAGATCCGATCCGCGTCGCTTGTGTGCTGCGGTGGAGGCATCAGATCTAATTCGCGGGTCTCCTTTCTCCCCTTTTTACTGTTCATTTCTTCATTTCTGTTTTGCCTCAACATGGATCTACTACAGGACTTGGGGATTTCGCTTAGATATATCACCTTTCATGCATACCTCCATATCCTCTAATATTAGATAGATGCGGGACGGGGAATGGTTTTGGTAGTCCCTGTGGCACATGGCTATTGGATTTGTTAGGAGGCAGCAAATCAGTGCCACTAATCTTTAAGCTGCATTTGTTGCTACACATGCTGTAGATTTGAGATGAAACCCATCTATGCTGTGTTCCGTGGCCATAGGTGAGGGGTTTTCCATAGCTGGGCTGACTGCTAGGACCAAGTTCATGGGTTCTCTGGTGCTTCATATAAAAAGTACAACTCCTATGAAGATGCAGTTGCTACCTTCAACTCAGGAGAAAATAACTCAAATCCACCCTTGGCTGCTGATGTTGACATCTGTCTTCAAAACCCAATACCTGCTCCACCCTCTTTCTCCTTCAAAATTGTTGTAATAGTTGTCCTTGTTATCTATGTCTGTAACATATGGAAGAAGCTAAGCTCATGTACTGACTGTTAGTGTGATTGTTAGACTTGATTTAGCTGAATTTGTAATGGTATTGTAAGTGTGATGGTTAGACTTGATTTACCCAAAATTGTAATGGTTACAGCTCCATTAACTGCTATCCTAGTTTCTGTTATTTATATCTATGTGCTGGTATTCTAAATTTTGATGACCTTGTACCATGGAAACTGTTAATGGCTATTAAAGCTGCTTTTCTTTGGATATACGTGTGCAATAGCATTTCAACCCCATGGTTCCTCGATCCATTCTGCATAACGATGCGGCGAGATTTGCTCCTTGCTGCAATATGGGAGCCAGCAGGTAGGCGAATGATGTTTTGTATCGGTGCATACTGATTGATATGACAATCAAAACTGACAAACCCATTATTATTTGTCCTACGAGGTCAATAATGTAGCGGTTAGACTTTTGACGTTAGCAGATATGAACTGCCAGGAGCCAACACTTGGGACATGAGATAGTCCGGCCATTTCTCTTCCGTGTACCATGGGAAAGTCTAGCGCTATTTCTTTTGTGTACCATGGGACAGTCCTTAAATGGGCCGAGTGATAATTGAGCCATCCCCACTCATAAGGGACAGTCATCCACCATGGTACATCGGCCCCTCGACTGTTGTTGTGGTTTTACTTGCTTATTAGGACAGTCCGATCGTTCCTCATTTGTGCAGCACCAAAAAGTCCTTCAAGTGTGCCATAATTTAGCCGTCTTTGCAGGGACATGAGTATACTCTCAAGAAGAGGGAGTGGCGGGCAGTCAATCATAAATGGGCCAACTGATAATTGGGCCGTACACCAGTGCACATCGCTCTACAACAGCCATCGCGCAGACACCCCTCTGCTGCACCGCTGCTCTAAACCCTACAACGTTGCTCGCTACCGTACAACACCGCACACCACTCCACATCGCCGGTTCTGCGAGGAAACGATGACCAATTCCGGAGACGCGGAGATGAAGAAGCCCTCATTGAAGCCGCCATGGCTGGAAGGCAAGCATCCCATCCTTCTCTTCATTTGCTTTGTTCCTTAGGAGTTTGCACTAGGGATTCAGATTTCAATTTGGAGAAACGCAGTGGTGGATTTACCAATGTGGTGGTGGTGGTATACCATGATACTTTGTCATGAAGTTCTAAGCATGGAATCAAGTATTGTAGCTTGCTTTCTAATTTCTTATTTGTTTTCATTAGTGGTGGCTGTTTTGATGAGACAAAGTATCCCTTGGACTTGGCTCGAGTCCCTAAAAGGATATTTGATTGGGACGTATCTGCTTTGTATGAGAAGCAGTACAACAAGCAGCCAAGTAATTCTCCATTAGAATACTTTCACACAACCAAACAGTTTAAGCTGTTTTGAGGAGGCTTAGATAAGAGACCTATGTACGGAGAGCATAGGTGTGTGCATTGGGAGCAGTTGGAGAAGTTTCCCCTAATGGCGAGTGTTGTTAATGCATTTGAGGCCATGGGTTTGAAGGATATGATGGGGATGAAGCATGACTGGAATGACTTGGTAATTAAATAGTTCTATGCCACACTAGAAATTAGGGAAGAGGAGGAGAAGCTCATTTGGATGACGGGCACCAAAATTTTGGAGGCATCTTTCTCTGATCTTGCAAGAGCTTGCAGATTGGATTACGAAGCAATGAAGTGAGGGGCTATAATAGTTGATCTTCATTATTTGTTAGTTAAGGAGGAAGATAGCCTTTACTGTGATACAACTGAGAATGGTGATGGTGGAATTTTGAGTAGGATATCCAATGTCATTTGGCAGCTTGTGAGGCGTACATTCATGGCCGACCACGAAAACGATACTGAATGTGATGATGTTCTACCTTGTATGGCCGACGAGACAATAATGGCTGTGCTAAAACATAAAAGACTAAAATATTATGGATTGGTTGGTTAATCAGATGGTGGACATCAGGGTGGACCCAAACCAGCCTCTGATCTTCTAGCCTTACATCTTGGCTTTGGTGCTGCTCAAGTTGCCCGGTTTCAATGGTCACCTAGATAGAACACACCACAGCTATAGTGTCTTCATCAGCCATAAGTTGCAGATCTGGCCAAGGAATCCATCATCTAAAACCTCTATGTCATCAGTAAGGAAGGTAGCTTGTAAAAAAGGTATAACACCCTGATTTTGAACTTTAAATAGTAAATGATTTTGATTTTATTTTCTGTATAGATGCTTTACATTCATAGGCCAAATATAAATGTTTTATGAATTTCTTTAAAATGTGTAGCACATTAGAAACCATGCATTGTTGCATTCATGCTACTGCATAGTTTTTGGTTGACTTGTTTGAGCTTGTTGTCTAATCCTTGCTTTGCTTTATAGTTACTAACATGCTCTAACTTGTCTCCTCTAACTCCTAAACTAACTAAACCTAGTCTAACTATCCTAGGCCAGTCCCTAGTGGACCATGGCCACCTCCAGCCCTTACTAGCCAAGTATGGCCAGCCCCAGCCGGCCATGGCCAGCACTGGCCAGCCATGGCTAAGGCAGCAGTAGCAGTAGCCTGCCACAGTGGCCAGCACTGGCCATCAGCGGCCAAGGCCAGCAGTGGCCATGCTTGGTCACAGCCAGCTAGCCCAGCCAGCTTGCGCAGTAGGCCGCCAGCAGCCCAGCAGCCGTGGCCCGCCTGGCCTTTGTGCGTGCCATCGCGTGGTCGGCCGAGCGGCCCAACTGGCCCATAGGCCACGCCAACGCGCCCGCCTGTGTCAGCGCCCACGCTAGCCGCTGACGTTAGCAGCACACAGCGCAGCTTCGCTCGCTCACCGCCGCTGACAGGTGGGACCCACAAGGGTAGGACCCACAGCTACAGTGTCGTCTCCTACCCGAAGACGGACACCGAGCCGGACCCCGATCAACCCACGCGCCCACAGCCGCTCGCGAACCAAGGTTCGCCGTGTGCCTATAAAACGGATGCCCGAGCCCCCTGCGTTGTTTTACACAACCCTAGCCACCTCTTGGTTTCGTCAACTCGCGAAACCCAAGAAGCCGTTCGTCGAGCTCGCGCTGTCGCCGTCGTCTTCACCTTCGCCACCATCCACCGCCGAGGTGAGCCCGCGCCCGAGCTCTGTGTGACTGTGAGGGTCATAGAGATGCCCTCCGCAGCTGCTCTCACCCTCTCTGCGCGCCGCGGTGCACCACCGAAGAAGCGCCACCACCGCCGCTTGCCGCTGTCGCGGTGCCGCACCGCTCCAGCCTCGCCCCGCCGCGGCCGTGCCGCCCATCGAGTGCGTAAGCACATGCGCAACACGTGCGTGGCCTCACCTTGGCCTCGCGTTCCCCATAGCCCCATCGTTGCAAGGTCGTCGCTGGCGACCATGGCCGAGGTCGCCGGGGTCGACCCTGTCCGCCGTCTGGTCCACGATGGACCAGTGGACGCGGTCCGTGACCGTGGTCCACAGCCGGTCCATAGGACCCGGCCGCTCCAGCGTCGCCGCGTGGCTGTCAAGGCGGTCAATGCCACCGCCACTGGAACTTTTGTAGAAAATCCCCTATAGTTTTACTTATTTATGATCTAGTCCTTGGTAGTTCAAAAGTATTTAGATTTGAGTCCTGTTTTCTGCAGATTAGACCCTAGTCTTGTTTAGGCCATAACTTTCATGTTTTAACTCCGTTTTTAGCAAACTTATACTTTTTGGAATCATCTCGACAAGTAAAATAGTTCTATGCTATTGTTTGCTACTGTTATCATGTTTTGGTGTATTGCTCTAATTGGAGTACGTTTGCTTGCATGTGTTGCTCGTGTGCGATGATTGTGGCGTATAGAGAACGAGACATGGGTGAACGAGGATCAACAAGACCCGGAGGACTCCATGCAGCAGGACATCAACCAAGGTAAGTGCAGGCACCTTTGATCATGTTGCGCCTATTCACTTTTAATTAAGACATTGCATGTGTCTCAAATCGGCAAACTATAGGAATGACTAGCCACTTTACCCAGATATCACCTATGGGGGTTTTAGTTGATAGGTTATTAGGTTGCTAGTTCTCCATTCACCTTTCACCTATTTAATGAAGATAAAACTTGCTTCTTAACCTATTGGAGCCATGGGCTCTTGGCTTCTGCCGTTGGAGAAGTTGATGCTGTTTTGCATCGTTGGTTGGTGGTGAATGATGGGGGAAACGGATGCTAGTGGGACTTGTGTTGATGAGGGCATTCATATCTCCTTCCCCCTTGTGGCCCTGTTCATGGATGACCCCTTGTCGAGTGACAGACCATTGCATAGGCAGACGACCCCCCGTCGAGTGACAGACCTCCGCACGGGTGGACGACCCCTATCGATTGCCACTCCCCATTGGCTCACCTACTCCCCGTACGGATCTAGGGCAATAAATGCATCTGCCAACTCCTACCTAACCTCATGGCTATAGTGCGATCACAGTGGCCAGGTACAGCGGTCTAATCCTCCTTTTACCGCCCATACCCTGGGAATCGGTGGTTTGTACTACACTATGACATCATACCAAGTACTGTGCGCTGTCAGGCGACCCCTCAAGGCACATTTACCAATATCCATATCACATTTCCCAGGGCTTGGCCTTATCCATTATAGCCTCGACCGTCCTTGGCCACCGCTCGAGTTGGACTTCGACGCCTCCGGTCAGCACTCCAATGACTCCCGACATGACGCCTATAGGGATTTGAACATCCAGGCATGGGCGCGGGTCCTTCACTGACCACCTACGGGCGTCATCATGACAAACATAAAGGACAGCCATCGACTCCGAGCACGTCGGCACAGGACGACCCACGCCCAAGACACGCTTCTATGGTACTCACGACATGATTGGCATCTCACCTCGACATCATAGCTTATGATCGCCCTACCAAGGGCAGTGCCCCTAGGGTTTCCTGTACACCCATGCCCCTCTTTGGGCTATAAAAGGGGGGTGCTAGGCTAGCTGTAGATGGGAGGAACTGACTCAAATTTGCTAAGACACACCACGCACATAGCAAGGCGTAGGGCTAGCCTTCTGAGACTTAGGCCTTGTTCCCTACTCCTCGTACACTCTCACTTGTACCCCCCTGTACAAGCACTTCGGTGCAAGATATTACAAACTGTCTTCCCCCGCTGGACATAGGGCCTTCTTTGCCCGAACTTGGATAAACCCTTGTGTTCTTCTTGCATCACCATCTGGATTAGGGAGCATGCAACACATAGTTACTCATCGGTGTTAGTCTCCCGGGGTCATGACACCGATAGTTGGCGCACCAGGTAGGGGATCTGCGTGTCACCAGCATTTCCCGCCATTTTCTAGATGGCCGACTCTGTCCCACCGCTCCCGTTCGCCACGGTGATCTAATTCGGGAGCTTGGAGTTCATGTCACTCGAGCACGGCTATGACATGGTCCTCCTCTTGGTTAAAGATCTGAGAAGAGGCAATCGTGAGCCCCGCGTACAAGAAGGGCTGCACGTCGGTCCTGCCATCACGCCCCCACCACCAGGAGGAGGCGCGACTGGCATAACCATCATCCTCACGCAGGCGAGACGATGGCCGCCACGGCCACCCCGCGGCTGACCAGTGACGCAGGGTCCCTGGTTGGGAACCTATCTGACTAGAGTTTGGCTCTAGGGGATGTGTCAGTGGAGCACCACGATGACTCAGGCTTCAGCTTCACCACACGCTCTTCAAGGAGTCAGGGATGGCCTCTCCTATAGACACGGCCCCGATGCCACCCGACCTACTTCCGCACGGGCTATTCAAATCTCGACACCCATTTCCGTTCAGCCTCAACAACGCTGCAAAGACGTACTCCTCCATGGTCAGCACCGACATGAGTGGGTATGAGGACCTCCTGGGGCACCTCCTTCGCACCGCCATGAATGTGCTAACTTCCGCGCTGACCTCCGAGCACCCAGAGTCTTCAGAGACTCCTGGCCTGAGGCACTACACCCTCGGCACGATGCGATGCCAGCTAGAGGAGTAACGGCGGGGGCAGCTCCCCATCTTCTACTCTGGCGACCCCAACTCTGACTCAAACCACTGCGACCCCATGCATGAGTGCTTCCACATCGATGGAGCCGTCGCTTTGAGGGCTGACACCATCAACCCCGCGGCTGCGGTCGTGGCTGCGGCTGCGCGGAAGGCGCCCTCATCATGGAAGATCAGGAGGAGCAGCCACCAGCCGCGCTAAGCGACACGCAGTTGCCTCAGGACGCCCATGACGCCCAGCTCATGTAAGTCTGGGAGATGCAAGCCAAGCTCGACAGAGACCAGGAGCGTCTGTGCCAGCTCGAGCGGACCCTTGACACTCGCCCGGTGAAAGGGCTCGAGCCAGAGCCTGAGAAGTCCACTGGCAGATCATTGGGGAGGGAGCGGTTGAGCACCCCTTCTTCAACCATGGCAGTCAGAACGTCATCGCAACGACCATGCTCCTCTGCAACATGCTGACCCCTCGAATCCCGAGGCCCGTCGCATCCAGCAGGAGGTTCAGGGCGTCCTTGAGGTAGCTGCCGCACAACAGGCTAAAAGCTCGGCCTTGAGACGTCAATGGGTGGCCTCGGAGCAACCCCCTGAACCCTCCCGACATGAGAGGGAGGGCTTAGTCCATCATGTGAATTCCCCCCAGCCCAAGAAGGCGATCCCTATCCATGAGCGCATCCACGACAACCGCAAGCCCCGAAACACGCGCTACAACATCAATGAGAACCGCTGATGCAAGTGTGGTGATGCCGAGGTGCAAGGCTACAGCGCACATAGGGGCGGGCGCTACGACAGTGACAAGGACTGGCACCGA
This sequence comes from Bothriochloa decipiens, assembly GCA_023333625.1. Lineage (NCBI taxonomy): Eukaryota > Viridiplantae > Streptophyta > Magnoliopsida > Poales > Poaceae > Bothriochloa > Bothriochloa decipiens. The sequence goes on along the minus strand of CM041644.1, from coordinate 18,678,941 downwards.
GCCCCCCGAGCTGCCGGGCCCTCGAGTCTTCAGCAGGATGACTCAAAGGACGCTGCTGCCAAATCCCTTCCATCCCCGATGAGCCTCATCAAGTACAATGGTGAGACCAAGCCCGAGCTATGGCTAGCTGACTTCAGTTTGGCATGTCAGTTGGGCAAGGCACGCAATGATCATGCCATCATCCATCAGCCCCCCTGCTCCTATCGGATACCACCCAAAGGTGGCTCGTGGAACCTCCCCCCGACCAGATCCACGACTGGTCCGACCTTGTCAGGGCATTCGAGGAGAACTTCAAGGGAACTTACGTGCGACCTGGCAACAAGTGGGACCTCTGAAGCTGCAAGCAGAAGCCCGGGGAGTCCCTCCATGATTTCGGTCAGCGCTTTTCCATGCAACGCATCGAGCTCCCCCATATCCCCGACGACGACGTGATTCTGGCATTCATTGCCGAGACTACCTGCAAGGAGCTGGTTCGAGAGCTGGGGTGTAACCCCCCGAAGACCACCAACAAGCTGATGGACATCATCGCCAGTTACGCCACTGGAGAGGAGGCTGTCGGTGCCTTCTTCGATGCCACAAGCTAACTCCACCATGGGAGGGTCCTTTCATCGTTGCAGAAGTGTTGAAGCCCGAGACCTACAACAACGCATGGAACATCGAACAGCTACGTCGCTTTCACCCCTAGGGCTTCAAAGCCTTGTTTTTCCCATTTAATGAATGAATAAGAAGTACTTTCATTTACAAGTTCAACTTTTTGTTCACATGCATAAGGTAGCCTCGACTCTGCCTTAACAGAGTCGAGCCTCCCTCGGGGGCTACAAGGGGGAACCCCCGAAGTTCCTAAAAACTCACACGTTTTTTCAAAACTCGACGTCTATTCTTTTACATAGTCGACAAGGTCACGAGGGCACCCTGAGGCCGAAGGGCTGTCGAGCCATGAGATCACCCACGCGTCCGTGCTACGGTACCTCGACTCACTCCCTCACGCAAAGGGGCGTAACCACGCACTAAGAAGACTTAGTAAAAGCACACGATGTTGAAAAATCAATGTCTAACATTCCTATATGCTTTGATGCGAGTTCTTACATAGTTGACAAAGCCACGAGGGCACCCTGAGGCTGAGGCCGTCGAGCTACGAGATCGCCTAAGCCTCTGGGCTATGGTACCTCCACTCACACCCCACACCAAAGGATGCAACCGTGCGCCAAGATGACTGCGTAAAGACTCAACTCGAGAAGAAAAGGAATGATGGACTCGAACTCGAAAGCATTTGAAATGCATATAAACATCATGTTTTAAGGCCCTCGAGGCCACATTTACAAGGGGAACCCCCGAAGTTCCTAAAAACTCGCACGTTTTTTGAAACTTGATGTCTATTCTTTTACATGGTCGATAAGGCCGCGAGGGCACCCTGAGGCTGAGGGGCTGTCGAGCCGCGAGATCACCCACGCGTCTATGCTATGGTACCTCCACTTGCTCCCTCATGCCAAGGGGCATAACCACGTGCTAAGAAGACCTAGTAAAAGCACACGATGTCAAAAAATCAATGTCTAACATTCCTATATGCTTCGATGCGAGTTCTTACATAGTCAACAAGGCCATGAGGGTAGCCTAAGGCCGAGGGGCCATCGAGCCATGAGATCACCAACACCTCTAGGCTATGGTACCTCCACTCACACCCCACACTGAAGGACACAATCGTGCACCAATATGACTGCGTAAAAACTCAACAAGAGCAGAAAAGGAATGACGAACTCGAACTCTGACTTAGTAAAAGCACACGATGTCAAAAAATCAATGTCTAACGTTCCTATACATTTCGATGTGAGTTCTTACATAGTCGACAAGGCCACGAGGGCACCCTGAGGCTGAGGGGTCATTGAGCCATGAGATCGCCTATGCCTCCAGGCTATGGTACTCCACTCACAGCCCACACCGAAGGACGCAACCATGCGCCAAGATGACTGTGTAAAAACTCAACTCAAGCAGAAAAGGAATGACAGACTTGTTCTCGAAAGCATTCAAAATGCATACAAACATCATGTTTTGAGGCCCTCGAGGCCACATCAACACAAGTCAAAATCTAACCTATTACACGGGCCTTCTTGCCCAGTTTGGCTCATAGGCCGGCTTCTTTGTCATCAGCATTGGAAGGAAGGACCTCGGGCTCGAACAGCTTCGCCAGCCGACCGTCGGGCTCCTCAGCAGCCTCAACCAAGGCCATGTGCCTCTCCTCATCCTCGGCATCCATCCTACTGGGTTTGCAGACAAAGTCATGGGAGACCACCCCCATGTCGTAAGTGAAGCCAGAGCAGACGACTGCCATCTCCCGCTTCACACCGACATGGAGCGCATTTCGGACTTACTCCCTCGTGACCCGACTGAGTCATGCAACTGGTTGGTGAGGGAGGTCCCGTGCATGTCATCCTTGACCTCCGCCTCGGCATCAACACCAAAGTCATCACAGACTGAGGCCCTCCTTCGGCCGCACCATCCACTCTGGCCGATCAGCCGAGACGACGGGATGAAGAAGCCCATCATCCACCAACTCTTCGAGCTCCCGCTCTACCATGGCCGACGAGAGCCAATCCTCTAGAGGGAGAAGTTCTGGCGCCACAATGACAACACGAGCTAGCTCAGCGTGTGGACAGGGAGGAGGATTCCCAATCTCTCCCCTCTTCTCTCTTGTGCTAACGAACAGGGCTACTCTTCGCTTCGACGGCAGCGGTGGTGAAAGCAGGAAGGCAAGATGGGGAATGGACGAAACCCCACCCCCTAGATTTAGAGGCAAGTCGAAGGGCAATGGGAAGATCTAGTGAAAAGGGTGGGTAAACCCCCACATTTAATGCCCGAACCTAACCGCTCCCTTGATTTTTGGATAAAGGGACACACATCGAATACTCGGCCTCTAGCCGTTGTCCCCGACCCCATGACTGCGCCGTTATGACTCCTACCTCAAAAGGCACGCCCAGCGGATGAGAGGAGTTATTCACAGATGATTTCTTCCATGGTAAGGAATGTGGGCCCCAGCCCCACAAAAATCTCAAGGGAGCGAAGGCTAGCCTTCGATTAGGGTTCGACAGCCGTCCTCGAGTATCCGAGTTAGGGATGACCGGGGGGAGCCGATACGAGTCCCTTGTTCAAGAATGAACTCTCGAAAGCCCCTTAGACATATTCAAGGTGAAATGAAAGGATAATTATGGAATCCCCTTGGAGGGAGGCATCGAGCCGCCGAACCCTATCGAATGGGTTCAGAATCCATGTGTCCATTTGTTAGCTTCAATGAGAGCGCCTCTGTGGCCACCTGTCGATCCCTATCGAATGGGGCATGAGCTCTCACTTGAATTTCCTGATAACAGCTCACCAGAGGACATCGAAGCTTGCCCAAACGAGGGTAGCACGGCGCTCTTTGCCCCTCCTCCCATCGAAAAGGAGCGCGAGGGTCGAAAGAAAAAGACGGGCTTGTTCCTGATCGACCTCGACGAAAGAGGAACCAACCACCCGGGGGCTCGACAACGCACGGGACCCCTCGACAAAAGGGGGGCAAATGTGCTCGGGGGCTAGAAGACTCGAGCTTCCCCCCTATTGCACGGCTAAAAAGCCCTCGAAGGAGTTTTCCTACTCCTCCGTTGCCTCGGGGGCTACACCCGAAGGGTGCGCTCGCGCGCACCCATCGAAAAGCATCGAGGCTATGACTTTAGTTCATTTATGCCTAATCCCCAAGGGAAGTACCCATGGCAAACAACCACCATGAAGTAGGCCTTGATGAAAAAAGCTCACGCATGCCCGGGGCTTAACCACTCGAGCACCCCTCGATAAAAGCGCATAAAGCCCTCGGAGGAGTATCCTACTCCTCTGAGGCCTCAGGGGCAACCCCTGAAGGGTGCGCTCGCACGCACCCTTCAGAGAATGAGAGACGCTATGACTCTAGTTCATAAGCCTCTGCATGAGTGCCAGCACGCGCACAGAGACTTGGGGGCTACTGTCGGGTACCTGGATAAGGGGTACACTAAACCTCTATCTAGGAGAATTAATCCCCAAACAATTAAACCCAAATCCCCGAAAAAAGCCTACAGGCAACCTGAGGGACAAAGGTCCACCAGCATACATCGAGCCATGCTAGGCCAGCCCACGAGCAGCACCCAAGTCAAGACTATCTCCCACTCGTCGGGGAGCCTCGAATGACGGATGCCCACCAAAGCAGACGACCCCCCGTCAGGGTGACGGAGTGCATCGCGGGTGGCCCAACCCCCATCAAGTGACGGACCTTATCACGAGCGGATGACCCCCCGTCGAGTGACAGACCTCCGCACGGGCGGATGACCCTTTGTCGAGTGACGGACCTCCGCACGGGCGGACGACCCCCCGTCGAGTGATGGACCTCCGCGCGGGCTGATGACCCCCCGTTGCCACTCCCCATTGGCTCACCTACTCCCCATTCGGATCCAGGGTAATAAATGCATCCGCCAACTCCTGCCTACCCTCATGGCTACAGCGCGGTCACAGTGGGCGCTGGGCTAGCTGTAGAGGGGAGGAACTGACTCAAATTCGCTAAGACACACCACACACACAGCAAGGCATAGGGCTAGTGTTCCTAGACTTAGGCCTTGTTCCCCACTCCTCCTCATACACTCTCACTTGTATCCCCCTGTACAAGCACTTTGGTGCAAGATAATACAAACTCTCTCCCCCCGCTGGACGTAGGGCCTTCTTTGCCCGAACCAGGATAAACCCTTGTGTTCTTCTTGTATCACCATCCAGATTAGGGAGCATGCAGCACGTAGTTACTCATTGGTGTTAGGCCCCTAGGGTCATGACACCGACAAGTACCACAGTGAGTTCTGGAGCCACCCTGTCTACACGGACTTCTGGAGGGTTGGGTGCTATGTTGGGCGCCCCGACCCTACATGTTGTGCTCTTTAAGTTGCTTCAGTCCACGAGGCACCAGTAGACAGAGCTACACAACTAGCAGGTGTCAAGGATGTAGCATGTCAGGCCTTGTTTGCTTATAGGGATTAGTACTTCCACCTGATCAGTGAGGACACATGCCGCTACTACCCTCGCCAGACCCGTGGTTAGATTTCTGCTAGAGTTGCTTCTACTGCGGGGGAGGACCCGAGGTTGAGTGCCACCGTTCAGCCCATGGCATAGCTGCACACGAAGCTGAACTTCACTCTCTTGGAGCTACGCTAGGTGCGCCTGTAGTCAGAGGAGGATCGGAGGAGGATTGCTCAGCTGGAGACGCAGATCACTGGAGTAGCTCCACCACCACCACCACAGTGGCCAGCACTATCACCAGCACATGACCACATCCCCTATGGAGCAGCTTGAGGTTGAACTAGGATTGACTAGGATGTCCCTTTTATGTAATAAATAATGCTACATTAGCACATTTAAGCGTTTGGCTTATCAAGTCTGTGGTGAGTCTAGTGCGAGTGCATTTAGAGTGTTGTTTGCTTTATTAGTGTGAGAACTTGTTTATCATTATGAACCATGGATGATTTGCTTCTTTGTAATGATTGAAATAAGATGTGGGGTGTGTCCACACTTATCATATTTATATAAGTTTAGGACTATGTTTAGTTAATTCAGGGTTTGGGTCTCTATATATTGTGCTCTATCTCTCTTTTTTGCTCCATCATATCAGTTATTCTGTCATAGCCTGCTGTCACTTGTTCATATCAGCTATCAGTTTGGAGATTATATATATTGGTTCTCTATCTATGATTGTGATATGTGAGGTTATGTCAGATGGTTCATTGATAAGAAAAGGCATTATGTTGTTGCAGTTATATTCATAGTTTACATTCAACACAGTTATATATACTGAGACTACATATCCTTATACCCTGCTATTATTTGCATCAGATGGTTAACACCAGGATGACCTAGTCAGGCACTGGTGGTGCTAGTGGTTCTGGTGGGAACAACCAGAATCCTCCACCACCACCTCCTCCACCTACCATGGAGCAAATGATGGCCATGCAAACTCAGTTCATGCAGGGCATGCCCACCATGATAGCCATGATGCAGCAGAACATGGCGATGAACCAAGTCTAGAACCAGCACCAGAATCAGAGTGCTCCACCACCACCCAGGGACAGGCGCAGTGAGTTCTTGAAGGGGCGCCCACCTTTCTTCTCTCATTCCCCTGACCCTCTTGTTGCTATGGATTGGGTGAAGGATGTGGAGAAACAGTTGGAGATCGCTCAGTGCAATGATAGGGAGAAAGTTCTCTATGGATCTAGTCAGCTATTGGGAGCAGCCGCTTCTTGGTGGGATTCATACCGCTTTGCTCATGTAGCTCCGGACACCACCACTTGGGCGTAGTTCACTGAGGCATTCAAGGAGTTCCATGTTCCAGCTGGACTGGTGAAGCTGAAGAAGAAGGAGTTTGCTGATCTGAAGCAAGGCTTCATGTCTGTTTGTGAGTACCATGACAAGTTCATTGCTTTGTCTCGCTATTCACCTAGGGATGTTGAGCAAGACCAGATAAGTAGGATCATTTCCTGGGAGGGCTTAATGATGGACTCGCTTACATGATGGCAAACGTCAAGTATGCCAATTTCAAGGAGATGGTTGATAGGGCCATTGTGCTTGAGAGCATGCGCAACAAGATGGAGGACAAGAAGAAGAAGAGGACGGCCAACAAGTACCAAGATCGGGGAAGCAGCAGTCATGCTCGCTTCAAAAACTCCCAGGACTACAAGCAGTGTTCTTCTCATCAGTATGAGAAGAATCAGGTATAGCAAGGTGGTCAGTGCTACAAGAACACCAACAATGGCAGTAATCAAGTGCAGTGCTAGAACAACCAAGCCCCTCATCAAAAAAATTAGGCTCCTTACCAAAATGCTCCTAATAATGCACCTGTGAAGCCCCACAACACCTCTAGCAATGCTTGCTTCAAGTGTGGGCAATCGGGACATTATGGAAATGCTTGCCCCCAGAAACAGAAGTCCCAGAACTTTGGGAAGGTGAACCATGTCAAAGTGGAGACTGCTGAGGAAGCTACAGATATGGTGCTTGGTACATTTCTTGTTGATTCTCATCTAGCTTCAATTCTGTTTGATACTGGTGCATCACATTCATTCATTGGTAGTCATTTTATTCGTAAACATAGCATTGCCACACAACTTATGCCTAGTGCTATGAGCGGGAAATATGGCTACAAATGTTTGGTGTCCTGATGTGAAGGTTAACTTAAGGGGGTAGAATTTCCTGCTAGACCCATAGTGCTTGAGTCAGAAGGTCTTGATCTTATTTTGGGAATGAGTTGGTTAAACAAGTGGAAGGCAAATATTAAATGTTTAGAAAGGATAGTGAGCTGGACTGCACCTAGTGGAGATGTAGTAGATGTTGTGGTTTCTTTGCCATCCAAAAATTAGGGAACAGTGAATCATCTCAGTGGTGATCTATTGGAGAACATCAGAGTTGTCATTGAGTTTCCAGATGTCTTTCCAGAGGATCTGCCAAGTATGCCACCTGAACGAGAGATTGAATTTATCATTGATTTGTTACCTGGTACTGCACCCATAGCTAAAAGACCTTATAGAATGGCTGTTAATGAACTAGAATAACTTAAGTCACAACTTAGAGAATTACAGTCTAAGGGTTATATTCGGCCTAGTTCATCACCATGGGGAGCCCCAGTAATCTTTGTAGAAAAGAAAGATGGAACACAAAGGATGTGTGTAGATTATAGATCTTTAAATGAGGTGACCGTTAAGAATAAGTACCCCTTACCTAGAATTGAGGACCTGTTTGACTAGTTGAAGGGAGCTAGTGTCTTTTCTAAGATAGACTTGAGGTCAAGTTACCATCAGTTGAGGATTAGACCTAGTGACATTCCAAAGACTGCTTTCACCACCAGATATGGTCTTTATGAGTATACAGTGATGTCTTTTGGGTTGACCAATGCTCTAGCTTACTTTATGTACTTGATGAGTAAAGTTTTTATGGAGTATCTTGATTAGTTTGTGGTTGTCTTCATTAATGATATTCTGATCTATTCCAAGAATGAGGAAGAATATGAAGAGCATCTCAGATTGGTGTTGCAGAAGTTGAGGGAGCATTAGCTTTATGCCAAGTTCAGTAAGTGTGAATTCTGGTTGAAGGAAGTTTCTTTTCTTGGGCATGTTATTTCCGTGGATGGAGTTATAGTTATCCCTAAGAATGTTGCAGATGTGCTTAACTGGAGTCCACCTCAGAATGTCAAGGATATCAGGAGTTTTCTGGGAATAGCTGGATACTATAGGAGGTTTGTTAATGGGTTCTCTACCATAGCTAAACGTATGACTGCTTTACTAGAGAAGGATAAACCATTCAAGTGGACTTAATAGTGTCAGGCCAGCTTCGAGGAATTGAAGAAGAGGTTGATAACAGCACCAGTGTTAGCTCTGCCAGATATGACAAAGGACTTCTCTATTTATTATGATGCTTCTAGACATGGTTTGGGTTGTGTGTTGATCCAAAAGGGTAAGGCCATTGCTTATGCCTCTCGATAGCTAAAGAAACATAAATTGAATTACCCCACTCATGATCTAGAATTGGCAGCTGTAGTGCATTCATTGAAGATCTGGAGATATTATATTCGTGGTCACAAGTGTAACATTTGTACAGATCACAAGAGCTTGAAGTATATATTCACTCAGAAGAACTTGAACTTGAGGTATAGAAGATGGTTAGAATTAATCAATGATTTTGATCTAGAGATTCTCTACCATCCTGGTAAAGCTAATGTAGTAGCAGATGCTTTGAGTTGGAAGAGCCAACTATACATGTTAGAGGTGATAGAGTTACCTCAAGAGTTGCTAGCTGAATTCGAGTATCTCAACTTGGGGTTTGTTGCTAACACTCAGGGAGCCTCTATGGATGTGGAACCAACACTTGGATAGGAGATTAGGAAGGGTCAGAAAACTAATGAGAAACTTCTAGAGATTGTTAAGTTGATTAGTGAAGATAGAGCCCCAGGATTCAGTGTTGATGAAGAAGGGACACTCTGGTATAAGCACAAACTCGTTGTGCCTGATATTCAGAAGATCAGGGATACTATTCTTAAGGAGTGTCATGAGTCAGCTTATTCTATTCACCCTGGAGGTACTAAGATGTACCAGGATCTAAAGGAGCACTATTGGTGGAAAGGTATGAAGAGAGACATCGAGGAGTATGTTGCCTTGTGTGACACCTGTCATAGAGTAAAGGCAGAACATCAAAGACCAGTAGGATTGTTGCAACCATTGAAGATACTTGAATGGAAGTGGGATGAGATTAGTATGAATTTTATTGTGGGTTTGCCTCAAACTCAGAGAGGTTTTGATTCTATTTGGGTAATAGTGGATCATTTGACCAAGGTTGCTCATTTCATACCTATCAAGATCACTTACAGTGGAGCACAACTAGCTAAGAAGTATATGGCTTGAATTGTGTGTGTGCTCATAGAGTTCCTTAAAGGATCATCTCAGATAGAGGTACATAGTTTACATCCAAATTCTGGGAGAAGTTAAATGAAGCTTTGGGAACTGAGTTAAGGTTTAGTTTAGCCTATCATCCACAATCAGATGATCAGATAGGAAGGGTTAATCAGATTCTAGAGGATATGTTGAGGGCCTGCGCCCTGGAATCTAGTGATAGTTGGGACAACAATTTTCCTTATGCTAAATTCTCCTACAATAATAGTTATCAGGCCAGTCTCAAGATGTCTCCTTTTGAAGCATTGTATGGGCGGAAGTGTAGAACACCCTTGTTCTGGAATCAAGCAGGAGAAAGACAAGTTTTTGGTCCTAATGCTTTGAAGATAGTAGAAGAGCAAGTTCAAGTGGTTTGGCGTAATCTGAAAGCAGCTCAATCATGGTAGAAGAGTTATGTAGATGTCCGTCGAAGAGAGCTTGAGTTTGAAGTAGGTGACTATGTCTATCTTAAAGTGTCTCCAATGAGGAATCTCAAGAGGATCACGGTCAAGGGAAAGTTAGCTCCTAGGTACATTGGTCCTTTCAAGATTTTGGAAAGGAAAGGAGAAGTAGTTTACCAACTAGAGTTGCCAGCTCACCAATCTAATGTGCATAACATGTTTCATGTCTCTCAGTTCAAGAAGTGTTTGAGAGTCACAAGGGAAGAGTTGCCCGTAGAAGAAGTGGATTTGTAGAAAGATTTGACTTATGATGAGAGTCCATCCAAGATTTTGGAGACAGTCGAGAGAGTCACCAGAAGTTAGGTTATCAACTGGTGTAAAGTACAATGGAAGTATCACTCAGAGGATGAGGCTACTTGGGAAAGGGAAGAGGATCTAAGAGCAGAATATCTAGAATTGTTTCTGGAATCTTCTAATCTCGAGGACGAGATTCTTTTAAGGGGGTAGGTTTATAACACCCTGATTTTGAACTTTAAATAGTAAATGATTTTGATTTTATTTCTGTATAGATGCTTTACATTCATAGGCCAAATATAAATGTCTTATGAATTTTTTAAAATGTGTAGCACGTTAGAAACCATGCATTGTTGCATTCTTGCTGCTGCATAGTTTGCTTTATAGTTACTAACATACTCTAACTTGTCCCCTCTAACTCCTAAACTAACTAAACCTAGTCTAATTAGCCTAGGCCAGTCCCTAGTGGAACCTGGCCACCTCCAGCCCTTACTGGCCAAGTATGGCCAGCCCCAGCCGGCCATGGCCAGCACTGGCCAGCCATGGCCAAGGCGGCAGTAGCAGCCGGCCATAGTGGCCAGCACTGGCCATCAGCGGCCAAGGCCAGCCGCGACCAAGCTTGGCCATAGCCAGCCAGGCCAGCTAGTGCAGCAGGCCGCCAGCAGCCCAGCAGCCATGGCCCGCCTAGGCATTGCGCGCACCATCGCGTGATGGGCCGAGCGGCCCAACTAGCCCGTAGGCCGCGCCAATGCGCCCACCTACATCCGCGCCCACGCCAGCCGCTGACGTCGGCAGCACACAGTGCAACTTCACCCGCTCACCGCCGCAGACAGGTGGGACCCACGAGGGTGGGGCCCATAGCTACAGTGTCGTCTCCTACCCGAAGACGAACACCGAGCCAGACCCCGATCCGCCCACGCGCCCGCAGCCGCTCGCAAACTAAGGTTCACCGCGCACCTATAATACGGAAGCCTGAGCCCCCTACACCATTTTTCGCAACCCTAGCCGCCTCTTGGTTTCGTCAACTTGTGAAACCCTAGCCGCCATTCGTTGAGCTCGCGCCGCCGCCATCGTCTTCGCCTTCGATGCCATCCGCTGCCGAGGTGAGCCCATGCCCAAGCTCCGTGTGACTGCAAGGGTCACGGAGATGCCCTCCGCGGTAGCTCTCACCCTCTCTGCACGTCGTGGTGCGCCGCCGAAGGAGCGCCGCCACCGTCGCGGTGCCGCACTGCTCCGGCCTCGCCCCGCCATGGTCGTGCCGCCCATCGAGTGTGCAAGCGCACGTGCAACGCGTGCGTGGCCTCACCTTGGCTCCGTGTTCCCCGCGGCCCCGTCGTCGCAAGGTCACCGTCGGCGACCATGGCTAAGGTCGCCAGGGTCGACCCCGTCCGCCGTTCGGTCCATGATGGACCAGTGGACGCGGTCCACGACTGTGGTCCACGGCCGGTCCATAGGACCCGATCGCTCCCGCGCCGCTGCGTGGCCGTCAGCGCAGTCAATGTCACCGCCACCAGCACTTTTGCTTATTTATGATTTAGTCCTTCGTAGTTCAAAAGTATTTTAGATTTGAGTCTTGTTTTCTACAGATTAGACCCTAGTCTTGTTTAGGCCATAACTTTCACATTTTAACTCCATTTTTGGCAAACTTATACTTTTTGAAATTGTCTAGATGAGTAGAATAGTTCTATGCTATTGTTTGCTACTATTATCATGTTTTGGTGTATTGCTCTAATTGGAGTATGTTTGCTTGCACGTGTTGCTCGTGTGCGATGATTGTGGCGTATAGAGAACGAGACATGGGTGAGCGAGGATCTGTAGGACCTGGAGGACTGTGTGCAGCAGGACATCAACCAAGGTAAGTGCAGGCACCTTTGACCATAGGAATGACTAGCCACTTTACCCAGATATCACCTATGGGGGTTTTGGTTGATAGGTTATTAGGTTGCTAGTGCTCCACTCACCTTTCACCTATTTAATAAAGATAAAACTTGCTTCTTAACCTGTTAGAGCTGTGGGCTCTTGGCTTTGGCTATTGGAAAAGTTGATGCTGTTCCACATCGTTGGTTGGCGGTAAATGATAGGAGAAATGGATGCTAGTGGGACTCGTGTTGACGAGGGCATTTGTATCTCCTTCCCCCTTGTGGCCCTGTTTATGAAGCGGCAACCTAGGACTTCCGTACATCTCTAGGCTAATGGGCACTGGCTTGGTCTATTAGCAGGATTATCATAGGCAGTTGGGTGGCTTACCGACGGGTACTATAGCTATGGCATGAAGGGTGTTACAAGTTCTAGCATGGGAGTTCTGGTTGATCCGTAGACCGGGGCGGGGGCTACGAGTACATCTCTCATGTGCTTGGGACATCACGGATCGAGTTACCGCTGCCTATGACCCTGTGAAGAACCTCATTGTGACCTCTGCTAGCCTATCTTGGTAATGGGCTAAGAGGCTGATCACCTTGGACATGAAGAGAAATCACAATCTAGAGTGAAAGTGTACACCTTTGCGTAGAGTTAAAATTGGTATATCATTCATGCTCATAGTCACGAGCGGCCCAGATCCTCACATGACTTAGCCAAATGGTTTATGCTGTTAAATCATGGTGTTGTTGTTTGAGGTTGCTACCTCGGGTTTGATCGGGATGGTTATCCTATGTTCCTTTTGAGATGGCTATCTCATGTTTAATGATATATGCTTATATCTATGATATTATTTGACACATTAACTTCTACTTGAACCTTAATAAAGGGTTGGTTGTTTCAACCAAGTTGATTAGAGAGATAGGCTGTAATAAGTTAAATCTTAATCACTACATTAAAAATGCTACCGCAGGTCTACCTTTCAGCTGTACCTTGTTTTAGCCTTGCATGTCATTACTTTCTGCCAATACTTGCTGAGTTTTGACATGAAACTCACCCTTGCTAATTCCCAAATAAAGGATGCTCAAGTGATGACTCGAAAGGTGACTTCCCTGAGAACTATCCGGGATGTTAGGCGTTGTGATGCTGCCGTCGACCTTCCTGTGGTGAGATGGAGTCGCTACGTCTACATCGTTTAGTTGCCTTTCGCTTTGGATGATGTTATTTATATTCCGCTTTACTCTGATGATAGTTTTGTAATAATGGTATGATGTATTATTGTTTAATTCGAACACTGTGCTTATTAGACCATGTAATTGTCGTTCAACCAGGCGCACATGAGCTTTTGCCTTGGTTTTAATCCTTCAAAACTAGGGTGTGACAAAATGGGAGTCATTCTTGTTTATTGTACTCAATTGTTTTAAATTATTAGTTTTGTTTGTATGAACTTGATGTATCGGTGACCATGTATTCCCTTGCATTTATGTCATAGATGTTGATACTCTATCATATGAAATTAGTAGTCACTTAAACTAGTAAAGGACACAGTAACAAGCATCACACTAAAAAGAGGATAAACTATGGAGGGTACTGCCAGATGCAGCCAAATGTACAGGGTCAGACTTTCTTATGTGCACACTGTATTTGAACATAAATGTCTCCTCTGTTCTGCATTAGGATGCAGTGAGAATGGCTGCTCGCTGCAAGGTGGGAGCCTGAAGGTATTCAATTGATGCAATGCTATCGGTTTCCCAGCAGACTGATTGCTACGACATTCATAATAGACAAACCTTCACACTTTGTCCTATGAGATCAAATATGCAGCGGTCGAACTTTCTTGCATTCATAGTCAAATTCCAAGTGCTTGGTCTCACCCGTGAAGCTGTAGATCGAGGCGAGACTTATTGAGATGGACTCCTAGCAGCGTACGGTTTACAACAAACTTGTAATAAGAATAACTAGGGTATTACAAAGTTCAATAGAAGATCACATGCATAGGCATTATAACAGCAACTTAAACTATTCAACATCACAATTGTATCTAGTGAGCATGTCCTAAAAAAATACTGCAGATCTTGTGGCCGTGACTTCGATTGGTCACGGTGAAGATGAGTACCAGTATAGTCCGCCGGTGGATTCGTGCCGTCATGTGGTGAGGCGTACCTACGCGAATCACTAGCTTGTCGAACACACCCTGCTGCTACACCACCGTGTTCAATAATAATTGGGTTAGATCCCCTGAAAGTGGAAAAATATCTCTTACGTGTAGCATGGGAATGTCCAGTCATATCTTTTTTGTGTACCATGGGACAGTCCTTATATGACATGCACTGCAGAATAGGAGATGTAATCCCTTCCAACCTCTTTTGGTACAGTCCACATGTGGTTAATGATGGTATCCTTAACAAAGTATAATATATTCCATATGTTCCTCTATTCTCAGATTCACTAGAGGAGGAGGATTTGGTGCCACTGGCACGCTACCCTCCGCGCCTGTGGAAATGGAATCATCCAACCAATCGGTACCAAGACGATCTAGGCTACTTGACGAAAGACGCCACCTTGTCAGACTCCGGCGATGATCTAGGCGACTCGATAGAAGTCATCACCTGGTCAGACTCAGACTATGAGGAGGGTGGTGAGACACAAGACGGCGGGGGCAGCGGCGTTGATCGGAAGGTGTAGTTGGGGCTTTAGCAGTAGAAGTGCAATGGTAGGAGCAATTGTAGTGTGTACTTTTGGTCTATTTTGCAATGTTGTCATGTACCCATCATGGTTAGACTTGATTTAGCTGACTTGTATATGTCTATGTGCCTCTACTCTTAATTTGGATGACCTATTACTAACATGAAAATTGTTAATTGTTGTTAACTTTGCATTTTGGTACAAGTTGTTGACTTCACTGATGGATCTTTATTGGATTATTTTCTACTTTAGTGGTCTCATTGCATAGGACGCACACCGAGGCATATTGCATAATTGGTTCTATGAGATTAAATATGCAACGGTCAGACTTTCTTGCCTGCTCATTATGTATAATGTGTGAGAGGTGTCCGGTTGAGTCAGATATACAATGGTTAGAGTGTGCTGTAGGCTTTGTTCCTAGCTACAAGCTGGGATCCGAAAGGTGGGCGAAGTTGGTTTTCTTAGCTGGCTGGCATGGAAGAAACATAATCATCGCATATGACATGGACCAAAGAAAAGCTCATGTCATGCCTACTAGACTCTTTCAGTATAGTACATGTAAGATTAAAGAAGACTTCAATCCTAGAGCACACTATCTTAAGTATGCTCCCTTGTTCTTAGATTAACTAGAGGAGTTTGTGACATTGCCGCTCTACCCGCGCCTATGGTGGTGGAACCCTCCAGATGATGGTGATGTGGGCAACTTGACGGATGACCCCACCTCATCGGACTCAGACTAGGCAGAGGGTGGTGAGACAGACAATGCCGGGGGCAGTGGTGTTGACTAGTGTGAACATGCCTGTCGCGGCAATGCATTCCATCATGAGTGCATCACGGACTGGTTGAGCAGCCATTTTTCTATAGCGCATCCTTTGAGATCAAATATACATGGGCAATAGCATTTGAACAGCATGGCTTCTAAATCCATTGTGCATTACGATGCAGCGAGATTTGCTCCTCACTGCAGGGTGGGAGCCAGCAGGTCAACAGTTGATGCAATGTATGGATGCATACTGTCTGGCCATTTATCTTTTGTGTACCAGGGGAAAGTCCAACCATATCTCTTTTGTGTACCATAGGACAGTCCTCAAATGGGCCATGTGATAACTGGGCTGACCCCGCTCCTAAGGGTCCTCCTCGTGTGGAACATGTTGACCTATATATTGGATATATCTCCCCTGATAATTGGAAAATATCTGCCCATTAGACTTGCGCTGGCTGGGCGGCGGAACTAGTGGCGGCGGTGGAGGATCCCTGGTGTGCTATGCTAGCTTTGGCGTCCATTTGGAGGCAGGCAGTGAGCCTTTCCCAGTGGGGCGCGATGGCATTGGCGTCCGCGTCGCTTGTGTGCATAGAGGCGTTAGATCCAATCAGCAGGTCTCCTTTCTCCCCTTCTTACTATTTGTTTCTTCATTTGGGTTTTTTCTCATCATGGATCTACTACAAGACTTGGGGATTTCGCTTAGAATTTGTAATGGTATTTTTATTGTGAAGGTTAGACTTGATTTAACCAAAATGAGCTCGTACCATGGAAATTGTTAATGGTTGTTAAAGTTGCATTTTGGTATGAGCTGTGGACTTAACTAATGGATCTTTGCTGCATTATTTTCTACTTCAGTGATCTCAATACTTGCTATGTTGTGTTGTTTAGCCATAAGCTTAATTTGAATGGTATTCTAGGTGTGATGTTTGGACTTGATTTAGCCAAAATTATATTGAACTAATGGTTACAGCCACATTAACTGCTAATCTAGTTTGAGTTGTATATATATCTATGTGCTGCTAAATTTGGATGAGCTTGTAACATGGAAATTGTTAATGGCTATTAAAGTTGCATTTCGGTATAAGTTGTGGACTTCACTGATGGACCTTTGTTGGATTATCTTCTTCTTCATTCAGTGATCTCATTACATAGGATTACATCGGGAGCCAAGACCTATTGCACACTGACAAGATGGAGCAGGCCCCCAACAAGAGGACGGTCTCATTTGCCTGCCTCCTAGATGAGGTCGTTCTCGAGATCCTTCGCTGCGTTCCTGGCCCCTCCCTGTTCCGCTGCAAATTGGTCTGTCGAGACTAGGAATGCCTCATCAACAAGCTCGACTAGTAGGTGCAGTCGGGTCTTTAGCAGTAGAAGTGCAATGGTGGGTACAATTGAAGTGGACTTTTGGTATATTTTGAAATGGCCTCATGTACCTAGAAAAATACTAGAAATCAATATAATGTCGTTTGAACTATGTTTATGTGCTTTTTATTATTTTAGGAATGTTCTTTTGAAGGGGTGAAGGATACATGGCAGGAGGGAGTGCAGTCGGACACAAACACAGTTTCAAATCTTGCTTTGGTGTGCTCCCTTGCATTTTATGTCATATACGTCATTACTCTTTGCTATAGAGTTAGTCATGCAAACTACTAAAAAACATAGTAACAAGCATCACAGGAAAAAGAGGATAAACTATGGAGAATACTTTCAAACACGGTCGACTTTACAGGGCTGTACTTTCTTATGCGTAATAGCATGACTGTCGTTCACAGTAAAACTCAATAGCTACGTCCCATCCTTGATGCACTCGATCAACATGGGTGTCTTGGCCAACAACATAGTACTTGTTGATTGGGGGGTGAAGACATGGAGGACGGATGTTATCCTCTTCTTTCCTCTCTTGTCAACATGGAGGATGGATTTTGTTATGCACAATAGCATGACTTTCTTATGCACAGTAGCATTTTAATACCAATGCCTCCTTCGTTATGCATTAGGATGTGGTGAGGTGCGTCCTTGCTGCAAGATGTGAGCCAGAAGGTGGGAAATTCATGCATTGCTATCGGTTTCATAGCAGACTGATTGGTATGACATTTAATACAGACCACCCTTCATAATTTGTCCTACGAGATCAAATATTCAATGGCTAGACATTCTTGCGTCCGTAGCCATGTCTCAAACATGATGCTCTAGATCGAGGAAAAACTTGTTTAGATAATTCCTGGCTGCCAACAGTTCACAACAAATAGGTGAAATGAACTATTGCCTTTGATAAGACTTGCTGAAATTGCTCTTTGAAATAAATACACCAAAAATGCCTATCACAACTGCACCAGGCGTGTCAAGCGTGTCACTATGGAGGATACTGTCATACGCATTCAAATATGCAGTGGTCGGACTTTCTTACAGCCCCAATAACATTTCCTTTAAAAACCTGCTATAATAATAACTTTGCACATGATCTATTTTTCAACTTTATATTATTAAACTCATTCGTGCCACTACTACAGATTGACCAAAAGTATAATCGTCAGTGAGCATTCGACAGAGTGATTGCGAAGAGATTCAATATAGACAATACTTCACACATCGTCCTACAAGATCAATTATGCAGCGATCAAACTTTCCCATAGATCGAGGCGAGACTTGTTGAGATGGACTCCTTGCTCCATACGGTTTACAACAAAAATTTGTGGTTTAGGGTTTACAACAACCAATGGGGGATACAAAGCAGACACAACCAGATATTAAATTCAACAAAATATCATGTGTGATAATTGGCCTGTCCCTGCTCCTAAGGGCCCTCCTCGTGTGGAACATATTGACCTATAATATTGGATATATATCCTTTAAAAATGGGAAATATCTATCTATCGTGTATAAGCTTTAGTTGCAGTCATAGTAGAAGAAACTAACGGTGAAACGCCATCAACCGGGGCCGCGCCCCCAACCTCACCAGCTTCTGGATCTGAGTTCGTCGGCCATCAACCACAAAATCCATAGCAATGTGCTGCGTCCTTGAAACAAGAGGAGGTCAGCAAGGTCACCATCAGATAATTGAATAGACTCACCAGCTCGTACTACAGACAAGGGCATACTACAAGCAAAACTGACAAACACATTATGTTTTGTCCTACGAGTTTAATTATGTAGTGGTCAGACTTTCTGGCGTTCATAGACATGAACTACGATGAGACAAGACTTGGGACTCACAAGACAGTCTGGTCATTTCTCTTTCGTGTGCCATGGGAATGTCCAGCCATGTCTCTTTTGTGTACCATGGGACAGTCCTTAAATGGGCCGTGTGATAACTGGGCTGTCCCTGGTCCTCGCTGAGTCATCCTCCTAGTGTGGAATATGTTTGGACTTGTGGTACTGGCGACACATGGTTGAGCCGCAGTTGCTTATGGCTTCTGATTGAAACTTGTTACATATATTACCAGGAAAAGGAAACAAATCACTGCAACACATTGATATATATCTGATTGAAACTCATTACATATATTACCAGGAAAATAAAGCTGCATGCATGAGTTAGGGCTTCGTTGCACTTGTTCATGCTTCTCCATCATCGAACTCGAGGTCATCACTCTCTTCATTAACTTGAAAGCCATGGTTGAGCAGCAGTTGCTTATGGCTTCTTCTTATCTCATCATCATCATCTGAAGATAGACGCACAACATGATCTATGGTGTAACAACCCGAAAATTCGAACTACAAAATTTTTTCGACAAAACCCAGAGTGATGTGGTGCGACATGTCATCATCTACCCCTTACATATGCATCAACCCTAGCATGTCATGCATGGCATTCATATGTTGCAAATTAATTAACATCTCATAACAATGCTCTATGTTCACATGTTACATTTTAATGTTTCAATAGTTCAATCATCATGTTGCATTAAAAGGAGTGAGTTGGATTCTTATTTGGTTTATGAGTTGAATAATAAAAATGAAAACATAATATTTATTTTGGCAAATAAATATTAAGGGAATAATACCCTAACATTATTTGGACCATGTATGCTCACTATTTTGTTGTGCAAATTTAGCACACCATACATATATATAAGTATATATAAAAATATATTTGAAAATGAAAAAGGAAAAGAAAAAGAAAAAGAAAAGGAAAATCAGCCCGAGCAGCCCAGCCGGCCCAGCAAGGCGGCCCGTCCGCGCACGCCTGCACGCTTGCCCGCGTGACCGCGCGCTGCGCGGCCCAGCAGGGCAGCAGGCCCAGCAAGGACCCGCGTCCGCCCGCGCGCCACATCGTTGCTGATGAGTCGCTGACGATGGGGCCCCGCAGTGGGACCCACATGTCATCACGCCCGCTGAGGTCACCCGACCGGCCGTGCGCGCTTGCGTCAGCACTGTTCCCCGGCGTCGCTCCTAAGCAACCTGCCTCGACCGCTCGATCCCGTGTCGCCCCGCATCGACCCGCGCCCGCAAGCCACCTGGACCGACCAGCCCGCGTAAAGTGCCCACGGCCGCAGGCAAGATTACTCCGCGCGTGCGCACCTGCGCTGTCGTCGCAGTGGAACGCTGCCGTCGTATGGAACTTGACACCCAGCGCTACCTATCCCCCTCTCGCTGCTCTCTGGACCCAGATCGAGCCTCAGCTGCTGACATGGACATCCCTTGGCCGCTCGATCAAGCAGAAGCCATGATCGACCGTCTGTCGGCTACCTACCTCCGCGTCCGCCCTATAAAGCAAGCACCCCCGGCACCCTAGGGTTCCCAGGCCGCCGCCACCGCTCTGGTGGAGCTCAATTCCACCTTGCCAGCCTCGATTGGAGAAGAGCTGAAGGAAGGGGGAAGAAAGGAGTCGGGGAAGGAGAAGAAGCCACCGCCAGAATTGGGGAGGAAGACCGTCGACTCAGAGCCGCCGCTACTGCGTCGAGAGCATGAAGGAGGAGCAGTACCGTGAGCTGGAGCTGCTTGGACTTGTACCACACCTCCATCCTCTTTGACCCGTCGGTGAGCACCGCCATCGCCGCTCTCTCGAACCCTCCGCCGTGCTGCTGGCCATGGAGCTCTGCCGTGAGCGCGTAGGCCCAGGTCACTACCGACCTCACTAGACACACCCGCACACACACGAGACTAGCCGAGCCTCCTTGGACCACGGCATCGGGAGGATGCCAGAATGGAAGCCGCCCAGTTCATCGCCGCGCGCCAAGCGTCGCCATGGCGAGATCACCCAGCCGCCTTTCCGATGAGCCTCGACCACCATTGTTTCCAGATCCGTGCTCGCCTTGATGAGACGGACCCCGTGCGCACCCTAGCTCCACGTTTGCCTCACCAGAGCACCAACCCGAACTACCTTGTTGTCGACGTGTCAGAGCGTTGCCGCTCTAGAACGCAGTCGTTCACCGTCGTTTCCTGCCACCTCCGACCACCTCGAGGAGCAAGAAGAAGCCAGGAAGCTCCACCGTGACGAGCTGCATCGATTGGGGCAAGATGGAGACCGTGGACCCTCTCGGGGAGCCGTTGCCATGCACCGAGGACCTGTCGAAGCTCCGTCGTGGGAGTTGCTGCCCACGCGGACTCCGCCGTGTGTTTTGGTCACCCATCTACGCCACCAATTGGAGCTAGAGTGACTCGGTGTGAAGTGTACATCGAGCTATCGTCCGTCGTAGAGCTCGTCACCGGAAGCAAAGCTATCGCCCTGAAGCCCATCAACGTGACCGTCATGAAGTCCCGAAACCGACGGGCGGGTTAATGGCGCCAGAGATCCATTGTGGCACCAGGAATCGAGGGTTTCCCCACCGCCGATCGCCGAGGAGGAACCCTGCGCTCGAGCTGATCTCGTCCGAGATGGATCACGCGCTCGAACCGACCCTCGAGTTTGACCCTTCGACAAACCAACCCTCGAGCACCGAGCACCACCGTTCCACCGAAGAACCGCTGTGGACTTGGCCTTCGCGTGGACTCCGCCGCGTGAATTGGTCGCTGCAGGTGCAGCGTAGGAGTGCAAGGCAACCCTAATTGCACTCCCGAGCCCAGCCAAGACTTGGATTCGAGCAGAGACGGGCTGCCGTCGAAGACCGTACCCTCGACAGCATACCCCTCGAGACCGTTCCGTCGAGACCGTATCCTCGAGAGCATACCCTCGAGACCATATCCTCGCGATCGTATCCTCGCGACCGTACCCTCGAGACCGTACCCCTCAAGACCATACCCTCGAGCCCTTTTTCTTTTCAGAAAATAGTTAAATCTTTGAAAATTCATAACTAATTCATACGAGCTCAGAAAATTATGATCCACATATCCAAATTTTCTATAAATCGAGTCCTATCTATCTAGTCTATGTTTGAGTGTATTTGGATCTTCTATTTTGCATTTGTTCTTTGTGCTAATCTATAGGGGTCGCTTTTGTGACCGTTAAATCTCGTTACAGGCTCGAGCGAGGACAAGTCTGACGACAGTGACTACCAGGGGAAGTCCAACAGCTACGTCAGTGAAGGTGCCACACACCATCCAACCTCGTAGATCCCATTACGCATGGCAATTATAGTATGGCTAGTGCTTTAAATTCATGTTGCTATAATGCTATGCCTGTGCTAGGACTGCATGATAGAGTATTTATTTGATGAGCCCTACCTTGTTGTAAACTATCACCTGCTTACCCGCTGTTATGATAGCCACCTGCTTATCTGCTATACTTATATTTCTATACTTCACTCGCTTACATTTTGATGCGACGTGATGAACTCAGGGAAGGCCTGGAGGGTGCCAGGCTGGATGTGTGAGTTGATGTTTCAGTTGGCATGTGAGCTGATGATGTTGTATCCGGGTTTGGGGTGGAGCTTACGGCAGGGAGTAGGGTGAGGGTTGAGTCGATCGAGCCGGGATCTACGACGAGCTTTTTGGAGCAAGTCTTGCCAGGGAATGGTTCTGGACATTCCCATGAGAGGAGCTTGTGGCGGGCTAACTGAGATGTGATGGTGGTCCTTGGGTGTGATCCTCTGAGAGGTGGAGCCCGGGATGAAGGTGCCATGGTAGCACGTTATAGATAAACCCTGATGAAGATATCCCGGTTTGGTCAAATCTAGGAACTGTTGCGCTGGTATCCGGACCTAGGAATCTCTTGCTTTCCACTCGCTCTCCATGGGGGGAGACGACTGAACCGCTGGATAGGTCGATGCCACTACTGCTAGGCGAGAAGTGATAGGAAGGTATATGCATGGGATGGAGCTAACACCCTACCGAGACGATCATGGCACCCCCTTCGGGAGTGGGTACATGGCACGGCATCCTCTTCGGGAGCGGATACATGCTCTCTTCACAGTTCCAGTGATCCAGTGCTGGATGGTAGAGTGGCATCGCCTATGGCAGTAGGCGCCCAGAATCTGCCTAGGTGCGCGCGTGCATCGATGATGGTTATCTGGTGGATTAGTGAAACCTCTGCAGAGTGTATGGTTGATCGATCGATACATATGCCGAATCTTCGGCTATGGACCTTTCCTATGTTTTGTATGCACCGGACTAGTGAGTGGAGTGTTCTACCTTCCTCTGAGTGTGATTTCCGGCCGTGAGCCAGTTTGAGGGCTGCGGGCCACTGAGGCAAGCCAAGAGGGAGTTGGCTTGTCGACCAGAGTCTGAGAGGGTGTTGGGGAAGACGAGATGATGTTACCGATATGGATGGAGATAGATGAAGGGAATGGGTTTGTGTTTAAAACTTGTTTATTAAACTATTGTTTTATATACTTGAACAATTCATAGGAAAACCCCAGCCTTATAGGTTCCTTTTGAGATATCCTCATTTTTGCATCCACTTCCACAAAGCAATGCATAGGGTGGGAGTGTGGCCAGTACAAATCGTACTAAAAATTTGGTTTCAGGTTCAAGGAGTGAGTACTCATCTAGGGAGTACAGCGATTGAGGGTTTCGTGTCTACGCTCAAGTTGGAGAGAAGAAGATAGCTTCCGCACCTCAAGCTTTTACTGTTATGCTGCATGAACTCTGATTCCGCCCTGTGGCGATGTAATAAGTTATTGTAACTCCCTCTATTTGCTCTCTTTTGTTCGATGTATGGATCATGGATTCAACTATTATCGGGTAATGTGATTTAAATGGTCATATTACACTCCGACACTGTGGATTTCCCTTCGCAGAAATCAAGATCGTTTCATATGGCTTCATTCCACATCCAGTTCTTCACTTTACGGCTTGGCCGGCAGGCCAGGAATCGGCTGATCTATTGATGCAAAAACTTGACTCTTCACGTCAACGATCTCTTGCAAGCCAGGTAGACTAGAGCGAGAAGGTTTATCCGATCCCTACGACTTCACCAGCAGCTGATCGGTTGATCGAGTCTGAGGCGTGCTAGTCAATTTGACCCTGCAATTGACAAGGAGAATAATATTCAAATTATGGAACTTGCCGGTGTGGTGCCAGATAGTTCCTCATGTATGGCTAAATAGCCAATCGGACCGGTCATTGACTAGAGAGTCAACAACCAAAATGCTTCTATAAATAAAACAGTGAATAAATATGCATGAACAAAGCAAGTGCTCATGGCATGACATAACTGAACAAGATGAATACATATACAAGTCATTCATAGAGCATGCTACAGTATTTGAAGAAGTATAGGAAAAGCTAGATCGGCTATCTAGATAAACATTTAAGGCACAGAACCGTTAGCCGATCTGAGTTAACCGATATGATATGTAAAGATCCTACACACATTGCAATAATCTAGATTAAAACTAGGAGATCCACTAAACATATCAAATTTGAAATCTAAAGACCAAGTCGCACCCAACAAACACTAAAGGACTTGTCGAATTTGAAATATTCAGACCAAGTCGCACCCAAGCTTAATGAACCAACTAGTGTCTAAATAGATACATGCATGTAGTGTTCTAGGTAGAGCTCTGGTAAATTGACTAAATAGCCGATACCGACATGAGAACGAACCAGGTGCACAAATAGCCCTACAAGCAAAGCCTACTAACCGATGGCATCTGAATCCGGATGCCATCTTAGTGAGATTGGTAACTTAATCCGTTGCAGCCACGAAAACCCCCTAGAAGAGATTAACAAGCTTTACCGTAAAACTATCTATACCCTAGAACGCGCCATCTGTCACGAACAAGATTGATACAATCTAGCTAATGCAAGCACATGACCAATCATCAAGGCAAGAGAATAAACATAATGAGCATTGATGACAATTGAATCTAAGAAGATATAAGCCAAATCTACCAATCTTGATCGGGCAATGATGTTGACATAAATAAATAAATAAACAATGTAAAACAACCAACATTGGTAACTTAATGAATCTACTATGTTGCCAAGCCTAATAGAGCCGATAACTAGCCATGTTAACGCATCACAAGATGTCGGTCAAAGTTGATGCACCCTTATCAAACGGAAACACAAGCCATGATGGTACTTACAGCAAACAAGAGGTCGGTTGATGCCGATGCAGCCTAGTCATGAAGAACTCACCGAGATCTAAGTTACTCCTACTCCTAAGGGTTTTTGGCAGGAGCCGAAAGATTGTATTGATTGTCAAGAGAGTTTACAAGGTGCCAAGGCTTACATATTTATACCCTGGGCTTTGACCAAGTCCTAACATGACACGACTTGCAAAATAAGGAAATAAACTAAAACTATTAAAACTTGATAACTTGGGCCCTACTATTTCGTTCTGCAGAGTCCTGTGCCATCAATGTGACATCTCCCGTCGAACCGAGTCGGAGTCGATGCATCTCATGTGCTTCCAGATAGCCGATCTTGGTTAGCTGATTCTGCACCAATTTAGCCGATTCTTCAATAAATGGCTGCTATCGGCGCTTAGCCGATTCCCGACAGAGTCTTCCTCAAGAAGCCTCTCCTGTGCGCTTATCAGTCCAAATTCTGGTGCAAACACATGCCCCCTAATTTTGGGATAAAATTGATTTTATTCCAAAATTCCTTCTTTCGCCTTCAATCAGCTTTTGGCCTTCTTGACTCAGGATTTTGATACATCTGGATCCTAACCCTAATTAGCAAGAACTCTAGCACAGGCATCAATGGCGGTCCCTATTCCTGAGATTCGGATGGCAACTCCAGACCTTGTCCCAACGGTAAAATCTTTAATGAATTCGCCTTTGATTTTTTCCGTGTTCTGTCTTAATTTCTTAGATTTTCATTTCTTTCTTCGTAAGAGCTCCGCATTGAACTGCTTATTCTGACTTCACCCAATTCTTTCTATTTGGGCCCTATGGGCAGCTCAGATCCAATTGATTTCATTACTGAGGAAACCCAATAGATCCCTTTCAAAGCTTCACTTATGGATATCAATTCATGGAGTAATATCTTCAGAAATTGGCCCCATATTCCAATTGAATGGCAAGATTGGCTTCTGAGGGTTCAAGAACAAAAGGGCAAGTCTTAGATGAATGCAGAAATTCATCAGTGTATTACCCTTTCTCTTTCAGAAATGGAAAAGAATGAGTCCATGCTGATAGCTGCATCTTATTTCTGGTCTAATTCTGCTAATGCTTTCATATTTGGTCATGGACCAATGACTATTACTCTAGCTGATGTCTTCATGTTAACTAGTCTAGAAGTCACTCACACAGTTAATCCTGATGACTTTCTAGGCAAAGGATATAAGACCATGGGCAAAATTTCTAAACTAAACATCTGGTCTGTGTATATCAAGAATTTCTCTAAAACCTTCACATCAGTAGAAGAGAAAGAACATATTGCTTTTTTGAGCATGTGGTTGGAGAAATTCCTCTTTTGTGGAACTGCTTTTAGACCAACCTTCAATAACAAAGCTTTGGCAGAAAAATTAGTTGCAGGAAATAAAATTTAGATGGGAAAGTTACTTCTGGGTTCCTTCTACAGTTTGATGAATAGAATATCAGCTAAACTCCTAAAAAATGAGAAAATTGGCCCTATTCCAGGTCCTCGGTGGTTACTTCAGCTCTGGTTAAACTTGTAGATGTACAAATTTTTTGAGACCCAATCTTAGAGAACTGTCTTTTCCTTCCTTTGAGTACTCAGAATGTGCTAAAAAACCCAACCAAAAGAAGAGAATGTGTGTGAGCTATGGCGAAGCAGCTTCTTCTTAATTTATTGACTTCACCAGAGTGGAATTCTTCAAGCTGTTCTATAGAGGGTTTCCTGAAGATTACTTGGTTTGGTTACCATACATTAAGGACCAAGATAACAACTTGCACATGCCAAGTTACTTTAGATTTGAGATTGGCTGTCCAGATGACACAGCCATAAGCATTTTCAATTGTTTCATCAGACCTTGTGCTCTTCCATTAAATTTTAGACATGGCTGAAGTAAAATCCCAAATGATCCTGACTCATCTCCATCTTATGAATTTTACAATCCAAGCTTTTCAGTTGGGCAGTTCGGCCTTGGACAACTTCCTCCCATTCTCTTCTTTGCAGACAAGTTAAAGCCAAGGGAGATAATCAATAGTGCTTTAGAGGCACTAAAGGTTTTCAATCTAGGGTCAAGCTTTTTAATCTACCATCCTCATCAATGGATAAAAGTTAAATTTTCACATCTGTCTTTTGATGGATGGTGGAATGAATGGAAAGCACACTTATTCTGTAGAGCTGCCCACCCTTTGTGTCAGTCTCTGGACAAATATGATGAACCTGAAGGAGAGGTGGGTCTTCTTGTATTTATTGTTTCTTCAAATGTTCTTCTCAAACTAACACTTACTGCATATTAGGATGAGGCATTCAAAGCTCCTGGTAATGATAGGAGGAATAAACCTGTATATTACTTGATCCCTTGCCCAAGAACAAGATTGGGTTCTGATGCCCCTTCTTTGAAAACTTTCATGAACACTTATGCTGCTTATCTTTAGCCTAAATCTTTAAAACATCTAGTGGAAAATGCTGGTTAGCTAATTTCTCTTTTTGAGATTTATTTAAACTAGCCATTAATAGCTATTCTTACAGAAGAATCAAGATGGCAATACTACTTCTCCAAAGGCATCTCCAATACATAAAGCTCAACCAGAAAACTTGGAAGTAGAGAATGAAGCTCAAGGGACAAAAGTAAAACATGATTGATCTAATTATTCAAAATTAACTTGTTTCTGACCAAACTTTAAATAGGAGGATAGCTCTGAATCTTCTGGGATGAAGCTTCTTGCTCACCAAGCTGCTAATTCTCTAAGCCAAAGTCATTCCAATGGTAGGAACAACAACCTGCTTAATTTGTTTTGACCTAGCTTCCTGACATGTCTTATTTTAGGGTCTAAAAATACAACACCTAGGAATATTGACTCCCCACCAGTCTCTGACCACATCGTTTCTGATAAGCCAAGCCCACAAGGTGCAGGTGAAGAATCATCAGCTATTCCTTTCGAAAAGGTGGTTTGCCAGCTATTTTAATGGATAGATTTGTCATCCATACTGATATTTAAATTGCACAGGCTCCCTCTCCTTCATTACCAGATTACGGTATGGATTTCTCAGAATATTTAGACGAAGAAGAGGTTTCTTCTCTCCTTAAGACAAAATCAACTACACCATCATTGGATCAGTTAAAAGATATGCTACCCTTTCTTTAGAACAAGAATGACTTAATTCAAAACATTTGTTCCCTCAATCAACTATTTGCAGAAACCAAGAGCATTCTTCCTTCTAACCTCCTGGGTCCTCTTGCTAGAATCCTTTCGGTTGAGGTTTCAAGAATAGAGAAAGCTCAAAATAATTTGAATGAGCAAGCAACCTTGTTAGAGCAAAAGTCTGCTAATGTGAGCAGTGTCAAAGCATTGGGTTTTTCTATAAAAGATCTTTAGAAAACTACAGATGCCATAAAATCAGATCTTTCAAGTCTTCAGACTAGGAAAGCTCAATTGGAGAAAGAGCTTCAGGAAGTAAATGCTGCTATCACTCAAAAGGAATCAGCCTTAGCCTCGATTACTAAAAACCTAAAGCTGAAGAAGAAATGATTAACCAAATTTGTTTAGATGGGCAAACAGATCATGCAAAATCTAAAAATTGTATCTGCATCTGCGACTGAAGATAAATAGGTGCTTGCTCAGATTGATTCTGACAGAATGAGTGCTCTTGAGGCATTGAAAAACCTCTTGGAATTGTAATTTGATACTCTGTAATAATCTAAAAACCTTTTTAAATATTCTAAACTAAAGCACCATTTATTAATGCATTCAGCAGTGTTGCTTCGTTTCTTGTGTTTAGCCAATTTGAAGACTCCTGATTTTTACAAATGGCTCCTCTCATTCTAATTTTTAGCCAATGTGTCATCCTGACTCACATTCCCGATTAGCCAAAGAGTACAAAATAACCGGCCTTTCGAGAAAACAGGTTCAGGGCTGATTTGACAAGCCACTCGATTACCTATATGCATAGTTCCGCAATTAATAGTAAGTTGTCAATTCGCTTCCCAAGACGTGTCCCCCGGGCTATAAACTGGCCCCTCTTGTTTCATTGTAATCCACATGCGACCCTTGATTCCACTGTTTCTAAAACCAAAAAACCCTCTATTTTTAAGAAAACCCTCGTCTCCTTCAAGTAGCATCCATGGCGGTTGCGATCTTGGCAACCTCCTATGGAGGAGGAAGAAGTGAACTCCTACCGCGTTGTTTGTCCTCACATCAGGTAAGTAGATCTTGATTGACTTTTCTTATTCAATCGGCTTTGAATCCAATCTATGTTCCATTGTTTCCTCAAGAGGGACGGTGAAGGTCCTTCCAACCCTGCCGTAATTCTGGTGGCTCCAGCAGCACACACTACCCCTGCGTCAGTCCAAGCACCAGCAATTGATCCCGGTCTGATCAGGATAGCTCTAGTGGAATTTGAGGATTCTGCTACTAGTTTGGCGTTCTCCACAAGATCTGCCAAGGTATCGGCAGCACTGTACGATCACATCTATCGAGAGCGTATGGAGATGGAGGCTCGTTATGATGAGACCATCAAAGAGTTGGCACAGATGCAGAGCATTATGGCCGACTTCTAAGCCGCCCTCCTGACAGCTGAGTGAAAGGCCGAGATGGCCATCAACCGGTAAATTGCTGCTGATGCTCGGTAGGTGTCGTGTCTCCAATCCTCAATCTTTGACATGTTCAGTGACTAACATTCTTCCTTGGTATTTCAGATCTTACGCCGCATTTTGAGGAGCTTCAACTCGTCGGGAATGCTGCCGCCGCTGCCATGCATGCTCTAGGTGAAACCATTACTCAGAGGCTAGAGACTGTCCACGCCAAGGTGCATGAGGTAGCCCATCAAGGCGTCATCACGGGTGCTTCTTTTGCTTTGGCTATCGTTCAAGCACGGATGGGCCAGAACCTACAGGACCTGGATGTCACGCCGCAGATCATCGATGCCATAGAGGATAATTCTAAGTATTTTGAGGCAGCAGCGGAAGCCATTGCCAATGCATCCTCAACTCACTACGTTATTGGTAGGCTTCTTGAGTAGACCATAGTAGGATGCACTCTTTTGTAGGAAGCCTGTCTTTGTAAAAAACCTTATGAATATCACTGTTTCCACTTGCTTCATTTTTTAAGATTGGTCCATCGAGATCATTCGTGTTGATAAAACACTTTATATTTTGTTATGTTTTGCTCTAAAGGCAATGTATGTCACATCAGCTATCTAAATGACAAAGAATGTGGTGATCAAAGAATGTCACTTTATACTTTGATCACCACATTCTTGTTGGTTATTTTTACACTAAAGATGATATTCAAAATATCGGCTATTCTGCTAACTTTTCCTGATAATCTGGCCTTTTTTTGCTAAGAACGCTATGGTGACACTTCTACAAGATAAGCTGATTGCCCTTAGACACCTGAAATCATTCTAGATTTTTACAATCTTGTGCTCTTGGTGGCATTGATAACTATATTGGCTTTTATCTTCTTGTACATGCTCACTAAAAGATACTTTCAGAGCCAACTGCTCGAGCTGGCTGTTGATCTTCATCGTTGATAGAGATGAAGTCTCCATGAAACTCTTTTTTAGAAAAACACATGAAACTTTCTAGGTCCCAATAGACATGATCAACAGATGAAATATTGATTGAATCATCAGCAGGCACAACTTCGATATCATTGTCAACCCACGGGATCACATGTTGATGCATGGTCGAGGGCACACAATAGTTGGCATGAATCCAATCTCTTCCAAGAAGCAAACTGTAGAATCCTTTCCCATCAATGACAAAGAATGTGGTGATCAAAGTCTTGTTGCTAATTGTTAGTTCAACACTTACTGCCCCTGAGTGTCAGACACATTGCCTCCAAAATCTCTTAGTTGCAAGTCTATCTTGATCAAATCTTCAGTGGTCTTACCTAACTTTCTGAATGTTGAATAGGGCATAAGGTTAACTGCACCTCCTTCATCTACAAGCATCTTACCCATAGGTTTCCCATCAACGAGTCCTTTGATATATAAATCTTTCAAATGGCGGTACCGTATGGGTTTATCGAACAAGCTTGTGAAGTGAGCACCAAATAAGTAGCTATCTCTTCATTCTGATTCATCAAAGTCAGAGTAAACTTCTTGATTCTTTGATGCTCTAAATTCAGTGGGCAAAATACACTGCATCCCAACAGGAGCTGATTTGTCTGAATCGGCTGTTTTCTTGGCTTTCTAAACCTGTACCTTCTTATCTCTCTTGGCCTTTTCTAGTTTGATTTCTGTCTCCCTCAAGTGTTGAACTCTTCTCTTATGACTCCTAGAGAGACCACCAGGGCACCATTGGTTCTCTTGCCAAATATGCTGTACTTCTTCAACATCTTCATCATATGCATCACAGCAATTATGAATTCTGCATTTATTAATACGCCGATCCTCCATAGGCTATCTAAGTCTTTCATGAACGAACCAGTGTTTGGTTTGATTTTGCCAATACCCTCTCTATTGGTCACTTCATTCTGGGCAATCCCTTCTAGTTGGCAACCTTAAACCTTTGTTCCAGCAATGCATGAAGAAAGGACAATTCCAATGTGTTTCAGCTTGCTCCCTTTCATATCTTTCCTCCTCAAGCATTCTCAAGCGTTCTTGCTCTTCAAACCGCCTCCTACGGTCCTTCTCCTGCTGCCTCTGCCACTTGTTAAGAAGGATGCGAGATGTTATATGTGGCCTCCTCTTAGCTATCGTAGATGACTCATGTTGGTCAAATCAGCTAGTTTGCTTCACGTGTCTCCTCTTGATTTCATGATACTCTTCAGCAGTTAGTTGCAGCTTTGTATCTACTAACCCAAATTCCTTCGCTCTAGCAGAGGTTAGTACTTTAGCTTTGCCTTTGGGTAGAACAACATCAGCCATAGTCCAGAGAACACAACTGCACGGTCATCAATTTCTGCTGCATCGAGTTGCGAGCCCGGGAGCGAGAATACAAGGAACATGCCACCCTTTTTGACTTTTGGACACCATGTTTGACCGTTCCTCTTATTCACAAAATATATGTTATTTATTGAATAATAAGCAAATCATCAAGGACAATCTTTGTGTGACGGAGGGAGTACTATATAAACTCTAGCAACTGATGGATCGATCTATCTCTAGGACAAATTGTTCCTTGTTCATCATTTCCTGCAATGGACTGTCAACAACTTTCAGAAGGCCCTACTAAACCCTTAGTAGCACTGCCATTTGTGGTGGTGCCATCGCTGATGCATTTGGTCATGCTGCATGTTCCACTAGAATTCGAAGTGCTCGTGGCGATCATCGAGTTTGCGCAACGCGAGAATGTGTGCATCCTGGTTCTCACCCGGAGTAGCTGGGTGAAGAGTGCAATTGTACTACCACGATGAGGGGCAGTGTCCTCCCCACATGCACCAGTGCAAGTGACATCGTGGGCATAGAGGCTCGGTCGCCACAAGCTGATATCGCTGTCCAGGACGGTTCTCATTCCTCCCATGGCGGCCACACCTCCGTTCTTCATGGCATGGCTGGTGGAATTGGAGACTGGTTCATACCATGTGGGCGAAGTGGTGGGATTGATGGCAGCAGAAAGGCTAGTGGTTGTAGCCCTCGTCATTCCTATTTACTGCTGCCGCATGCACCTGTTGCCTACGGTGGAGTGCACTTCGATGAGAGCTGGATGCGGTCTTGATTTGGACCGTTTGCTTCATCCCCAACTGGTGGCTCCAGCAATGCAGGAACCAGCGAACAATGGGCCTAGACATAGGGCATTCGCGGGCCGCTCTAACGCTAACTGTGCTGGCATTCATGAATTGCACTTAGTGATGCATTGTTCTTGTTTCTCCATCTTATGTTCCTCCATCATACTATGTTCTTGTTTCTCCATCTTATGTTTTTCGATCTTACTATGTTCTTGTTCCTCCATCTTGCATGGCTGTTATCATGAATGTATCAGTTATATCTTTTTTTCCGCTCATGCACCATATCTAGTGTTGTTTCCCCTCAAATTAGAGCCCACCATGAACAAATTTTTAAAAGCAGGACACTAAAGTTGAGCGATAAGCCCCGACTGTTAGCAATCCTACCCACCCGCATTGCAGCTTCAATGAGGGCTTCTTCGTCTCCATGTCTTCTGCTGTAGATTGATGGCTACGACATTCAAAATAGACAACCCTTCACATTTCATCCTATGAGATGTAATATGCAGCGGTCGGACTTTATTGCATCCGCCTCTTGAGATGAACTCTCTGCCAACGGTTTACAGAAACATATAAAAAGACATGTCCTAACAACGTCAAGAAGACGTCCTAACAACAAACATAACTATTATTACAACGATTTTGTTATCAAGCCAGATGAAAAGGTCAGCCATGTTGACAACTTCAAGAAGACATACACAAAGCTGACCCTGATGTCCGGTCATAGACAATGCATAACCTCTAGGCATAAGAATTGTCCTCTCGTCTGATATATTCAAAAATTTGTTCAAAATGTCATTTCTTTTGTTGTGACTTGCTTTATTAATAAAAGATCTTTCAGAATGAGCTAAATTTGACTATGTTTACTAATATTTTTTGAATAATACGAGTGGTCAGAATTCATGTCAAAAAGTCAAATGAACTGTTTGTTTGGTTGTTTCTGGCTAGCTAATTCTTCCTGATGCTGAATTATTGTAAGAGGTAAACACTGCTGAATCTGTAAGTGCTGAGAAGACCAAACGAACAGGTACAGCGGATGGATTTTACTGAGTTTGCAGTAGTAAATTTCAATAGCCATCTACTAGTCCATTCGAACACGCCTTCTGTGGTACTCTGCCCCACAAATAATTCTTGTTTCGTTTCCTGAGGAGTCAAACTTTAAAAATTTGACCAAATAATGGTATTATAATATAACTAGACATACTTAAGGTATTAAAACATGTTACTAAGCTAAAATTGCATTCTTTTATGGACGGAGGAAGTAATAAGTATCAACAAGCCTCACCTCTATCTAATGCAGAACAGCATTTGACTGGGAACTCCAGAACATCTGGCTGCTGTGTCTCTGATCTGGTCCAGACGGTCCTACGCATTGTCATCTTTCAGTGTTGTGGCAATCAGTATGTCTGCCCATCGACTGTTGTTGTTGCTTGGATTGGGGTGAAATATACTGTAGACCTATCACAACCACATCAGTGAATCAAGTCTGAAGCATGTCATGTTGGTCAAACGCTCTCTTTTCATCATTCCTCTTCTGCCCTGTTTTCCTGCCGCATTCACTTCAATCTCACCAAACGCACAAGGTCTAATATGAAAGGGGCTGCCATGGCTTGCCGCATACTACAGTTCAATCTAGTCCAATGTTCATGATGGTAAATTTGATCGGTTGGACGTGTAACTCTTGTGCTGAGCTAGTCCGATCATAGTAAATCCAACTGAGCTAGACTCGCCTGCAGTCTTCCCCTTGACTGGCATGACTGCTTGGATTCGAGTGAATTAACTCATGAAAAGACCTACCACTACCACATCAGGCATTCATGTCTCGCGTGCCAAATCTCCTTTTCTTGAATCACCTCATGTGTCCAGATTTCCTAACGCATATATACTAGGCTCGGAAGAAAGTCCGACATTGGGCACATTTGTTCTCGTCAGACAATTAGCAGTACAAAACTTTTCTTATTTTTGAGTCAATCACAACATTTGTATCAGTAGTCGTGATGAGTGGCTTTGATCTGTTTGTAACCCAACTATTCATATTTTTATGTACTTGCAAGAACTCGAATCAAGGTTTACTTTTATTCAAAAATTTAAACTTTACTGGACCACAGAAGGTCCGGCAGTCTCAAATCTTAGCTACCCAGAAGACGTCCTCTGTCACATGCCAAAATTTCTATTTTTGGTTGTGAACCGAAAACACTAAAAAAATAAAAGGATTTATTAATTTTCTAAAATTGTCCAAATTTTAATACAGTTATTATCATTATAAAATGATAAAAAGTGTGGTTTATAAAACTTTTATAAATTAAATAAAGATGTGTTTATGCTTGGCGTTTTGTTTTGTTTTGTTTTTCTTGTGTGTGAAAAAGAACTTCTAAACCTCGAGCAAGTCACGACTAGGTTCTTTTCGAGTTTGAAAAGTTAAGCCTTCAAAGCCCATTTCAAAATGTGTTCAAGTTTGGAATTCAAATGTTTCCTAGAAGATTTTGAAAAATGCTTTTTGGAAAATCCTTTGTCTTGCATAGATAGGGAGAGAGCCTTTCATTTTCCTCTATAGTGTTGGCCATCGCTCTAGCTAGACACTATCCCCTAGCTAGGTCTAGTGACCCTAGGTCAGCCTCTAGTCATCCCTAGCTTGCCCTAGCCTATCCTGGCATGACCTAGCTTGCTCTGGCCTCACCCAGCCTCCCCTGGCCACCTCTAGCCTCCAATGGCCAGTCCTGGCTTGCCCCCGTTGGCCATGGCCGCCTTTGGCCGGCCACAGCCTACAGTAGCTTGGCCAGCAGTGGCCAAATCTGGTCGGCAGCAGCAGCTGGCCGCCCAGCAGAGCCAGTAGCTCGTGGGCTGGCCCAACAAGCACCGCAGCACCACGCCCGCCTAGCTCCACCGCCACTAGCAGCTGACGTCGCGGGCCCAATCGCCGGTCCCACTCGTCAGTGCCCTCAGCCTGCTCCCTCTGCTCCGCATCGCGCGGAGGCGCACCGCCGCTGCTCGATCCGCCCAGGCGCGCACCCATAGGTACACCATGGCCTATAAAGGCCTTGACCCAGCGCCCTGGGCCCCTTCAGAATCTAGGAGCCGCGCAGCCACCCGCAAACCCTAGCTCGCAAGCGCAGCCGCCAACGCGGAGCTAGCGACCACCGTCTCCGCCGGTGTTGTGACCCTGCCAATGAGAGCCCCGCCACGAGCATCACATTGAGGTGACCATCACATCGGTGCCTTCCTCCCCCTTCTCCTCTGTCTCGCGTGCCCGCGCGCTGTCATCGTCGTAGCACCGTCGCTGTTGCTCCTCACCATCACGTCCCCGGCATCCATCCGTCACGCCAGTCTCACGTATCGCGTGTGCGGGAATGCGCACGTCATTCCTGTGCATCCGGCTCATGCCCTAGCATCACACAACTCCTCCCCATCGAGCTCTGGCTAGTGTCAATGGCGCCGCCATCGCCTAGGCCCGTCTTCGGCCTTTTCCTCGCCGCCATGGACCCCGCGGTCAAGTCCGCGAGGTCACCCCGCGCCTCCCGTTCCCTCTGCACAGCCAAACGGGCCTCGGAGCACCATTTCTGGTGAACTCTGACGGTCACCATCGGCGAGGTACACCACTCCGGTGACCATCCCGGGCCGGCCTATCCCTAGCGGTCAGATCTGGCTCCGATCGTCTAGATCCACCGTTGACGCCAGGTCAACCGCGGGTCAACGGACCCAGTCGGCCGCCGATGTGGCAGCCACACAGGTGCCACATGTATGCCACACAAGCGCCACACCAGCGCTGACCGTGTCAACACGGTCAACAGCCGGTCAACTCTGTCGGTTTTGCAGAAAAGCCCTTGCCTTTTTAGTATTTATAGTTAGGTTCAGCGCAGTTCAAATCAGCTTTGTAGTTTCACGGTTTAGACCCTGAGGACTCTGGTATTTATGCCCGAGGTCCAAATTTTTATAAAATGCAGTTTTATATTTATTTAAAATGCGATTTAGGGCTCTGTTTATTTACAATTTTGCCCCTGATCTTGTTTTAGCCATAACTTGCCCGTTTTAACTCCGTTTTAGGTGATCTTGGACTTTCTAGAATCATATCGACGTAAGATACACGATAGCAGTGACCTTTACCATGTTCTAGGCTTTTGTAAAAGCAACTTAAATGAGTTGATTAAGGATCTATCAAATGCTGTTATCAAAATACGTTTATTCTAGATCAACCTCGGTAGTTGTACCCTCTCTATGATAGCTCCTTTGTTGGTCGTTCTCATGCTCTCGCGATCATAGCATCGAGCTCTACCATTTAGTCTGATCTTTCTTTAATGTTTCTTTTGATTGATGTTTGTTCTTAGCTTTGTCTATTTGTGTTGTTTGTTTACTACGAATAGACGAAGAGCAGTTCATGCGTGTTGAAGATTGGGAGCTGAGGACCAACAAGTGCAGCTAGAGTTGGAGAACAAAAGATAGAACAACTAAGGTCTACTGAGCAGCTAGACTTGGGATTTAAGGCAAGTGCACGCACCTTTGATCATGTTGTGCCTATTCACTTTTAATTAAAACATTGCATGTGTCTCAAATCAGCAAACCATAGGAATGACAAGCCACTTTACCTAGATATCACCTATGGGGGTTTTGGTGGATAGGTTATTAGGTTGCTAGTGGTCCAGTCACCTTTCACCTATTTACTGAAGATAAAACTTGCTTCTTAACCTGTTGGAGCCATGGGCTCTTGGCTTTGGCCGTTGGAGAAGTTGATGCTATTCCGCGTCATTGGTTGGCGGTGAATGACAGGGGAAACGGATGCTAGTGGGACTCATGTTGATGAGGGCATTCATATCTCCTCCCCCTTGTGGTCCTGTTCATGGAGCGGCAACTTGGGACTTCCATACATCTCCAGGCTAATGGGCATCGGCTTGGTCTATTAGCAGGATTATCATAGGCAGTTGGGTGGCTTACCGAGGGTACTATAGCAATGGCGTGAAGGGTGTTACAAGTTCTAGCATGGGAGTTCTGGTTGATCCATAGACCGGGGTGGTGGCTACGAGTACGTCTCTCATGTGCTTGGGACATCACGGATCGAGTTACCACTGCCTATGACCCTATGAAAAGCCTCGTTGTGACCTCTGCCAGCCTATCTTTTAACGGGCTGTGAGGTTGGCCACCTTGGGAAAAAAGAGTAATCACAACCTGGAGTGAAAGTGCACACCTCTGCATAGAGTTAAAATCAGTATATCATCCGTGCTCACGGTCACGAGTGGCCCAGATCCTCACATGACTTAGCCAAATGGAATAAGCTATTAAATCATGGTGATGTTATTTGAGGTTGCTACCTCAGGTTTAATCAGGATGGCTATCCTATGTTCCCTTTGAGATGGCTATCTCATGTTTAATAATATATGCTTATATCTATGTTGCTAAATGCACTCTTAATTGCTACTTGAACCTTAATTATGGGTTGGGTTGTTTCACCAACTTTTAGTAATCAGGTTGTCTAATAAAAGAACTAGTAATAGGTTGTTTTATAATAACTGTTATCTACTTAAAATGCTAACTGCAGTCAAGATGTGTCAGCCTACCTTTGTTAAGCCATGCATGTCATCGACATTCTACCTGTACTTGTTGAGTTTCGACATGGAACTCACCCTTGCTATAGTTTGTAGTAAGGTGTTGCTCTGAAGAAGGATAAAGATGTTGAGTGTAAGAAGTGTTTGGCGTACGAAGCCTCCAATCAACGGTCCCTGAGAAGGATGGAGCTCTTAAGAGAAGTTGTAGCCAACGTTCCGCGATACTCTTATGTTTGTAAGTGATGATGTAAATATGTTGTCGCTATATATCATAATGCATTGTTTTCTGATATTTCCATTTTAGTTATATGTGTGGACTTCCTGGGCACACATATGATGGCCTCTGGTCTTCCTTTGGGAACCAAGGTGTTATATCCTCCTGCAGTTTCTCGTGCCGGTTTATTTTACTCTAGTTATGTCATATTTTTTAAATCAGCATATGAGGTTTTTTATGAAAAAGTAAAAACACAAAAAATTAGTTAGATTATGGAGAGTGGAGACACAAGGAGGAGACACGGCCCACGCAAACATCTCGGTTGTGGGGTGGTCAACTACTCGATAGCCTCTCTTGTAAAAAAAGAAAAAGAAAAAACCTAATCAAGGGCCTCCAAGCTATAAGAGCATAAACAAGGGGCACGAGGAAGGTTATACTTGCTGCCTTCTCTCTCTAGAGCTCCTCAATCCATCCCAAAGCTTTTGCCTTCCACCCTACTGTGCCTCCGACCAAGACAATGGCTGAGCCAATGAGCTTAACTGTCAATGGGGAGGCCCCAGAGGCCATCCATGCCGATAATCCTGCACCTACGGACGGAAGTCTGGTTGCCGTAGTCTCTGACCCGCCAGATCTCCCTTTGAAGGTGTATCATCAACATACCACTTGTACATGTTGTTTATCTTTATTTCACCAGAGTATGCTAAAAACGCTCACACTAGTATTTGGATCTTGCCTACTCTCAATAGGTTGACATGGACATGATTGAGTCCCAAGGACCGTTGCCACTGGAGCCTGATTCTCCATCCGTGGTTGCACCCAGAAAGTGGTCCCGCGAGGCATCCCCCGATGGAGGCAGCCACCCATGACTCCATGCCATGCTGCGCCCATCAGTTTGGTAAAATTCATTTCCCTTCTCAATCAGATGGCTCTCCTACTTTATGGGCTTAAACTTGTCTTGCATTGTGCAGCGCTTTCGCCACGGCGGCGCCATCCCTAGATGAGCTCCTCCATGCCCTGCTTGCCCACCATCTTCGAGCCATGGTGTCCGAAGCCATTCGTCAGGGTGTAGCCGCAGCGCTGGCTGCCACCCAGCTTCAGATTGGCACAGCAACGAACCTCAGAGTGGTGGAGCAGGGTTTTTCGCCAAGTTCCATGGACGATGACATCGCATATCTGATGGTCAAATTCAAGCCGGTCGCCAACGCCATCCTACCAAAGGTTGAAGTGGACGAGATCCTGCGTGCCTATCTTGACCCTTGATTTGTGGGACATATCAGTAATATTAGTTGTCATGATTAGGTTTGATCTGTGGAGCCCCCTTGATATGTAATCTCTTATTTGCATGCATGTCTTTGTGAACTTGTGCTGCACTTTATAATAGGTGCATTAAACTCTGTTGAGCGCAGTGGCTCATGTCTTTTTATACCTATTTTGTAGCCCCTGTTATTTGCTTCTCGCTACAGATCTCTTTCAGGTTGTCTTTGCTCTAATCGATAATATGCTAGACATTCATGAGTTCCTTTGATCTGTGTTGATGACTCATGTCTTTGTTAAAATCTGTATCCATTACGGATTCAATGAAAGTAATGGCGATTTGTGTCCGGCCCAGTCCAAATCATGATCCTCGGACTTTCTTGCGTGCACAGTAAATTTGAATACCTATGTGGTTCCTCCATTACTATTTTAGCTAAATCAATTCTAACTATCATACTTGCAATCAAATTACAAAATGACAATAGGAGCTGAGGTTTGATTGCACTTCTTACTCCATGTATTAGTAGCCATCTTTAGCTATGCTGCCTCTTGGCTGCTATGAGCATGGGACTGTGTGGCGTTGGAATGCACTGTTTACTCCACCGAGAAGGTCTGGCCATCTAATAATTTCACTACTCAAACAATGATGAATGTCATGCGGTCATGTCAGTAGACTGTTCCAGCCCCGCCAAGCCTCACCATGTATGCCAACTCCAGCTAGCTGACTGGCTCTGCTACTGACAATTATTACTACTACTGCTGCTACTACAACTACCACTGATAATACAAATGCATTGCTACCCCCTTGTTTATTCGGTAGATATCTAACACTGGGTTCCCTTCGAAGCGTCCTGTACCTCTAATCGCTCCAACTCTAAAATCATAGCTACAGGCTAAGCCACCAGCCCATAAAGTTGCCATCACCATGAGCTCCACCGCAAATCCTGATGCCTAGGTTTCCACTTTCTGTCACTTTGTCCGGTCGACAATGATGTGGACAAAATCCTTGACTATGTATAGTGCTAGTGAAGCAGAATTGTTTGTGACCCTGGAATGCAAGGTCACCAGGATCCTCAAAGCCGGCGGTCACTTGTAGTCGGTGAGGATGCCGTACCCAAGACATGACGCCAACAGGACCTTCACCGTGAATCAAGCCGTGGTCGTCCCTATCGACGAGGATGGTGTCCACGAGGTCCTTCATGTGTTGTTGAGGTCAGTCCTGCCATTGCAGGATCTAACCCTCAAGGATCGGTAGTGGGATAGAATCCTTCTCGAGTCGGCGGTTTGTCTACTCACCACCTTGACACGCGTGGCCTGCAAGGATGGCTGCTTTGCCCAAGCGAAGATTGGGCTTGCGGTTGACCAAGTAGATATGAGTTCATCACGTGCTTGATGCTCTTGATGCTCTGCATAGAAGTGGTGGCACCGGGGCATTGGGAATGCAGCTACTGCCTGGAGGATTTCAGATCTAGTGATGCGGCCGGTCTTGCTGTGCATATGCCATGCTGCAGCCAAGCATTGCACCACAATTGCATAATAAATTGGTTCGATCTAAAGTCCACCTGCCCGTGGTGTAGGAAAGATTTGTCTATGGGTCTTAACCCGTTGTTGCAGGCGATCCTCAAGCTCCTCGCCATGTCAGATGAGTCCATCTCGCTCATCGGAGGATGACGACAAGGATGACACAACGAGGTGGATGGTGGCGGCATAGATGACTTTGAGGGTTGAGGCATCGATCAGTAGGTGTACTTAGTATCGTAGTAGAAGATCTAGTAGTACTAGTACAATGGCGGGTGCATGTAGTTAACTTTTGTTCTATTTTTGAATGGCCTTATGTACCCTAAAAATTATTGGAAACCAATATAATTTCGGTTTAACTATTTTTGAGTGGTTTTCATGATTTTGGGAATGTGCTTTTGACAAGGACGAATAATAGATGGTAGGAGGGAATGCAGTTGGTCACAACATTGGAAACCACGTGTCAATAGTACTAGTGGCTTTAATCACTGTTGGACCGTACAATATGTTAGTCACGTAAACTAGTATAAATGACACAGTAACATGCATCACACGATAACGAGGACAAACCATGGAGGAAGCTGTCTGACGTGGTCAAATAGAGAGGGGCCAGACTTTCATACGTTCGAAATAGCATTTCAACTCCAATGGCTCCTCGGTTCTACGTTAGGATGCAGCGAGAATGGCACCAGGTTGGCGATTGATATAGAGCTATCAGTTTGCCAGCAAACTAATTGCAAAGACATTCAAAATAAACAACCCTTGGCACTTCATCCTCGCGATTAAATATGTAGAGGTCGGATTTTCTTGCTTTCGCAGTAAAACTGAATAGCTATGTCTCATCCATGCTGCACTGGATTGAGGTGAGACTTGTTGAGATAAACTCCTCGCTGCCAATGGTTTACAACAAACAAGGTAAAAAGAACAACCAGGGGCCACAAAACCAGCTAAAAAATGACCCAAGCGAC
The DNA here is from genome assembly GCA_023333625.1 of Bothriochloa decipiens. Classification (NCBI taxonomy): domain Eukaryota; kingdom Viridiplantae; phylum Streptophyta; class Magnoliopsida; order Poales; family Poaceae; genus Bothriochloa; species Bothriochloa decipiens. The sequence continues at coordinate 18,636,935 of CM041644.1, read as the reverse complement.
CTATGCTACACCACCCTCAACAAATCTTAACCCTCCTAATTATTACATCAAGGTACAATTGTCTCCATTGAACAATCAAAACAGTAATCAAAACATTGGTTATGAGGTAGTTGAATAACACACCTATTTCAGAAACATATAACAAGGGCATGTATGTAATTCCATAAACACTAAACGATGACATCATCTGACCAAGTGGTTAATGCTCAGTTCAAAAGGAATAGCACCAACAAGATTTTGGCCCTCCGATTCCAAAAGCACACAAATTAGCCCTCCATGTCTTTCCCTCCGCATCAACAGTAACCACGTGGTCAAATGTGTTGGGAATATGCCCTAGAGCTAATCATGTAGATGATGATATTCGATTGTATCCATGATTAATAAAGCGTTCATTGAATATCCATTATAGACAACTTGTATTGATTGGCGATTGTGTGAATTGTTTGTGGAACTCAATTACTTGAATGGTTATTCTAAAGTTGTCCCTGGTCGGTGTTCTTGTGAGGACACACTTGAATATTAGACCAGCACATGTATTAGTTGATGGCTATGTCTCACAAGTCATGGACATGGAGATGTCAAACTAATAATGTGGGCACATGTGAGACATGTAGGCTGGACTGATCCGACATAAGAAAGTCTCTATTCATGTCATGTACATTATGTCCTTAGACCTAAGATTGTGGTATGTACTCAAGATGTGAAATGGCCTACTTAGGGACTATCAAACGCTGCTCCATAACTAGGTAGTTATAAAGGTGGTCTTGGGTGGTCGGGAAGCATGCTTTGAGACATAGACAATCAAGATGGAATTTGCCCCTCTCTATGCGCGAGAGATGTCACTGGATCACTCAAGTGATTGGATCAACAAATGCATGGCCGTGCTTGGGTTAATTGTTAACTCATGAGTTGAACCATATATCAAGTGGGATATAGACAAAAATGTTCATGTCTATAAAGCTCGACTTGTCGCAAAAGGTTTTTGGCAAGTTCAAGGAGTTGACTATGATGAGATATTCTTGTCGGTAGCGATGCTTAAATCTATTTGAATCATTCTAGCAATTGTTGCATATTTCGATTATGAGATATGGCAAATGGATGTTAAAACAACCTTTCTAAATGGGTATTTAGAAGAGGACGTGTATATGATACAGCCCAAGGTTTTGTTGATCCTAATAATGCTGGAAAGATATGCAAGCTTAAGAAATCTATTTATGGGTTAAAGCAAGCATCTCAGAGTTGGAATATTCATTTTGATGAGGTAGTCAAAGGGTTTGGCTTCCGTCAGAATGAAGAAGAACCTTGTGTTTACCAGAAGGTAAGTGGGAGCGCTATTGTGTTTCTGATCTTGTATGTGGATGACATACTATTGATTGGGAATGATATTCCTATGTTGTAATCTATAAAGACTTCACTGAATAATAGTTTTTCTGTGAAGGATTTAGGTGAAGCAGCATACATCTTGGGAGTTAAGATCTATAGAGATAGGTCTAGAAGGATAATTGGATTAAGCCAAGACACGTACATTAACAAGGTGTTGAAATAGTTCAACATGAAATAGTCCAAGAAAGGGTTCTTACCTATCTCACATGGTATGCGCTTTAGTGACAAGCAGTGTCCTTCATCAGATGAAGAGCGCAACTACATGAGTAAGGTTCCATATTCTTCAGTCATTGGTTCCATCATGTATGCCATGAAAAGTACTCGCTCAGATGTCTCATATGCTCTAAGTGTTGCGAGCAGGTACCAAGCTAATCCGGGTGAACCTCACTGGATGCTTGTTAAGAACATCCTAAAGTACTTACAAAGGACTAAGTGATGAGGACATCACTCCATTGGATGCACAAGATGATCCTCCACTGGACATTCAAGGTCCAATCACAAGAGCTCGCGCACGACAATTAAATTTACAGGTGAGCTCTTCTTAAGGAAGTCTTTTTATGATTTTGAGAAAAGATTGCTACCTAATGATTATATTGTACTTAGGAATCATAGAGAGGACCAAGGGATGCATAAGGGATGGCTTGGAGCCGTGGAGGACCAGCAAGGGTGCCCAAGTCAAGGTGGAGGCCCAAACCGAGTCGACTTTGAGCCTGTTTCGGAGTCCAAGACTATTGTGGAGTAAAGCGGACGCCCAGGACGCATCCGAACTCCGTTTTTGATGATCCACCTATGGATGAAAAGATAATTTTATAAGGCAGCCAATGGCATTGGTTTGAGGTCAAAATTCCTTCGAAGTCATTGGAAAACATTAAAACAAGTTAGCATCCAGAATCTGTTTTGGTGCTGCGTCACCGTTTTTGGTCCGTTGGACTGTCTATCGTTTGAGCCCATTAGGGGGCGCGTCCAGGGGTGACGACGACCCTTAGACCTCTATAACCAGTCACTGCCTCTCTCATTAAGTTTTGGGGTTTTGCTTAGATTATTCTGTTCACAACAGTTTCACCGCGCCGTCGGTTTGTGAGACCCCAACTCGTGAGATTAATCATTCATCTGCAATTGGTTGCATTCTTTCATGTTCTTGCTTGTGTTCTTCGATTAGCAGGCAAAGGACTCAGCCTTCTTGGCGAGGTCAACTGTGCTTCGACGATCGATAACCAGAGGAGACGTGGTGCTACGATTGCGGGGTTCAGAGCCAAGTTGTTCGGAAGCCGGATCGAATTGTGTCGCGATTCCACCAAATCGAGAGTTATTAGAACCTTTCGGATGATCGGGAACCCTAGTTCACATCAAGTGGTAATCAGAGCTTCAGGTACACCATTAGGTTTGCCCTTACCCTAGTTTAGTTTGTTTTCGCCTTCGTCCTATAATCCAAAAAAAAAGCCAAAAACTGTTTAGTCTAGGTTTTTTTCCCTTATCCAGAACCACGTTTAGCCTTTGCATAGTTCTTGTCAGATTCCGTAGTATTGAATTTGTGTCCTGGTCAGGGTCTTGTTGCTGGTTAGGTTGTGTTAGAGTCCAGTCATGTGTTTTTCCCCATTGTTTCCATTCAACGCTGTCCCCTTCCACCGTCCCAAACAACAAGTCGAATCCACCATATTACTCGACTTGCCCCGCTAGCCGCCTTGTGTCAATTCTCGTCGCCGCGCAAACCCTAGATAGGTTGCCAGCCGCTCATTGTTGCTTGCATCACGGCCCTCCTTGCATCATCAGCCGAATACCTACTGTTGTGATCGGTGTTGGAGTTTAGAGACGCTTCGCCCTAACTGCCGCCGCCGTGTTGTGCCATCCGAGAAACATAACTTGAGATACCTTCGGTAAAACAGGCATAACTTTTGGCTCGTTTATCAAAAAAATTTGAAATTTTTATAGCAGCTTCTTGACTCCATTTGGAGCCGGCCCAAACTGCCTTTGGCCTGTTTGGTCTAGTTAGAATTGCCAAAAAAATTTGGCAAAATAAAGAAAAAAATTGATAAGGTTCTTGCACGCTTTTCAGAGAACGTGCTGACTTTCTGTAGACCACATTCCACCTCTGTTGTAGGTGAAAATTTTTGTGGTTACATCTTTTGTCATACTTGTTCAGAGAAAATTTTTTTAAAAAAAGTTTGTTTAAAAAAAAGAAAAAACAAAAAGGAGTTGCTTGTTCTGTGATTGCGTGTGCTACATTGTACTTTGTGCTTCATTCATACTTGGCTCTCCATCATACTTGTGCTTCCATTGTCCTTGTTCACACACATTTGGTACTTGGAACACGTTAGGCTAGCAACAAGAACAAGTAATTGGGACTATAATTCAATATTACTTTCTATCTTTGAATTGTGTACCACTCACATATTTTTTGGCCAGCCTTCCTAAGCCCCACATATACTTCTGGACAGCAAAAGTTTTGACACCCGTAATCTCAGCGCTACGTCTTTCAGGTATCCGTGCCTTGCTGGTAAGAACCGATCAGAACTTGTTCAGGTGTTGCCTTTTGCTCTAAATTTGAGAGGCACCACTCCACCTTTGTAGAGGATTATTAGGGATAACTTTCACCATTTGCTGCTTGTGTTTTGTGTCTACAATGGCAGGTGATGAGGAAGAGAATTCACCCAAAGAGTTTTCAGAGTGTGTCAGCCAAGAGCAACTACAATCTACTATAAACAATGCTCAGAAGGACTTGAACAAGACAGTTACCAAGGCTGTAACTGCTGCACTCATTGATCTCAAGATTGGCAACACCCTTGAGAGATTGGATAAATGATTGTCCATGCTGACCGATAGGGTAACTGCTTTAGAAGAGCCGCCACCACCCGAAGAAAATAATAATGGCAGCAATGCTGGCGATGAGGTATATGATGCTGATGGTAATGTTGATAGAGCAGCGATAAGAGAAAGTAGATTACGTCATCGTCTTCGCACAAATACCACAGGTATGGGTGGCGCTCAACATTTCAACCGCCACCAAGGTAATCGTACTCATGCTCCCGATGATCCGTATGCTAAGGTTAAATTTACCGTACCTTCTTTTTTGGGACATTATGATGCCGAGGAATACCTTGATTGGGAGATGACAGTAGAGCAAAAATTCTGTGCCCATCTTGTGCCTGAGCAACATCGCATTAGACAAGCCACTAGTGAATTTAAAGATTTTGCTATCATTTGGTGGACTGGTTTAGTTGCAGATAATTGCCAACCTCATACGTGGGAAGAACTTAAGTTTGCTATGCGTGATAGATTTGTGCCACCATCGTATCATAGAGACCTACGTAAAATATTAATGCGTTTAGAACAGGGACATAAATCTGTGTAGGATTATTATGGTGAACTTCAGAAAGGTTTGAAGCGTTGTGGCATAGTGGAGGGAACTGAGGATTCTATTGTTCGTTTTTATGTGGGTTTGAGGGAGGAAATTCAGGACATAGTTGATTATAAGGAATTTAACACTGTCAACCAGTTGTTTCAATTTGCTATGCTTGCAGAGAAGGAATTGCAGGGGTGAGATAAGCAGGCCAGGAGCAAGGCTGGCTCCTCATACACACCACGCATGGGAGCATCATTGGGGTTTCCCAAGGCATCCTCCTTCCGCGCGCCTCTACCAGCGGACAAGAGGACGTCTTCTGCGCAACCTTCTGGTTCAGGTAAAAATTTAGTGCAGGAACCATCGAAGAGTGCATCTTCTGTTGCCTCGATGGGACGCACTCCTAGCATTCAGTGTCATCAGTGCCATGGTTATGGACATGTGCAAAAGGACTGTCCAAGTCAGCGGGCATACATTGCTACAGAGGATGGGTACATCAGCACCTCTGACGTGGAAGATGATGATGAAGAAACAAGATGTTCAAGAAGAAGGTGAGGTCTTTGGTAGCAAGGACACATCAGCCTACATGAGTGTCATTGTGCAGCGAGTGCTTAGCGCACAATTACAACAACTTGAGAAGCTGCAATGCCACAATTTGTTCCAAATTTTCTTTGTCATCAACAACCGGCGAGCACGTGTCATCATTGATGGGGGTAGCTGTAATAATTTGGTGAGTTCAGATTTGGTCAAGAAGCTTGACTTGTCTACACGCCCACATCCCCATCCGTACCATATTCAGTGGTTGAATGATTCCGGTAAGGCTAAGGTAACAAAAACTTGCAGAATTTCTTTTTTCATTGGTACCTATGTTGATTTCGTTGATTGTGATGTAGTACCTATGGAAGCTTGTTCACTTTTATTAGGTCTCCCTTGGGAATTTGATAATGATGCTGTTCATCATGGTAGAAGTAATACATACACTTTGTTCATAAAGGAAAGAAAATTACTTTGGTGCCAATGACCCCAGCTGAAATTGTACAAGCTGATAAAGAATGAGCTGCTAGTTTGCATGATGTTAAATCTGAAAATCAGCAAGTTGCAAATTTTGTTTACCCACCTAAAAAGGATAAGTTGACATCTAATTCTATGGTCGAGGAAATTAAATTGAAGGGTGGTGTTATGCTTGCAAGAAAATATGACCTTGCTGAAATTTCTGATGATGATATTTGCTATACTTTGGTTTGCAAACGAGCTTTATTTTCTCTTGATGATGTTGTTAGTTTGAGACCTCCTGCTGTCACTAACCTTTTGCAGGAGTATGAGGACGTTTTTCCAGCTGAGATACCCCCAGGGCTGCCACCTATGAGAGGAATAGAGCAACAAATTGATTTGATTCCGGGAGCGACATTGCCAAACCGTGCTGCTTATCGAACCAACCCTGAAGAAACTAATGAGATTCAGCGACAAGTCCAAGAGCTTTTGGACCACGGGTATGTATGAGAAAGCCTTAGTCCTTGTGCTGTTCCTGTGAGTTTGGTTCCTAAGAAAGATGGTTCTTGGCGCATGTGTGTTGATTGTAGAGCCATTAATAATATTACTATTCGATATCGTCATCCTATTCCTAGGCTTGATGACATGCTTGATGAGTTATGTGGCTCTGTAATTTTCACTAAAATTGACTTGCGTAGTGGCTACCACCAGATTAGAATGAAACTTGGAGATGAATGGAAAACAACTTTTAAAACTAAATTCGGATTATATGAGTGGTTAGTAATGCCTTTTGGTTTAACTAATGCACCTAGTACTTTTATGAGATTGATGAATAAAGTTTTAAGGGCTTTTATTGGGCGATTTGTGATAGTTTACTTTGATGATATCTTGATTTATACCAAGTCTTTGGATGAACATATGGATCACTTGCGTGCTGTTTTTAATGCTTTACGTGATGCACGCTTATTTGGTAACCTTGAGAAGTGCATCTTTTGCATGGATCGAGTCTCTTTTCTTGGATATGTTGTTACTCCACAGGGAATTGAGGTGGATGAGACAAAAATTGAAGCCATTAGGAGCTGGCCAGTACCCCAATCCATCACACAGGTGAGGAGTTTTCTTGGTCTTGCAGGTTTCTACCATCGCTTTGTCAAGGATTTCAGCACCTTTACTGCCCCATTACATGAGTTGACAAAGAAGGGCGTGGTGTTCTAATGGGGTAAGGCACAAGAGGAGTCATTTGAGACGTTAAAAGGTAAGCTTACACACGCACCATTACTGCAACTTCCAAACTTTGGTAAGACTTTTGAGTTAGAATGTGATGCTAGTGGAGTTGGCATTGGAGGTGTTTTGATGCAAGATGGTAAACCTGTTGCATACTTTAGCAAAAAATTGAATGGTCCTGTTTTAAATTACTCTACGTATGATAAGGAATTGTATGCTCTTGTACATTCTTTAGAGACATGGCATCATTATTTGTGGCCTAAGGAATTTGTTATACATTCAGATCATGAATCACTTAAGTATCTTCGTTCTCAAAATAATCTGAATCGTCGACATGCTAAGTGGGTTGAATTTATTGAATCCTTTCCTTATGTTATCAAACACAAGAAAGGGAAGGATAATATAATTGTTGATGCTTTGTCTAGACGATATACTATGTTGTCCCTACTTGATTGTAAGATTTTTGGGCTTGAAACAATAAAAGAACAATATGCGCTTGATCCTGATTTTAAAGATGTGTTGCTGAATTATAAAGAGGGACATACGTGGAACAAGTATGTGATAAATGATGGATTTTGTTTAGAGCTAACCGTCTATGCATTCCAGTTGGTTTTGTTCGTCTTTTGTTGCTACAGGAAGCGCATGGAGGAGGATTGATGGGCCATTTTGGTGCTAAAAAGACGGTAGCTGTTTTGGCCACACATTTCTTTTGGCCACAGATGAAGAGAGATGTTGAGCGGTTCGTGGCACGCTGCACCACATGTCAAAAAGCTAAGTCTCGCTTGAATCCACATGGGTTGTATATGCCTCTTCTTGTTCCTTCTATTCCTTGGACAGATATTTCGATGGACTTTGTTTTAGGATTGCCTAGGACCAAGAGGGGAAGGGATAGTATTTTGTGGTTGTGGATCGATTTTCTAAGATGGCATATTTTATACCATGTCATAAAAGTGATGATGCAACTCATATTGCTGACCTCTTTTTCTAAGATATTGTTCGTTTGCATGGTATGCCGTCTACTATTGTTTCAGATCACGACGCCAAATTTTTGAGTCACTTCTGGCGAACTCTATGCAATAAGTTGGGCACAAAATTGTTGTTTTCAACAACTTGTCACCCACAAACAGATGGACAAACAGAGGTAGTGAACAACACTTTGGGCACCATGCTGAGAGCTATTTTGAAGAAAAATTTAACGATGTGGGAAGAATGTTTGCCTCATGTGGAGTTTGCTTACAATCGGGTGACACATTCTTCCACCAAGGTAAGTTCTTTTCAGGTAGTGTATGGTTTTAACCCTCGTGCTCCAATTGATCTTTTGCCTTTACCTACCCATGAAAGAACACATAGTGATGCTAGTGCACGTGCTGAATTTATTCGTAAGTTACATGAAACTACTAAAGAAAATATTGAAAAGATGAATGAAAAGTATAGAATTGCTGGTAGTAAAGGTAGAAAAGAATTTAAACTTGAACCAGGTGATTTAGTATGGTTACATTTGAGAAAAGCCAGGTTTCCAGAGCTACGTAAGTCAAAATTAATGCCAAGAGCTGCTGGTCCTTATAAAATTATTGAGAAAATAAATGATAATGCATACAAACTTGAGTTGCCACCCAAGTTCGGGGTTAGTCCTTCTTTCAACATTTCAGATTTGAAGCCGTATTTGGGAGAAGAAGATGACCTTGAGTCGAGGATGACTCCAATTCAAGAGGGGGAGGATGATGAGGACATCACTCCATTGGATGCACAAGATGATCCTCCACTGGACATTCAAGGTCCAATCACAAGAGCTCGCGCACGACAATTAAATTTACAGGTGAGCTCGTTCTTAAGGAAGTCTTTTTATGATTTTGAGAATAGATTGCTACCTAATGATTATATTATACTTAGGAATTATGGAGAGTACCAAGGGATGCATAAGGGATGGCTTGGAGGCGTGGAGGACCAGCAAGGGTGCCCAAGTCAAGGTGGAGGCCCAAACCGAGTCGACTTCGAGCCTGTTTCGGAGTCCAAGACTATTGTGGAGTAAAGAGGACGCCTAGGACACATCCGGACTCCGTTTTTGATGATCCACCTATGGATGGAAAGATAATTTCATAAGGAAGCCAATGGCATTGGTTTGGGGTCAAAATTCCTTTAGAGTCATCAGGAAACATTGAAACAAGTTAGCGTCTAGAATCTGTTCCGGTGCTGCATCACTGTTTTTGGTCCGTTGGGCCGTGTATCATTGTTGAGCCCATTAGGGGGCCCGTCCAGGGGTGGCGACGACCCTTAGACCTCTATAACTAGCCGCTGCCTCTCTTGTTAGGTTTTGGGGTTTTGCTTAGATTATTCTGTTCACAACAGTTTCACCGCGCCGTCGGTTTGTGAGACCCCAACTCGTGAGATTAATCATTCATCTGCAATTGGTTGCATTCTTTCGTGTTCTTGCTTGTATTCTTCGATTAGCAGGCAAAGGACTCAGCCTTCTTGGCGAGGTCGACTGTGCTTCGACGGTCGATAACCAGAGGAGACGTGGTGCTACGATTGCGGGGTTCAGAGCCGAGTTGTTCGGAAGCCGGATCGAATTGTGTCACGATTCCACCAAATCAAAAGTTATTAGAACCTTTTGGAAGATTGGGAACCCTAGTTCACATCACTAAGGATGTGTTCCTAATCTATGGAGGTGAGGAGGAGCTCGGTGTAAACAGTTACACCGATGCTAGCTTCCAAACCGATGGGGATAATTCACTATCTCAATCAGGTTTTGTGTTCACAATAAATGGTGGTGCAGTTAGCTAGAAAAGTTCCAAGCAGGAGACGGTGTCTAATTCTATAGCAGAAGCTGAGTACATTGCAGCTTCTGGCACTGCAAAGGAAGGTGTTTGGTTGAGGAGGTTCCTCATTGAGCTTAGTGTGTTTCCGAATGCATCGGGCCCATTGAATTTACATTGTGATAATATTGGGGTGATTGAACAGGCTAAGGAGCCTAGGGATCACCAGAAGAACAAACATGTACTCCAGAAGTTTTATCTCATTTGAGAGTTTGTGAAACGAGAAGGGATCAAATTGTGCAAAATACATACGAATTTGAATGTAGCAGATCCTTTGACAAAGGCTCTTCCACAGGGTAAGCATGAGGCGCACATGAGGTCTATGGGGATTAGACATCTAAGAGATTAACTCTAGTGCCAGTGGGAGAGATTAACTCTAGTGCAAGTGGGAGACTATTGGGAATATGCCCTAGAGCTAATCATGTAGATGATGATATTCGATTGTATCCATGATTAATAAAGTGTTCATTGAATATCCATTATAGACAACTTGTATTGATTGGCGATTGTGTGGATTATTTATGGAACTCAATTACTTGA
>CM041644.1:18604648-18626366 GCA_023333625.1 Bothriochloa decipiens | reverse complement strand
GAGATATCACTGGATCACTCAAGTGATTGGATCAACAAATGCATGGCCGTGCTTGGGTTAAGTGTTAACCCATGAGTTGAACCATATATCGAGTGGCAAAGGGAATAACTTGTATGTGGTCATAGTGGTTCGTCTGATATGATCTTTGCGTGCACATAGGAGTTGTCACGCCTTGCTAGAGGCCGCTGTCAACTATTGGGTGAGTAGGAGTACTCGGCCCATGTCAACATGTGCGTGAACCCATAGGGTCGCACGCTTAAGGGGCTGGAAGCTTAATTCGGGTTAGACCCGAATTAGACATGGCTTAGGGTTACTAATGGGCCTCCAACTCGTGAGCTCATTGGGGACGCCTATATAAGCAAGGGGTAGGGGTGCAGCCAGGAAGTGACATGCCTTTGGCAGCCGCCGTCGCCCCCCACGCTCGTGCTTTCTGCTCCTTGCGGACCTAGCAGTCCGGAGGCGCGTCGCTTCTTCCCTGCACGTGTGGGATTCCTCGGAGGTGCTGCATCTGGAGCACTGGGACGAACCACGCGAGGGGATTGAGGTGATGGACGACCATGCAACTGCACTGCCTGCTGCAATGGAGAAAAAATACCTTTTCCTGCCGCCTTCTTCCCGTGCGCGCGATGGGTTACCCATGCTACACTCGTATCCGAACCACATATTTTGGACACGCGCCTCGCAGTTATTAAAAACACAACATATCCTATGAACGCCAACCACTTCTCCATTGCCTGTTAGGCTTGCGGCAGTGGAGGAAGGTGTACTCTGGTGGTCTCTTTTTTGTGTGCTGCGGTGGCTTTGGCGTCCATTTGGAGGCAGGTGGCGGGGCTTTCCTGGTGGAGCGTGGTGGCATTGGCATCCGTGGAGGAGCTAATAGATCTGATCCCCAGGTCTCCTTCCTCCTCTTTTACTGCTCGTTTCATCCGATCCACTAATTTTTAAGCTGCAGTGCACTTGTTGCTACGAAAGCCAATTAATGATGGTTAGACTTGATTTAGCTGATGTTGTGATGGTCTAACTGCTAGTCTATATTGCATATATATACCTGCTACTCTAAATGTGGATGATCTCCTTCTATATGTTTAGGTATTTCCTGTAGCACAAGGTTGTTGTGGATTTCACTGATGAATCTTTGTTTTATTATTTTCCTCTTCAGTTATGTCATTATTTAGGAAATCGAGGCTTAATACACACTGATGAAATGGAGGAGGCCTGCAACAGGAGGACGAGTGCATTTGCTAGCCTCCCGGATGATATCTTTGTCGATATCCTCCGCTTCTTCCCCTCCCGCTCCTTGTTCTGCTGCAAAATGGTCTGTAAATCCTAGAAAAGACTCATCTCGGACCCCATGTTCAATCAGCTGCTGCCCAAACTGTGGCTGGCTTCTTCTATGACACTTATAATGGCTATCAACACTTCACCAGCGTCATGGGGGAACCACTCTCCTTGAAATTCTTGCCCTTTGACATTGAAATGGTAGCCATATCAGATTGTTGCAATGGTCTCCTCCTATGCTGGTGCCACATGACTGATGGAGACCGCTATGTTGTCTGCAATCTAGTGACTAAGAAGTTCAAGGCACTGCCGCCTAGCACCAGGGATGTTGGCCATGCTGTTGGTGAGGCTCGCTTGTGTTTCGATCCCACGGCCTCGTCGCACTTCCATGTGATAGAATATGTTGATAGTGAAGACGCTGTGTGCATAGGTGTGGAGATCTACTCATCGAAAACCACAATATGGATCTACAAGGAATCTCAATGGGGCGAGGAAACTGATGTGACATTTTTTAGTGCACAGAGTGTGTTTCTTAACGGTTGTCTGCACATTATGGGGTACTCTAACTACTCCAGGATACTTGTTGTGGATATGGAGGGAAACAAATGGAGTAAAATTGATAGTCCTGATGGTGATATACGCCCCATGCATCAAGCTTAGGGTCTCTTATGTGTGTGTCTTGTTGATGACACTCCATTTAGATCCCAGTTTTCAATCTGGATCCTTGAAGACTATGACAGTAACAATTGGACACTAAAGCATACAGTCAGCACCCAGGAGCTGTTTGGAATGACTAATATGTGATTTGGTGCATGTGAGCTTATGCAAGAGAAGCACACAGTGATTGCAGTTCACCTAGAATGGAATTTGATTTTCTTTTCTGGTAAGGATGAAACAATCATCGCATACAACATGGACCGCAGAGAAGTTCATGACATCCATCACAGTGTCCATTGGTATGGTAGACATCTCATTAAAAAAGAGTTCGACTATAGACCAGTCCATCTTCCTTATGTTCCCTTGATGTCGGATTCATTTGGATCCATTTGATGTATCTGTCTCTCATGACATTTTAAATGGACCAATGTTGTTTTCTTGTCTATGGACTCAATGATGGACATTATTATTATATGTCAACTACATTAGTGTGTCATTATGTCATTATGTCATGATATACAACATGTGGTCTTTCTTGCGTTTAACATTAGGATAACGTGAGGTATGTCCAATGCAGTTAGATTTGCAATGGTCAGACTTTCTTACTTGTGCAGTATAGTATGTAGAACTAGTGTGGGTGGACAATCCCTTTTGCCACCCAGCACGGCATTTTTCTGCTATGATAGCCAGAGAGTCGGCGCCGTCGCCGACCACCAACCACTGCCCGTCACCTAAAATACACGTAGCTGCGAAGCACTAGCGAGGAGGATGAGGTGGAAGCTTTTTCTCCATTCTTTCACTACAAACTCAAATCCCATGGAATCCATGACTTTAGTAGTTGAAACAAGGGGTGGGGTAGTTCAAAAGCCCCCAATATTTGTCCTAATCATTAGGGAGTAATTAGTATGTAACTTCTTCTTAATAATCAAAGCCGAGTAACAGGATGTTTCAAAAAAACTGGAGGGGCTTTTTTTGTGACATGGTGATATTTTATTTACCTGCATTGTATTAGTTCTTTATTAAGGAAGGTTTTCAATCCTAGGTGTGCTTGCCCCTTCCTTCCAAATTAGGCCTGAGGAACCATTCAGCCGTGAACATTTACTATTAACAAGCACGTAGTAGTAGAGTAATACGTTTTCTTCCTTTTTGAGAAAAATGTAGAGTAATATCTGGCGGCCTCAGCTGAGAGCAGACTAGGGCGGTCTCCCGGGCTGAATCTAATTTCTCTTATTAAAAAAATGCGGAATATGTGGCGATCTCTGCTTTAGAGCAGACGGGGCGGTCTTCCCGCCTGTAGCTTTGAATTTTCGCCAAAATTTTCGCTCCACTCCCGCCAACATGTAGATGTCTTTCTTGTCCTTCCACGTGGAAAATATGTTCACCTAAGACAAGGGAATTTGTGGTATTGTGGTGGCAACATAAAAGTGCAAGGATAGGCCTTCTCCGCCCCCATCTCCCATTCTCCCAGCCACACCCATCTGTCGATGAAACCTCCTTGGCAGTCTACCACGGGATACCCCGAGGTAGTAGATTGCAGTAAGGGAGCACTAAGATCTACTATCTAGATGTGAAACACAAGACAAAAAATCAGGACAACGAGGGTTTATCCAGGTTCAGGCCGCTCAGAAGCGTAATACCCTACGTCCTGCGTCTCTGCTGCTATATTGATGAGTACCGGAGTACAAGGGTTTCGATCAGATGAGATCAGAAAGAAGGGAAAGACTAGAAGGTTAGATGATGCATTCTAGGAGGGTCCTTGTCTGCCTTATATAGTTGGGGGACAAGGTTACATATATAGGGTTTCCCTATGGTCGGTTACATTGCGCCATATCCTTGGAGTACACGAACAGATCTAACCGACTAAGACTTCTTGCATGCCAAGCAGCCTTCAGCACCCGTGCGGCTGTTGGCGGTCCTTAGCAACTTAATACCAACATCATTTTAATACTAAAATAAATAGAAGGTAGGGATTTTATCTAATCTTTCCACGAGTTTTGTTGTTTATGTGACATACAGGTCTGACACGTGGAAATGCAAGATATTCACAAGAAAGCGCACTTCATGAAAACGTATTTAGAAAAGGCGCAAACCAAGAAAAATGAGAAAGCCCACCTCAATATAGAATTGGACCCATCCATAACCACGGGGAAGGTCTAGCCCTAGGGAGCAATCGACCACCCGAAGGCGATGGCCAGCGGACCCAGCAGGGGACCGACCACCATCCTGGTAGGGCCTCCTGGGCCCAGCCTTCTCAGGCGGTGCTTGGGTCGATTCCCTCAAGGCGGTTTCACCTCCTTCCAATTGAGGAGACGCCCGAATCGTCCTACTTGAGCTATAAAAGAAAGGCTCCTTCACCATTCAACACACACCAACATTTGGAGCACTACACCTAACATTTCATACTTGTTCTCTTTAGTTTAGTGTTAGTAGTTAAGCAAGGCAAAGCTATCAAGGAGAGCTTATCTCCTTGGAGGAATCAAGAACATCTTAGTATGAATACAATTCAGTTCTCCTCTATGAGCAAGTTCTCATCTTATTTACATAGCAATGCATCTGAATTAGAGTATAGTCTTGCTCATATTATGATCATAACATATAAACTAGTCTATAGTCTATGTGTTATGTTCTTGATATGTTCATCAATGTTCTTTGTTGTTCATCAAATTAGTATGAATAGAGGAAAAACTAAGGATGGGATAATGGTTCGTTGTGCCGTCATGGTTGCTCCTAGCCGAGCCTGTCAATTTGAAGGGTTGGGGTCCTAGGAGGTTAGGAGTTGTTTCCAATTACACGAGAATTACATGTGGAGATCAGCGGATATGTCGATGCCCCATGGGCAGAGGGGTAGGTGGGCCGGTGGTATAGCCTTGTCCATCCCTAGCATTCCCCCATGATCGGGTATTGAGTAGGAGTTCGTAAAGTCTCTATCGGCTGGCAAACCAGCTGCGGGGATCTCCCTATCATTCCAGACTTAGTCCTGATTCTAGTCATATTAGTTAGATGTATCTTATTATTCTTTGCCTAGCTGTATACAACCAATGCCTGCTCACTTAGTTATTCTTTATTCTTTATTTATCTTTTATCCTTGAGGTTGCTTCGATGTGTGTGTCCACTATCTTATGAACCTGATTTAACCCCTATTTATGGTTTGACTACCTATGCATTCAATAAGTAATCATGTTTATACCAAAGCTAGATGCATTCATCATGCCCTCTTACGAGAAATTATAAATATGACACCCTTGAATACTCACGGGTTGAAATGCTGCAATGATAGTTTTATGCGCTTGTAGATTTAATCTAATATCTTACTGAGCTATCGATTGGCGTACCTAAGTACCGTTACTTAAGCATTGTAATTCTTGTTACACCCCACGGTGTCGTGCCACAGTTTTGCATATCGTAAGTAATGATGGTTAGGAAGGCCAATCTGGCACTTCTAACTATTATTACCAGACTGCATTACCTAGGCTGGCGCCATTAAAGGCCAAGGGTTACCTTTCTGAAGTAATGGTGGTTAGGAATGTCAATGCATGTTTCTAATATTATTAAGGATGGACTTATAGTCTATCTTTAGTAGTAATGTTAAGAAACACCACTAGCGGCCCACTGACCTGGTTGGTAGCAGACCAAGGGCATTGTCTTGTCGTCTAGTCCACCAATCAGGTGATGATGGACCAGCCTTCGTCTTCTGGTCTAGGCCGTCTAGACCGAGCAGCCCAAAGTCTGGTTGTGACAGTATACGGGGTCTATACCCCCACAACTAGTCCCCGAGCACCATGTATCTTGAGGGAATCTCTGTCTTGACCTATGCCGAGCAATGTAGATGCAGACCATGTAGTACCGACCAGCAAAGATGCTGACCACGCAGTGCTGATCAGCATGGATGCTGACCACATAGTGCTGATTAGCAAAGATGCTGACCACGTAGTGCTGACCAGCATGGATGCTGACCACATAGTGTCGACCAGCATGGATGCTTCATCCTGAGTAGTTCGTAAGTCTGCTCCCGACCATAGCGTCTGTCAAGGAAGGTGATATGTCAAAAGATGCATGGTGTTCCAAGAAAAAGAAAAATTCTTTTTACGTCCTGAGACGTGGGCCCATGTTAACACGTGACACAAAGTATCACTGGTATGCTAACATGAACAGTCCGTAGAGGTAAGTGCATCGAACTAGAGATAAAGGATAAGCCCAAGTCATTGCGAGGTGACATGGACCCACGTAGTCCCCAAGCTCGATAGAAGATAGAAAATGTTGTATTGAGCTTTTTAAGAAAAAGTCAAAAATACCAGCCAAGTGTAGTCAACGCTAAATACCCTTTCTAGAACCTAAGGACAGAAAATAGGCTCAAGGCACCGCCAGGTGATGTGGGCGCACGTAGTCCCCAAGCTCGATAGAAGATAGGATATGTTGTATTAAGCTTTTTAGGAAAAAGTCCAAAACAACACTAACTTAACCGAGACCAGTATCCCAAGACTATACGTATTCCTCTTGCCTTGCAGTCCCCAGGTGTGGTCAAAATAAGCTACGGGCTCGACCGGGCCAAGGACACCGAGAGCCCGTGGTTCGCAACCAGCACTGGATGAGAAACTGTCGTGCAGTCCCCAGGCGTACTCGGAACAAGTCACATGATCGATCGGGTCAAGGACACCGAGAACCCATGGTTCACAAGCAACACTAGGTGAAGAACTACCAAAATCAGTCCCTAGATTTTAGGAAAAAATCAAGGATAAATGCGAAAGGGAATATATAATTTAAAGCAAATCTGAGATTAAATCCCCAGATTATGAGACACATGCACAACAACCGGGGTTGGAACGCAATCGTGCACATGGGGGAACTAAAGTATCCTGGCCCACACACACAATCAGGACCAGGACGACCCACCAAGCTGCGTCCACACGAGTCAAGCGGGGTCTAACCCTAGAAGTCAAAACGGCGTCACCCGGTTAGTATAAATAGCTGCGCCGCCAGGGGGAATGGATTCCGCGTCGCATTCACTTTGACTCCCACTCTCTCCATCTTCTCGAGTGTTCCATCTGCCTACTCCTAGACAACCGCCGCCATTCTCAATCCATCACCCTGAATCCACCGGCCGTCGCTTGGCAACCAAGCGGATCTAGCGCATTTGCACCACCACCAGTTTCCGCTCACCCCAGAGACCAACCACCCTCGGAGGAGATGGCGAGGAAGGGATCCAAGAAGATGGGGAAGGTGACCAGGTCCGATGCTCCGAGGCCGTAATGGCAGCAGTCGACCTTCACATAGGAGTCGCTGCAAGCGCCTGCCGAGGAGGGCTTGCTGCTGCTGCTGTACGAGATGGAGGCGTGGCGTGAGCCGCGAGGTGAGGATTCCCCCCGTCTCTGAGATGGGAAAGTTGTAATTTTTGAAGATATGGTGACACGGGGATTAGGAGTACCCGTGAATGGGTTCCTCTGTGACCTGTGCATTTATTGGATGATTTCGATCTGCAATCTGGATCCCAACTCCATTCTTTTCATTTCCATGTTCATTGCCTATTATGATATTTTCCTAGGTATCGACCCCCACTTCAACCTTTTCTACCACTTCTTTCTGCTGAGGAAGAAGGGGGCTAAATCGGGAGGGTCCCAAGTCGCTGGGGATGCTATGTGCGTCTTCATGATGGGATGAAGACGCACTGGCTAGGGAGTCAGTACCAATCAACCACCAAAGGATGGAACACTCGCTAGTTCTATATGAGCCAAGATGTGGAAGGGAGAAGAGTGCCCTGCGACATGACACAGGTGCCAGAGTTCAACTCAAAGTGGTCAGATCCACCAACTCCAGATGAGATGCATCAGGTGAACGAGCTGCTGACCTTGATTGACAACAAGATTGTCAATGGAGCACTGTTGATATTTCTTAACATTACTACTAAATATAGACTCATAAGTCCATCCCTAATAATAATACAAGAAACATATGTTGACATTCCTAACCACCATTACTACAGAAAGGTAACCCTTGGCCGTTAATGGTGCCAGCCTAGGTAATGCAGTCTAGTAATAATAGTTAGAAGTATTGGATTGGCCTTCCTAACCATCATTACTTATGATATGCAAAACTGTGGCACGGCACCGTGGGGTGCAACAAGAATTACAATCCTTAATTAACGTTACTTAGGTACACCAATCGATAGCTCAGTAAGAAATTAGAATAAATCTGCAAGCGCACAGAACTATCATTGTAGCATTTCAACCCGTGAGTATTTAGGGGTGTCGTATTTATAATTTCCCATAGGAGGGCAATATGCATCAAGCATGGTGTAAACATGATTACTTATTAAGTGCAATGGTAGGCATAGAGCAAACAGGAATATGACATGATATTCAAGATAGTGGACACACATCGGGGTCAACCTCAAGGATAAAAGAGAAATAAAGAATAAAATAATATAACTAAACAGAGCAGGCATTGGTCACATATAACTATGCAAAGAACTATTAATAAAACATCTAATTAGTAAGTCTAGCATCAGGACTAAGTCTAGGATGATAGGGAGATCCCCGCAGCTGGTCTGCTAGCTGATAGAGACTTTATGAACTCCTATTCAATATCTAAATGTGGGCGAATGCTAGGGATGGACAGGGCTATCACCACCTGCCTACCTACCCCTCTGCCCATGGGATACCGACATATTCACCGATCTCCGCATACCCGAGCGCCATGCCCATGTAATTAGAAATAACTCCTAACCCCCATGGACCCCAACCCTTCGGATTGATAGGCTAGGTTAAGAGCAACCAAGAAGGCACGACGAACCATCACCTCATCCCTAGTTCTTCCTCTATTCATACTAATTCGATGAATGATGAAGAACAATGATGAACAAGTCAAGAACATAATACATAAACTATATACTAGATCATATATTATGCTCATAACATGATCATAACTATACTCTAGTTTATATGCATGATTATATAAGTATGATAAGAACTTGCTCATGGAGGAAAACCGAATTGTATTCATACCAAGATGATCCTTTTCATCCAAGGAGACAAGCTCTCCTTGATAGCTCTTGCCTTGCTCATGAACTACTAATACTACTCTAAAGACACAAGTGAGAGGTGTGAGGTGAATGACTCCAAAATGATGTGTGTGTTTAGAATGAAGGATATCCCTCTCTTTTATAGCTAAACTAGGACGGTTTAGCCTCCACAAATATGGAAGGAGGTGAAACTGCCTTGAGGGAACTGCCTTGAGCACCGCCTAAGAAGGCTGGGGCCGGGAGGGCCCACTGGGCGTGCGGCCGCCCCCGGGACCGGCCGCCCCCCTATGGGGCCATCTAGCCACCGCCTTTGGGTGGTCGGTTCATCCCTGGGCCTAGACCTCTCCCGTGGTTATGATCAGGCCCAGGTATGTACCAAAGTTGGGTCCTTTGTATTTCTTATTTGCACATTTGCTGAATTCAACTTTTGCTTTTTGCGCTTTCTCCATTATGTTGCGTATTTCTACTTGTTGCACCTTAAGCCTGTAAAACATGAATACTAGAGGTACAAGTGGAACTTGTTAGTAGTAAAGGCATATGTGCTAGAATATGTTTGTCTTTCTTCGTTTTAGTCTAAATTGGCGGTTTAGAAATGATCCATAAGGACCGCTAACAAGACCCCCCAAGCTTAACCTTTGCTCATCCCGAGCAAATAGCTAAGTATGGTTGTTGATCAGGAGTTGCTACAATGCTGATATAATTCATAAGTGCCATGCCTATAACAAAGCATTCATTTGCAATTTAAATAAGTTGGCATTCTATCCACTCCTTACCTTGATTTCTCGTGGGGCTTGTAGCTTCTCCAAGGTCTTGGGTGGTTGCAAGATAGAACGGTTATAACAAACTCACCAATCATTCATTCTTTGATAGACCATCTATCTGGAGGTTTTATGAATTTTTGCAAAATAAAACAAGTTCCTCGAATGATTCTCTCAATCGCTCAATGTGTATGATTACATCACCAAAGGCATTGTAGTGCTTCCTTTATATCCTACCACTAAGGCTGAGAGTGGAGTTCTGGGCAAGTATGAAGGTTGGCATACTTACATCACTTGTATTGCTGAGTCAAAGACTGGACCATAAGGAGATACAAGTCATACACCTTGATTGAGATGTGCAAGTGTGTGGAAAATCAGTATGGTGGAAACCTATCTCTACTTATTTTTGGCACTCGATGCATCATGACTCTCTTTTATTTGATGAAATAAACTTTTTGGAGAGATATGGGCTATAAAATCATCATCACATATTTTTTTTGAACGGGTATTTGGATTTTCTTTCCCGTTTGTTTTCTCATGTCTCTTGGCTTTGTTTTAGCATAGCCCATATCTTTTTATTAACATATGAAGACTTTTAGATGGAGAGATGTCATGATGGTGAATGCAAGGAGTAAAAATTTTGTATGAGGAATGCGCGGCTCTCAGGGTGAGGGTCAGCATTTTTATTTGGTGGAAACTGAAGCGCAACTCTTAGGGTAAGAGTCGGCGTATTTTTTTGTGGATGGAAGGGTGCATGTTGTGCGCAACTCTCAGGGTAAGAGTCAGCTTTATTTGGTGGGTGCATGTGAATCTCAATCAAGGGTATCTGACCAATCTCACTAGGTCACAGGTATTTGACCCAACTCAAAGTTTTGCAAGCTGCATATGACTAAGAGTTTATAAAAGTAGAGTATGTCATATGGCCTCGGTAGGTGTTTCATAATCATTGAGGAACTTTTGATTTTTGAATTTTTTTTGAAAAGAAAACTTCGGATGTCAAGTTTCTCTTAGAACAAAGTCATAGCAAAGTCTATCTGTACCATCTCATATCTCTCAACAACATAGAAAAGGATCATGCAATTGCAACCCATAAGATTTCAAGTTTTCAGAATGAGATATTTTTAGCCAACAAACTTAAATCTTGAGGAATACTAAGTTATAACTCAGGCACAAATGAATTATAGACAGACCAGCTATTCATCATTTCAACAGAAGAGAAACTAACATATATTAGCACACATGGGAGTGGAATTTTTTGATCATAGTAAAAATAAAATTAAGGAATTAAAATGCGAGAAATAAAGTGCAAGAATTTAAAGATACATGTTACCTCTGTGGGGTCTCCTCTCCCAAGCTAGCTCAAGGCCTAGGTCCAGGGAACTGTCCCATGGAGCGAAGGTAGGCCATGTGTGCCTCGTGCCATCGGTGGTTCGCATCTTCGAAGTCCACAAAATGTGCTGGTACTGCTCGTGCCACTGAGTGGAGGTCTGAATGTGAGCATTAAGCATACCTTGGATTTGTCTGTTTTGCAGCTCTAGTCCTCCTATGCATGTGTTGAGGACCTCTAGTGTGACTGGCTGTGGGTGAACAGGAGGTGGCATGCTTTCTGAATCTGAGGAATGTGCATGCTCATGTTGCCTTGATCCTCGTGCCTCGTGTGACTGCTTCCACCCTGATCCTTTAGCCTCATGAGGGTGAGGAATGTGTCCTATACCATATCCATACCTAGGGGTGAACTGGATGTAGACATGACAGGGGACCATTCCATCCCTGGTGTCATGGTGGGCATGGCTGGTGGTGGTGCAGGCTGTGTGGGCTATGCAGGCTCCTCCTCCTGTACTCCTCTCCTCCGTGATTTCCTGTGGGAAATAGAACTCCTGCATGCTTCTTCCTTTTCAACAAGGTCAAATGTGAGAGATGGCAAATTATATAAACCGAGATCCGGGTTAGGTAACGAAATCTCGTTTATATAACCCAGAAAATAAAACACCAATTTCCTTCCCGATTCATCATGTTTTAGAGTGTGGGCTTGCCCAAAATAAAATTCATTGAGCATAATGCGAGGAGTAGAAAGATAAATAATAGTATTAGCACCATGAGGATCAGCACTAGTAGGAAGACGAGTGATGAGTGAAGTGCACATGATAGGTGTGGAAGTTTTGAAAGAATTAAGCCAATGTTTAACGAGGTCATAAATAGGAGCAACTTTAATCTTTTTAAGCACGGTATAAAGCAGCTTTAACTCAACATCATAAGAATGATGCGTATCCTCTCTAGGAAAGAAAGAATAAGCAATCCAATTGTGCATAAGCCTCAGAGTGGGATGATGGATGTTGTTGACATTGGGTTGGAATTTCCCAGTCACATTATGTCCAGTCATCAAATGCCAAAAAGTTTGGCGATGATAACCCGAGAGAGAAAGACCCAAGTCAACAAAGCATCGCTCATGAAAGCCTAAGTGTGTAGCATGATCCATCCAAAAGAGGCTATGCTCTCTCCCAATGCAGCAAAACATAATACCATAATCGATAATTTGTAAAGTGCCCAAGACTTGGATCGTTAAAAGACGAGATCCAAGTTCATGCACAGGGGCAACTTGGCTCCAACCAATATTTTTGAAAATGGTATTGAATTCAACATCCATACCTGTCTGCTAGTGAAGGATCAGGTCGAAGGCCGGTGTGTGCAGGAACTCGCATTCCTTGAGGAGGTTGTATGCTTGCATCTCCCGCTCGTTCTCCAAGTCGATGAAGGGGCCGTCGGCCTCGTCGATGGCGTGGCCTCTTGGTGCCTCCTCCCCTCCTCCTTGCGGCGGGTTCTCCTCATGTGAGGGGGTGGCTTGGCTTGATCCTCTGTGGGAGCGACGGCCTAACCAAAACATGCTGGAAACCCGATTCTCGATCCCACTCATGGTGAGTGAGCTTAGCATGAGAGCTTAAGCTTGCTTTGTGGTGGAAATGCAAGAGGTTCTTGCAGAATTTTCTTGCACTTTGAGCTTTGTGGAAAATATTTGGAGAGTGCTGGAGCAAGAGAGTGATGGAGGAAGTGAAGAAATGTGAGTGCGAGAGGGGTGAGGAGCTCAACCCTGGGATCCTGGTATTCATAGAGCTGATCGCAGGCGGGGGAACGCTCCTTGCAACGGCTAGTAGTCGTTGGCAAAAGGCCGGGCTCTCAGGCCTTTGCGTAGGGGGTGGCCGCCCCTGGGACAGGCCGATCCCCTAGTGGGGCCGGTTCTATCCTGCCTTTTGGCAGCGCCCTCCAACGGCTACCCCCATGTGGTAGCTGGTTACGAATGACTCCCATTCGAACTTTGCTCTAGCTTTTGATTTTTTACAAATTTATTTGAAACTTTTTGATTTTTAAAAATTATTTAAAAAATAAGATTTGGAAAGAATAAAAACTAAGCTTTTAGAAAAAGATTTTTATAAGATTTTTGGAGAAAATTTATTTTGGACTAAAAATAGAGTTTTTATGAAACTAGAAAGAGGGAAACTCTTTTTTTGAATGCGAGAAAAAAAATTTATGAAATATATATAAAAATATATAAGTATATATATTTATTATTTTTTCAAAAGGATAGGATACAATACCTGAGTGGGGGCGCCTCCCCCAAGCTTGAATAATGGTGTGGGCCCCTTCAGATAATTATTACAAAGGTATATATATTATTATTATATATATATTTTAGATAACTACCGATGACCTTCAGCAAGGTCTCAATGTTTATTGTCCGTTGGCAGGACTCTTCTTCCTTTATTGCTCTGCAGCTGCATGAACAAACTCGGGAGAAGTCTCGGGTTGGCCCAGGATTTTTTTCGTATTGTTGACAGGGATAGAAGCAGCTATTTCAGCCATCTGAGTTTTTATCATTTTGTTGAAACTTGCTTGATTTTTAATAGAAGAAGATGGAGTTTCAAGCTTTGTGTTTATATTTCAATCATTTTATCATTGAAGGATAGCTTTTTGTTAAGATTCTCATTGATCTTAGCCTGTCCTACAATGAGTCTCTTAAGGAAGGTTGGTTTGAATTGAAATTTGAATTGAAATTATTACCTTGCGGGCGGTGCTGGTTGTTCTACCTGTTATTACCTTGCTGTGGTTGGCGATACCCATTGTTGGTGTACGAAGCTTCTTCTTGGGTTTTGGGGCAGTTGTTCCCCGAATGGCTGACATTGCCACAGACTTCACACATCATGTGTGAGTCCATGGCCTAGACAGTGCTCATGGTAAGGTTGGTGGCACGATCGTCCAGCTTCTGCATCAGCAAGTCTATTTTTGCGGCCAGCAAATCCGTCTCCTTCATGGTATGCGTGCCTTTTTGTGTTTTTCTCCCTTCTCCCCAACTCTGATTGGCCATCATCTTCTCAATGAGTGCGGTTGCATCCGCGATGGTGAGGGAGAGGAATGCACCTTCAGCTGTGGCATCTACGTACCCCTTTGACATGGTCGTGAGGCCTTCGTAGAAGTTTTGGAGCACAAGCCAATCTTCCATTCCATAATGAGGATAGGCCCGGATGTATTCCTGCAGCCTTTCCCATGCTTCAGGGATGGACTCTAGAGAAGATTGCTAGAAGTTTGAAATCTTCCCTCTCAGAGTACTGGTCCTGCCCATGGGGAAGAACTTGGCGAGGAATGTCATGGAACATTTGTCCCATGTGTTGATAGCTTCCTTGTTTTGATAGAACCATTGTTTCGCTTTCCCTATGAGGGAGAAAGGAAACAAGCGAAGCTTGATACTGTCATGTGCGACGTTTTTGATGACGATGGTGTCGCACAGCTCAAGGAAGTGTTGCAAGTGAGCATTTGTGTCCTTACATGGAAAGCCATAGAACTGACTTGCCTGCACCATCGAGATAAGGCCTCTACGGATCTCAAAGTTTCCATCTCCAACATTGACAGCGGGCCCAACGAGCACATTGGCAACAGCGGGAGTGGAGTAGTCATGGAGTGTCTTGGCCATGGCGGTAGTAGCAGATGGTGCAGGGATGACCGATTCGTCTGTCGGCGGAGTAGCAGAAAAAGAAATGGCTCGAGACCTTTTCTTCCTTAGGAGTGCTTCTGGATTGTTGAGGAAGTTGTCTGGCCGAGGAAAACCGCTCATACAATATCCTGTTTTCATTCCAATAAAAAGAGGAAGAAAACAGCGAAGTTAACCTGCTTAAACTATGGCTACCAATGCTTATTATGCAATCAATGTTTATGCCAGCTAGATGTTTTTCCCTCCCTGACAATGGCGCCAAAAATGCTTGTTGACGTTTCTTAACATTACTACTAAAGACAGACTCATAAGTCTATCCTTAATAATAATACGAGAAACGTGTGTTGACATTCCTCACCACCATTACTTTAGAAAGGTAACCCTTGGCCTTAATGGCGTCAGCCTAGGTAATGCAGTCTAGTAATAATAGTTAGAAGTGCCGGATTGGCCTTCCTAACCATCATTACTTACGATATACAAAACTGTGGCATGGCGCCATGGGATGCAACAAGAATTACAATCCTTAAGTAATGGTACTTAGGTATGCCAATTGATAGCTTAGTAAGAAATTAGAGTAAATCTGCAAGCACATAAAACTATCATTGTAGCATTTCAACCCATGAGTATTTAGGGGTGTCGTATTTATAATTTCCCATAGGAGGGCAATATGCATCAAGTGTGGTGTAAACATGATTACTTATTAAGTGCAACGGTAGGCATAGAGTAAACAGGAATAATACATGATATTCAAGATAGTGGACACACATCGGGGTCAACCTCAAGGATAAAAGAGAAATAAAGAATAAAAGAATATAACTAAACAGAGCAGGCATTGGTCACATATAACTATGCAAAGAACTATTAATAAAACATCTAATTAGTTCTGTACTAGGGATGGACAGGGCTGTCACCACCTGCCCACCTACCCCTCTATCCGTGGGATACCGACATATTCGCTGATCTCCGCATACCCAAGCACCATGCCCATATAATTGGAAACAACTCCTAACCCCCGCGTCCCCCAACCCTTCGGATTGATAGGCTTGGTTAAGAGCAACCAAGAAGGCATGCCGAACCATCACCTCATCCCTAGTTCTTCCTCTATTCATACTAATTCGATGAATGATGAAGAACGATGATGAACAAGTCAAGAACATAATACATAAACTATATACTAGATCATATATTATGCTCATAACATGATCATAACTATACTCTAGTTCGTATGCATGATTATATAAGAATGATAAGAACTTACTCATGGAGGAAAACCAAATTGTATTCATACCAAGATGATCCTTTTCCTCCAAGGAGAAAAGCTCTCCTTGATAGCTCTTGCCTTGCTCACAAACTACTAATACTACTCTAAACATACAAGTGAGAGGTGTGAGGTGAATGACTCCAACATGATGTGTGTGTTTAGAATGAAGGAGATCCCTCTCTTTTATAGATAAACTAGGATGGTTCGGCCTCCACAAATATGGAAGGAGGTGAAACCGCCTTGAGGGAACCGCCTTGAGCACCGCCTGAGAAGGCTGGGGCCGGGAGCGCCCACTGGGGGTACGGCCGCCCCCGGGACCGGCCGACCCCCTGGTGGGGCCATCTGGCCACCGCCTTCGGGTGGTCGGTTCCTCCCTATTCCTGGACCTCTCCCGTGGTTACGATCAGGCCCAGGTATGTACCGAATGTGGGCTCCTTTATATTTCTTGTTTGTGCATTTGCTGAATTTGACTTTTTCTTTTTGCGCTTTCCCCATTATGTTGCGTGTTTCCACTTGTTGCACCTTAAACCTGTAAAACACGAATACTAGAGGTACAAGTGGAACTTGTTAGTAGTAAAGGTATATGTGCTAGAATATGTTTGTCTGTCTTCTTTTTAGTCTAAATTAGCGGTTTAGAAATGATCCATAACGACCGCCAACAAGCACTTGTGGCGGGGACGTGGTTGACACGCCGGGTCCAGCCGTGCAGGGAGCGGGTGAACCACTTGTATGAGTATGCTGGCTGGGCTGACCCTTCATGGGAGACCCGAGAGAGGATGACGCCAGAGGTGGTGGCCTGGCGTATGTCCTCGTTTTTTTGAGAAATTCGACCCGTCCACCGGCTTCCTAGAAACACGTGCACTGCCATACGACCTTTCCCGACCACCGCCAGAGGTAAGCCGACCAGTTCCACACATTGATTTCATTAGTGTACACTGGAATGTGATGATCTCTGTATAACATGGTTCGTCTGACTATCAAACATTGCTTGGACAGGATCGAAAGGTCTTTGTTTTTGCTGTGCCAGTGGAGCCATGGCCTTAGGGTGAGGCACAGGCTAACCGGCGTAGAACCGATGAGTCCCGCTACCAAAGCAGGGCTCAAGCTGGGCGGGAGACAACGGATGTCTCTAGCCCCAATAATGATGAAGTCCCCACTGCTCAGGCCAGGCGCCGAGCAGCAGGTAAGCGGCCTATGGCAGAGGCCACCATGCCGAATAAACCCTCTACTCTGCTGTCTAGGGGCAAGTTGAGCCTGGATGGCAGAGTAGAAAGGGGCATGGAAAGGAATGCCTCGGCCACCCCAGAGTCATTGGACTATGACCTTATGATGCTGACCCAGCGTCAAAGGAAATGTCAAGCCCAGATGCCTTCAACGGGGAGGACACCAGGGCCCCCCATCTACAATGACACCCAGGAGGTCCGTGCGGCCCGGATCGCCACCCACTCCTCCCCCTCAGCAGGGAAATACTGTTTCAACCACATGGCCTAAACAGGACGGGGGGTTAGCACCACCACCACAATCGCCGTCGCCTGTGCCACATAGGGCGGCCACGTCTCTAGCTGGATTGGCTTTGTTGGGTACATGAACAACGGGGTACCCTAAATCCTTGATCAAGGATATTAATCCTGATGTACAAAACCCGCCACCATGATCTCTAGTTATAATCCATGATGAGCCCGAACTCGAAAACATTCAAGTATAAGGCTCAGGAACAAAGCCGCACTGGGCTAGCCCACGAACAGGCCTTGACGGCCCAGACTGGCACCTGCTCGGTAGGACCCCTTGTGCGATGGGTTTTCGGCTGAGCAAGCAACACCCCTTCGAATGATGGACCTCCGTCTGGGCGAACGACCCCCATCGGAGTGGAACGCACGGCGGGCGGTCGACCCCTCGGTGAATGATGGACCTCCATACGGGCGAATGACCCCCCATCGAGTACTGCACCCCTCGACCACCTGCTCCCTGTACAGCGCCCAGAGCAGTTATTATATCTCACCTACTCCTGCCAACCCCCGTGGCTACAACGACTATGATGATGGGTGAGTGCAGAGGTCTAGTCTACCTTTTACCGCCCATCCCTGGGGAAGCGTCGTATCATATAGACCACTATTCCTCCATACTAAACATTGTTCCTCATCAGGCACCCCCTCAAGACAGAAATGTCAACATCCGTACCGAGAATCCCGGGGCTCATTCTTATCCGCACGGCCTCGAGGCCCCTGGGTACCCCTTGACTCGAGCTCTTAGTGGCCCCGGTCAGTGATCCAACTGCTCCCGTACGCCATCTCCTGCAAGCCGTATGCCCTAAACAGGAGGTCACGTCTTTCACCGTGTTGCTGTTGAGGCACGCCAGCGTCATCAGGACCGGTCAATCACCGACTTCACTGCGACGGCTCAGGAGGGCAAATCTCATCATCACGCATGCTGCTACAAGGCTTGACCTCGCTTCAGCACACACCCCTACAGTGTGCATGAAATGATCGGTCCTCGATGTCATCGCCTACGATTACCCTCACAACACCATTAGAGCTTTCTGTACACCCATGCCCCTCCTTATAATATAAAGGGGGCGCAGGGCTAGCTGAGCAGAACTCATCTAGACTCATTTGAACTCACTTAGCACCACCGCACTCGTGGCAAGGCATAGGGCTAGCAGCTCTAGGCTTAGGCCTTGCTCCCCACCTTTTCTTGCACGTCCTCGCTTGTATCTCCCCTGCACAAGCACTTCGGTGCAAGATAATATAAACTCACCCCCCCGGTAGGACATAGGGCCTTCTCTTGCCCTAACCGGGATAAATCGTGTGTTCTTGCATCACCATCCAGATTAGGGAGCACGCAGTACGTAGTTACATGTTGGTGTTAGGCCCCCGGGGTCGTGACACCAACAGTTGTCGCGCCAGGTAGGGGATCTGTGTGTCACCAGCGTTTCCCGCCATTTTTTGGATGACAGACTCCGTTCCATCGCTTCTGTTCACCACGGTGGTCTAGTTTGGGAGCTTGGAGTTCATGTCACTTGGCCGCGGCCAGGGTGGTTCTGCTCTCGGTCAGAAACCCGAGCGGAGGCAACCCCGGGTCCCTACAACAGGCCCCTCGTCGGTCTCGTCACCACGCATCCGCACCCAGGAGGAGACACGACCGGCAAAACCACCATCGCCACTCCAAGAGTGAGTCGACTTCCATCTCAGCTTCCTCATACCTGGCTGAGGATGTAGGCTCCCTGGTTGGGAACCTGGCAGACTTACACCTAGGAGTGAAGAAGAAGCTGGGAGGACTCGGTGGCAACCCCGACTTCACCTTCATGATCCGCTCGTCGAGGGGGTCTGGGATGGCCTCTCCAGCAGGCACAGCCCTGACGCCACCCGGCCTACTTCTGCACAGGCTGTTCAAGTCCCAATGACCATTTCCATTCGGCCTCAACAACACCGCCAGGTTGTACTCCTCCACAGTGAGCACCAACATGAGCAGGTATGAGGGCCTCCCGGGGCACTTCCATCGCACTACCCTAGACGTGCTGACTTTTGCACCAACCTTCGAGCATTCCCCGAAGTCTTCAGAAACTCCTGGCCTGAGGCACTACACCCTCGGCATGATGCGACACCAGCTGCAGGAGGAGCAGCGGGGGCAGTTCCCCATCTTCTACTCTAGCAACCCCGACTCTGACTCCGACCACTACGACCCCATGCAGGAGTGCTTCCACATCGATGGAGCCGTCGCTTCGAGCGCTGACACCATCGACCCCACGGCTACAACCATAGCTGTAGCCACAGTAGGAGGTGACCTCATCATGGCAGATCGAGGGGAGCAGCCACCAGCTGCACCAAGCGACGCGCACTTGCCTCAGGACGCCCACGACTCCTGGCTCGCGCAAGTACGGGAGATGCAAGCCAAGCTCGATGAGGACTAGGAGTGTCTATGCCAGCTCGAGCAGACCCTCGAGCAGGAGAGTGAACATCCACCCAGTGGAAGGGCTCAAGCCAGAGCCCGAGAAGTCCACCGGTAGATTGTTGGGCAGGGAGCGGTCAAGCGCCCCCCTCTTCAACTGCGCCAGTCAAAACATCATTGCGATGACCATGCTTCTCCTCGTGGTAGCTGCCATGCAGCAGGCTGAAAGCTCGGCCTCGAGACATCGAGGGGTGACCTCGGAGCAGCCCCCTGAACCCCCTGACATGAGAGGGAGGGCTCAATCCATCAAGCGGATGCCCCCAGACCAAGAAGGAGATCCCCGTCCGCGTGTGCATCCACGACAATTGCGAGCCTCGAGACGCGCGCTATGACATCAATGAGAACCGCCGACACAAGGGTGGTGATGCCAAGGCGCGAGGCTACAGCGCACACAGGGGCAGGCGCTGTGACAGCGATGAGGACTGGCACCGGTCCCCCAAGCCGCTTTGCCCTTAAGTCCTCAGCAGGATGATTCATAGGACGCCGCTGTCAAATCCCTTCTGTCCCCCTACGAGCCTCGTCAAGTACAATGGCGAGACCAAGCCCGAGCTATGGCTAGCCGACTTCAAGTTGGCATGCTAGTTGGGTGGGGCATGCAACGATCATGCCATCATCCATCAGCTTCCTCTGTTCCTATCAGACACTGCTCGAAGGTGGCTCGAGGAACTTCCCCCCCGACCAGATCCATGACTGGTCTGACCTTGTCAAGGTGTTCTAGGGGAACTTCAAGGGAACTTACGTGCGACCTAGCAACAAGTGGGACCTCTGGAGCTTCAAGCAGAGGCCCAGGGAGTCCCTCCATGACTTCGCTCGACACTTCTCCAAGAAATGCACCGAGCTTCCCCATATCCCCGACGACGACGTGATCTTGACGTTCATTGCCGGGACTACCTACAAGGAGATGGTTCGAGAGCTAGGGCGTAACCCCCCAAAGACCGCCGATGAGCTGATGGATGTCGTCGCCAGTTATGCCACTGGAAAGGAGGCTGTCAGTGCCTTCTTCGATGATGACCAGAGCAGGGGAAAGCCAAGCAAGATGACCCTGAGAGCTCGAGCCAGGGAGCCAAGAGGGGCAACAACAAGATGAAGAAGAAGAACCAGTAGGGCAAGTGCGAAGCCACCCCCAACAAACTTGTGGCTGCCCTCGAGCACAAGAAGCCCCGAGGTCCTCCAGAGAAGGGCCTCTTCGATGAAATGCTAAAAAAGCCATGCCCCTATCACAAGGGTCCCGCCAACCACAACCTCAAAGACTGCCGGATGATCCAGAAATACTTCAAGAGCTTGGGCCTTGGGAAAGACAACAAGAAGGATGACCCCAAGGACAAGGACGGTGACAAGGAGGACAGCTTCCCTGAGGTCCACGACTGCTACATGATCTACGGGGGCCCCTCCACCTGCCTTTCATCGCGCCAGTGCAAGAGGGAGCGTTGAGAGGTCTTCTTCATGTAGGTTGCAACCCCCCATGACCTCGATTGGTCCGACACGGCAATCACGTTCGATCATGAAGACCACCCGGACCACATCCCCAAACCCAGGGTGTACCCGCTTGTTGTCGACCCCGTCATTGTCAACACTCGCCTCTCCAAGGTACTCATGGATGGAGGTAGCAGCCTCAATGTTATCTATGCAGAGACCCTCGACCTCCTAGGGATCCTGAGGACGAAGCTCCAACCTAGTGCCTGTTGGGAATATGCCCTAGAGGTAATCATGGAGATGATGATATTCGATTGTATCCATGATTAATAAAGTGTTCATTGAATATCCATTATAGACAACTTATATTGATTGGCGATTGTGTGGATTATTTATGGAACTCAATTACTTGA
>CM041644.1:18521449-18604548 GCA_023333625.1 Bothriochloa decipiens | reverse complement strand
TTGCTAGAGGCCACTGTCAACTATTGGGCAAGTAGGAGTACTCGGCCCATGTCAATGTGTGCGTGAACCCATAGGGTCGCACGCTTAAGGGGCTGGAAGCCTAATTCGAGTTGGACCTGAATTAGACAAGGCTTAGGGTTACTAATGGGCCCCCAAATCATGAGCTCATTAGGGACACCTATATAAGCAAGGGGAAGGGGTGCGGCCAGGAGGTTACACGCTTGGAACAGCCACCGTCGCCCTTCCCACGCTTGCGCCTTCTGCTCCTCGCGGACCTAGCAGTCCAGAGAGGCATCGCTTCTTCCCTGCACATGTGGGATTCCTCGGAGGTGCTGCATCTGGAGCACTAGGACGAACCGCATGAAGGGGTTGATGTGACGACGACCACGCAACTCCACTGCCTACTGCGACGCATACGACTACATCGATCATTTTCTGCTACAACTGTGCGTTTAGTGGTAATCCCGTAACCTGTAAATAGCAATAGATCCTAGTTTATGAGGTAGAAAAGTTTTGTTTTCTAGCTAGCTTAGCACCCTCATAACCCATCAGTGCCGAGGGCTTCCATGGAGTTGTACCAAGGAAAAAGGCTCTTCCCATTGGCCACATCGACCTCCCGGTCTACTTCGGCACTGCAGCCAACTTCAGGATGGAGACGCTCACCTTCGAGGTTGCTCATATTTGATACTGGATATTTGATATATCAATTCCTTCAAGGTCGCTCACCTTTGAGGTTGCTCATATATCAATTCTTGGGTATTTGATACCAGATCAGTTGCTCATATTTGCAATACGATGCAGGGAATGATAAGAAGTAGAAGCGTTGAAAAGGGAGAGGTTGACTTTCACATGGGCAACAATGCAAGAGTTGCTGCGTTGAACATTGGGACGATGCAAATTCACCTGCCATCAGGATTTATCATGGAATTGAATAATTGTTATTTTGTTCCTAGCTTAAGTCAAAACATTATATCACCTTCATGTTTGATGAAGGATGGTTATTCTTTTGCGAGTAAAGACAATGGTTGTGTGATCTCCAAGAATGACATGTTTGTGGCTTTTTCATCCATTGTGAATGGGTTACTTATTTTAAATCTTGATGATGCACCTGTCTGTAATGTTAGTGCTAAACGGCCTCGGCTTAATGAGTTAAGTCCTACCTATATGTGGCATTGTCGCTTGGGTCTTATAAGTGAGAATCGCATGAACAGGCTCCATGATGATGGTCTTCTAACTTTGTTTGATTTTGAATCATACAAGACATGTGAGGCTTGCCTGCTAGGCAAGATGACCAAGGCGCCATTCAAAGGATTTCCTGAGAGGGTATCTGACTTGTTGGAACTTGTACATACTGATGTATGTGGACCAATGAGCACGACAGCTAGAAGAGGATTCAATAGTTCATAACTTTTACTGATGACTTTAGTAGATATGGATATGTCTACCTAATGAAGCACAAGTCTGAAACTTTTGACAAGTTCAAAGAATTTTAGAATGAAGTAGAGAATCAAC
This sequence comes from Bothriochloa decipiens, assembly GCA_023333625.1. Classification (NCBI taxonomy): domain Eukaryota; kingdom Viridiplantae; phylum Streptophyta; class Magnoliopsida; order Poales; family Poaceae; genus Bothriochloa; species Bothriochloa decipiens. Next base: position 18,603,036 of record CM041644.1, on the reverse strand, counting down.
ATGGCAAGAAGATCAAGGCCTTGCGATCTGATCGTGGATGCGAATATCTAAGTCACAAGTTTAGCAATCATCTTAAGAGTTGTGGAATTGTTCTACAGCTTACGCCACCCAGAACGCCTCAGAGAAATGGCGTGTCTGAGCGACGTAATCGGACCTTGTTGGACATGGTTCGGTCTATGATGAGCCAGTCGGACCTACCTTTATCATTTTGGGGATACGCTCTAAAAACAGCCACTTTCACATTGAATAGGGTTCCATCTAAGTCCGTAGTTAAGACACCATATGAGATGTGGACTGGTAAGAGTCCCAGTTTGTCTTTTCTAAAAATTTGGGGTTGTGAAGTTTATGTCATCAGATAAACTAACACCCAAATCGGACTAGTGCTTTTTTGTGGGATATCCAAATGAAACTTTAGGGTATTATGTCTATAACCGGTCAAAGGGAAAAGTGTTTGTTACTCGAAAGGGTGTTTTCTTAAATAAAGAGTTTCTCAAAAGAGAAAAGAATGGACAAAAGGTGTATCTTGCAGAAGTTCAAGATGAGCCAGTAGGGACTAACTCTATGAGTGATGCTAATGTAGCAGAGCAAGTTGAGACACCCGTGGCAGTGGACACACCACCACAACCATGAAGATCAGCGAGACTGCGCGCATTGCGTGGGGATTTGTTATTATTAGATGATGATGAACCTACGGATTATGCGGAAGCTATGATGGATCCAGATTCTGAGAAATGGCAAAGTGCCATGAGATCCGAGATAGATTCCATGGGAGACAATCAAGTTTAGAACTTGGTTGACCCACCCTGGGGTTAGACCCATTGAGTGCAAATGGATCTTCAAGAAGAAGAAGGATATGGACAGAAATGTTCACGTCTATAAAGCTTGGCTTGTCACAAAGGGTTTTTGGCAAGTTCAAGGGGTTGACTACGATGAGACATTCTCACCGGTAGCGATGCTTAAATCTATCCGAATCATTCAAGCAATTGTTGCATATTTCGATTATGAGATATGGCAGATGGATGTTAAAATAGCCTTTCTAAATGGGTATTTAGAAGAGGACGTGTATATGATACAACCTAAAGGTTTTGTTGATCCTAATAATGCTGGAAAGATATGCAAGCTTAAGAAATCTATTTATGGGTTAAAGCAAGCATCTCGGAGTTGGAATCTTCATTTTGATGAGGTCGTCAAAGGGTTTGGCTTCCATCAGAATGAAGAAGAACCTTGTGTTTACAAGAAGGAAAGTCGGAGCGCTGTTGTATTTCTGATCTTGTATGTGGATGACATACTATTGATTGGGAATGATATTCCTATGTTGCAATCTGTAAAGACTTCACTGAATAATAGTTTTTCTATGAAGGATTTAGGAGAAGCAACATACATCTTGGGCATTAAGATCTATAGAGATAGGTCGAGAAGGCTAATAGGATTAAGCCAGGATACTTACATTGACAAGATGTTGAAGAGGTTCAACATGGAACAGTCCAAGAAAGGGTTCTTACCTGTGTCACATGGTGTGCGCTATAGTGATAAGCAGTATCCTTCCACTGATGCTGAGCACAAACACATGAGTAAGGTTCCATACGCTTCGGCAGTTGGTTCCATCATGTACGCCATGATATGTACTCGTCCAGATGTAGCCTATGCTCTAAGTGTTGCGAGCAGGTATCAAGCCAATCCAAGTGAGAGTCACTGGACGTTGGTTAAAAACATTCTTAAGTACTTACGAAGGACTAAGGATGTGTTCCTAGGTGAGGAGGAGCTCGTTGTAAATGGTTACACCGATGCTAGCTTCTAAACCAACGGGGATGATTCACTATCTCAATCAGGTTTTGTGTTCACAATAAATGGTGGTGCAATTAGCTGGAAAAGTTCCAAGCAGAAGACTGTGTTTGATTCTATAGTAGAAGCCAAGTACATTGCAGCTTCTGGCGCTGCAAAGGAAGGTGTTTGATTGAGGAGGTTCCTCATTGAACTTGGTGTGTTTTCAAATGCGTCGGGCCCATTGAATTTACATTGTGATAACAATGGGACGATTGCATAGGCTAAGCAGCCTAGGGATCACCATAAGAACAAACATGTACTCCAGAAGTTTCATCTCATTCAAGAGTTTTTGAAACGAGAAGAGATCAAATTGTGCAAAATACATACGGATTTGAATGTAGCAGATCCTTCGACAAAGGCTCTTCCACAGCCTAAGCATGAGGCGCACATGAGGTCTATGGGGATTAGACATCTTAGAGATTAACTCTAGTGCAAGTGGGAGACTGTTGGGAATATGCACTAGAGGTAATCATGGAGATGATGGTATTCCAGTTATATCTATGACATGCATTAAGTGTTCATTGAATATCCATTATAGACAACTTGTATTGATTGGCAATTATGTGAATTGTTTGTGGAACTTAATTACTTGAATGGTTATTCTAAAGTTGTCCCTGGTCGGCGTTCTTTTGAGAACACACTTGAATATTAGACTAGCACATGTATTAGTTGATGGCTATGTTTCACAAGTCATAGACATGGAGATGTCAAACTAATAATGTGGCACATGTGAGACATGTAGGCTGGACTGACCCGACATGAGAAAGTCTCTACTCACGTCATATATGTTATGTCCCTAGACCTGAGATTGTGGTATGTACTCAAGATGTGAAACGGCCTACTTAGGGACTATCAAACGCTACTCTATAACTGGGTAGTTATAAAGGTGGTCTTCGGGTAGTCGGGAAGCATGCTATGAGACATAGACAATCGAGATAGAATTTGCCCCTCTCTACGCAAGAGAGATATCACTGGATCACTCAAGTGATCGGATCAACAAATGCGTTACACGCTTCGAACAGCCGCCGTCGCCCTCCCCACGCTTGCGCCTTCTACTCCTCGTAGACCTACCAGTCCAGAGGCGCATCGCTTCTTCCCTGCACGTGTGGGATTCCTTGGAGGTGCTGCATTTGGAGCACTGGGATGAATCACGCGAAGGGGTTTATGTGATGGATGACCACGCAACTGCACTGCCTGCTGCGACGCGTACGACTACATTGAGTCGTTTTCCACTGCACCTGCGCGTCTAGTGGTCATCCCATAACCTGTAACTAGTAGTAGATCCTGGTTTATGAGGTAGAAAAGTTTTGTTTTCTGGCTAGCTTAGCACTCTCATAACCCATCAGTGCGGAGGGCTTCCATGGAGTTGTACCGAGGAAAAAGGCTCTTCCCATCGGCCACATCAACCTCCCCATCTACTTCGGCACTCCGGCCAACTTCAGGATGGAGACGCTCACCTTTGAGGTGGTCGGTTCCACAGCACATACCACGCCATCATCAGCCGACCTGGCTACGCCAAATTCATGGCGGTCCCCAACTACACCTACCTCAAGCTTAAGATGCCAGGGCCCAAAGGCGTCATCACCATTGGCTCCTCCTTCGAGCACGCATACGACTGTGACGTCGAGTGTGTCGAGAACGAGGAAGCCGTCAAGGAGTCCGAGATGCTAGCGGTGACTCTAGATGGTCTCGCTGTTGAGGTCCCCAACCCCAAGTGCCATGCTGGCAGCTTCGAGCCAACAGAAGACACCAAGAAGATCCTCCTCGACCCAGCAGCTCCGACAGGAAGGCGCTAATGATCGGCGCCACCCTCTGCGCTAAATAGGAAGCAGTGCTCGTCGACTCTCTCCGCGTGAATGCTGACAAGTTTGCGTGGAGTCCCTCGGACATGTCGTGCATACCGAGGGAACTCGCTAAGCACGCCTTGGAGATCTGAGCTGAGTCCAAATCGGTGAAGCAACATTTGCGCCGCTTCGACGAGGAGAAGCGCAAGATCATTGGGGAGGAGATACACAAGCTCTTGGAGGCCAGATTCATCAAGGAGGCTCATCATCCTAAGTGGTTAGCTAATCCTATACTAGTAAAGAAAAAGAATGGGAAATTTAGGATCTGTTTAGATTACACCACCTTAAATAAAGCATGTCTGAAAGTTCCCATTCCTTTACCATGCATTGATCAAATTGTTGATCCCACCATGGGTTGTGAAACTCTCTCTTTTCTCGACGCTTATTCCAGCTACCACCAAATCAAGATGAAGGAGTCCAACCAGCTCGTGACTTCCTTTATCACCCCCTTCAACATGTATTGTTACATAACTATGCCCTTCGGCCTTTGAAACGCTGGGGCGACGAACCAGCAATGCATGCTCCATGTCTTTGGTGAACACATCAGGCCAACGGTCGAGGCCTATGTCGACGACATCATAGTCAAAACTAAGAAGGCCAATGACCTCATCAGTGACCTCGAGATCACGTTCAAATACCTCTTGGCAAAGAACATCAAACTCAACCCCAAGAAATGTGTCTTCGGCATCCCCTGAGGCATGCTCTTGGGGTACATAGTCTCCCAACGCGGCATTGAGGCCAACCCCGAGAAGGTCTCCATTGTAACCAAGATGGGTCCGATTCAAGATCTCAAGGGTGTTCAGAAGGTCACGAGCTGCCTTGTAGCCCTTAGTCGCTTTATCTCACAACTCGAAGAAAAAGCACTGCCTCTGTACCGCCTCTTGAAAAAGTCGGAGCACTTCGCATGGACCCCTGAAGCTGAGGAGGCCCTTGCCAAGCTCAAAGCTATGCTGACCTCACCTCCGATTCTCGTACCTCTGAGCCTAGCCAAGCCACTCTTGCTCTATGTCATCGTAACCACCCAGGTGGTCAGCGCAGCCATAGTTGTCAAGAGAAATGAAGAAGGGCACGTCCTGCCCGTTCAGCGGGCAGTCTACTTTGTCAGCGAGGTACTCTCGAAAACTAAGGTTTTCTACCCACAGATCCAGAAGCTGCTCTACACCATCATCATCATGCGACTCAAGCTCTAGCACTATTTCCTCAGCCACTCGGTGATTGTGGTCTTGTCTTTCCCCCTCGAAGAGATAGTCTAGAACCAGGAAGCTGCAGGGAGGATAGCCAAATGGGCGGTCGAGCTCATGGTGGAAACTCTCTCCTATGCCCCGTGCAAAGGCATCAAATCTTAGGTGTTGGCCGACTTCATCGTCAAATGGACCGATACACAACTCACTCTAGCTCAGATCCAAGCAGAACTTTGGACGATGTTCTTTGACGGGTCACTGATGAAGCCGGGAGCGGGCACGGGCCTGCTCTTCATCTTGCCCCTTGGAGTCCACATGAGCTATGTGGTCCGACTCCACTTTCCCGCCTCCAACAATGTTGCTGAGTACGAGGCCCTTGTCAATGGCTTGCGCATCACCATCGAACTCAGAGTCCGACGCCTTGATGTTCATGGTGATTCGCAACTCGTCATCGACCAAGTCATGAAGGCCTCGAGCTGCCATGACCCCAAGATGGAGGCCTACTGCAGGGAGGTCCGCAAGTTGGAGGACAAGTTCTATGGCCTCGAGCTCAACCACATCGCCTGTAGAAACAACAAGGCTGCAGATGAGCTGGCAAAGATCGCATCAACACGAGGCACTGTCCCACCTGATGTCTTCTTGAAGGACCTCCATGAGCCCTCCGTCGATCTAGGCACGGGGGAAGGAATCACAACGCAAGCAGTCGACCCCTCTCCTTCGACCGAGACCACCTTGATTGGGGCCAAAGTCATGGAGATCGAGGTGTCGCCTCCTCCCCTAACCCCCAAGCCTAACTGGCACACTCCCTTCCTCAACTATCGTATTCGAGGTGAGCTCCTAGAAGACCGAACCGAGGCTCGCCGCATCGCTCGATGGATCAAAACCTACATCCTCTACGGTGACGATAAAGAGCTCTATCGACGAAGCCCCACCTGGGTCCTCCAGCGCTGCATCACCATCGAGGAAGGAAGAAAGCTGCTCAAGGATCTACACTCGGGGGCTTGCGGCCATCACACCGCCCCGAGAACCCTCATTGGAAATGCCTTCTGACAAGGTTTCTACTGGCCATTAGTAGTCATCGACGCCATCAACCTCGTCCGCTCGTGCAAAGGGTGCCAATTCTACGCTAGGCAGACACATCTCCTGGCTTATGCTTTGCAGATGATCCCCATTACATGGCCATTCATAGTATGGGGGCTCGATCTCATGGGGCCATTAAAAAAGACAACTAGGGGCTACACCCACCTACTTCTAGCCGTCGACAAATTCACCAAGTGGATCGAGGCCCGACCCATCACCAATATCCGGTCCGAGCAGGCGATGTTGTTCTTCACCGACATCATCCACTGCTTCGGGGTCTCCAATGTCATCATAACTGACAACGGCACACAGTTCATCGGTAAGAAGTTCCTAGACTTCTGTGACCGCCATCACATCCATTTGAACTGGTCCACAGTCACCCATCCTCGAACTAACGGCCAGGTCGAGCGCGCCAACAACATGATTCTACTAGGCCTCAAGCCTCGGATCTTCAATTGGCTAAACAAACATGGCAAGAAATGGGCTGCCGAGCTGCCCTCGATCCTATGGAACCTGAGAACGATGCCGAGTCAAGCCACGGGGTTCACCCTGTTCTTTATGGTCTATGGATCCAAGGCCGTCCTACCCATTGACCTCGAGTACGGGTCCCCTCGACTGAAGGCCTACAATGAGCAGACGAATGAGCAAGCACATGCAAACGCCGTCGACCAACTCAAGGAGGCTTGAGACATGGCCGTCCTTGATTCTGTGAGATACCAGTAGAAGCTTCGACGCTACCAAGACAAGCATGTGTGCAAGCGGGACCTCCAAGTCGGTGACTTAGTCCTCCGTCGATGGCAGAACAACAAGGGACGCCACAAGCTAACTCCACCATGGGAGGGCCCCTTCATCGTCGCATAAGTGTTGAAGCCTAGAACCGATAAGCTAGCCAACGGGAAAGGCGAAACCTTCACCAATGCTTGAAACATCGAACAGCTACGTCGCTTTTACCCTTAGGGCTTCGAAGCCTTTTACATTCTATCATATCATGAATGAATAAAAAGTACTTTTGTTTACAAGTTCAACTTTTTGTTCACATGCATAAGGTAGCCTTGACTCTGCTTCAACAGAGTCAAGCCTCCCTCGGGGGCAATGGGGGGGAACCCCCCGAAGTTCCTAAAAAACTCGCACATTTTTTGAAAATCGACATCTAGCCTTTTACATGGTCCATGAGGCCATGAGGGCACCCTGAGGCCGGGGGTCATTGAGCCACAAGATCACCCACGCGTCCGTGCTACGGTACCTCCACTCGCTCCCTCACGCCAAGGAGCATAACTATGCACTAAGAAGACTTAGTAAAAGCACACGATGTCAAAAAATCAATGTCTAATATTCCTATATGCTTCGATGCGAGTTCTTACATAGTCGACAAGGCCACGAGGGCACCCTGAGGCTGAGGGGCCATCGAGCTACGAGATCGCCTATGCCTTTGGGCTATGGTACCTCCAATCACACCCCACACCGAAGGACGCAACCGTGCACCAAGATGACTGCGTAAAAGCTCAACTCGAGCAGAAAAGGAATGACGGACTCGAACTCTGACTTAGTAAAAGCACATGATGTCAAAAAATCAATGTCTAACATTCCTATATGCTTCGATGTGAGTTCTTACATAGTCGACAAGGCCGCGAGGGCACCCTGAGGCCGAGGGGCCGTCGAGCCATGAGATCACCTACGCCTTCGGGCTATGGTACCTCCACTCACAACCCACACCGAAGGATGCAACCGTGCGCCAAGATGACTGCATAAAAGCTCAACTCGAGTAGAAAAGAAATGACAAATTCAAACTCTGACTTAGTAAAAGCACACGATGTTGAAAAATCAATGTCTAACATTCCAATATGCTTTGATATGAGTTCTTACATAAGTCGACAGGGCCACGAGGGCACCCTAAGGCCGAGGGGTCATCGAGCCATGAATTTCCTACGCCTCCGAGCTACGGTGCCTCCACTCACACCCCACACAGAAGGAACAACCGTGCGCCAAGATGACTGCGTAAAAACTCTACTCGAGCATAAAAGGAATGATGGACTCAAACTCGAAAGCATTTGAAATGCATACAAACATCATGTTTTAAGGCCCTCGAGGCCATATCAACATGAGTCAGATCTAACCTATTACATGGGCCTTCTTGCCTAGTTTGGCTCACAGGCCGGCTTCTTCGTTGTCAACACTGGGAGGAAGGACCTCGGGCTCGAACAGCTTCGCCAGCCGACCACCGGGCTCCTCAGCGGCCTCGATCAAGGCCCTATGCCTTTCCTCGTTCTCAGCGTCAGTCCTGCTGGGGTCGCAGGCAAAGCCGTGGGAGACCACCCCCATGCCGTAGGAGAAGCCAGAGTAGATGACCATCATTGCCCGCTACACACCGACATAGAGCGCATTCCGGACTTGCTCCCTTGTGACCCGGCTGGGCTCGTACAACCGACTGATGAGGGAGGCCCCGCATGTTTCATCTCCCTCGACCTCCGCCTCAGGGTCAACACCGAAGTCATCACAGACCGAGGTGATCGAGGTGTAGAGCATGTTGGTCAACTTCACCTCAGACCACCAACTCCTCAAGCTCCCGCTCCATCATGGCCGATGGGAGCCAATCCTTAGGAGGGAGAAGCTCTGGCGCCATAGCAACAAGACGGGCTAGCTCGGCGGGTGGAAGGAAGGGAAGATTTCTGATCCCTCAATGTCTCCCCTCTTCTCTCTTGCGCTAACGAACAGGGCTACTCTTCTCTTCGGCGGCAGCGGTGGCGAAAGCAGGAAAGCAAGACGGGGGATGAATGAAACCCCACCTCCTAGATTTATAGGCAGGTCGAAGGGCAATGAGCAGATCCGGTGAAAAGGGTAGGTAAATCCCCGCATTTAATGCCTAAACCTAACCCCTCCCTCAATTTTTGGATTCACGGACACGCATCGAATTCTTGACCTCTAGCCCTTGTCCCCGCCCACCATGACTGCATTGTTATGACTCCTACCTCAAAAGGCGCGCCCAACAAATGAGAGGAGTTATTCACGGATGATTCCTTCCACGGTAAGGAACGCGGGCCCTGGCCCCACAAAAATCTCAAGGGAGCGAAGGCTAGCCCTCGATTAGGGTTCGATAGCCGCCCTCGAGTATTCGAGTCAGGAATGACCGGGGGGAGCTGACATGAGTCCCTTGTTCGAGAATGAACTCTCGAAATCCCCCTTGGACATATTCAAGGCGAAATGAAAGGACAACTACGGAATCCCCTCGAGCCACCGAACCCTATCAAATGGGTTTGGAATCCATGTGTCCATTTGTTAGCTTCAAAGAGGGCACCTCCGTGGCCACTAGTCGACCCCTATCGAATGGGGCACAAGCTCTCACTTGAATTTCCCGATAACAGCTCACCAGAGGATGTCGAAGCTCACCCGAATGAGGGTAGCACGGCGCTCCTCACCCCTCCTCCCGGCGAAAAGGAGCGTGAGGGTCGAAAGAAAAAGATAGGCTTGTTCCTGATCGACCTCGATGAAAGAGGCTCAGAGGCTCGCTCGCAACCGGGTGCCCTCGACAAAAGAGGAACCAACCACCGGGGGCTCGAGAATGAACTCTCAAGACCACCTCGGACATATTCAAGGCTAAAACAAAGAGACGCTTGTGGGATCCCCTTGAGGGGAGACTTCGAACCACCGGCCCCTAATGAACGGGGACGGTATCCCCACGTCAGTTTGTTTAGCTCTAATGAGAGCACCTTCGCGGCCACTAGTCGACCCCTATCGAATGGGGCACGAGCTCTCACTTAAATTTCCTAAAAACAGCTCACCATAGGACGTCGAAGCTCGCCCAAACAAGGTAGCACGGCACTCTTCACCCCTCCTCCCATCGAAAAGGAACATGAGGGTCAAAAGAAAAAATGGGCTTGTTCCTGATTGACCTCGATGAAAGAGGCTCGAGGGCTCGCTCGCAACTGAGTGGCCTCGACAAAAGAGGAACCAACCACCCAGGGGCTCGAGAACGAACTCTCGAGACCCCGTCGGACATATTCAAGGCCAAAACAAAGAGACGGTCATGGGATCCCCTCGAGGGGAGGCTTCGAACCACCGGCCCCTAACGAACGGGGATGGTACCCACGCGTCAGTTTGTTTGGCTCTAATGAGAGCGCCTCTGCGGCCGCTAGTCGACCCCTATTGAATGAGGCATGAGTTCTCACTTGGATTTCCCAGTAACGGCTCATGAGAGGACGTCGAAACTTGCCCATCGAGGGTAGTATGGTGCTCCTCGCCCTGCATCTAGTTGAAAGGGCTCGTGGGGTATCTTGCCAAAAGCTAGTAAAGCCCTGGCCGTGTGAGGCCCAGGGGCTCGACTATGCTTGGCACCCCTCTGCGAAGGAGGTTCAAATACACTCGGGGACTCGAATTATCAAAATACCCCTCGATCAGGCGCTATGACTCCAGTTCATTAGAATCTAACTTTTCAGAAGCACCCACTACGCCTGATCGAACGAGCGCTCTATGACAAAAGTCGAATAAAGTCCTCGGAGGTGTTCTACTCACCCCTCCGATGCCACGAGGGCTACATATAACACCCCAAAATTTACATTTTGTGTTGTTATTAGAAAGCGCTAAATAAAATATGCTTTTCTATATTCTTTTTTTTAGAAAATAATTGAATGGGTTTGTGCTTGGAGCTTTGCTTGGTTTGCAGGTGTAAAAAAAGAGATTTTCTTTCTCTCTATAGTGTTGGCCACCGCTATAGCTAGACACCATCCCCTACCAACTCTAGTCATCCCTGGCTTACCCTAGCCTATCCTGGCCTGACCTAGCTTGCTTTGGCCTCTCCTAGCCTTGACTGGCCAGCTCTGGCCAGTCCTGGCCAGCCCTAGCCGGCCATGGCCACCCCGACCAGGCTAGCAGTTGCCGCAATCGGCCACCAGTGGCAAAACTTGGCCATCAGTAGCATAGTAAGGCCAGCAGCAATCCGGTCTAACAACCCTTTGCCATCCTCAAGGCATCCTAGCTTGCTTTGGCCAGCTCCTACCAAGCTTGGGCCACTCCTGGCCTTACCTAGCTTCATCTGGCCAACTTTGGCTAGCAACAGCCACATGTGGCCACTCTCAGCCGGCCATGGCCAACTTCGGCAGGCCATAGCCAGCAATAGTTAGGCCACAGAGGCCACAAGCCAGCCTAGGCCACGACCCAGCCTAGCAGCTAGCCATAGCCTTCCCCGGCCGCCTTGCGCCCTCTCTGGCCATCCCTGGCCAAGCCTGGCCACTTCCAACCGGCCGTGGCCAACCCTGGCCGGCCATAGCGAGCACCAGCCGACCACCAGTAGACATAGGTAGCCACAGCTGGTAGAACAGGCCAAGCCCAGCGGCTTCAGCCCAACCGGTTCCCCGCCAGCTATAAAGAGGGCCAGCCGCAGCCCCTTGGCAAACCCTAGCCGCGCGCTGCCAGCCACAGCCAGCTGCCGCTGGCCACAGCCAGCCGCCGCCGGCCATAGCCAGCCGCTGCTGGCTGGCCAAGTCCCGGCCAAGGGCCGTGGTACTCCCTCCCCCACGCGCCATAGCAGGCCGCCGCCGGCCGTAGCAGGCTGTAGCATGTCGCCGCCGACCGTCCAGTAGGCCAGGGCTGAGGCCCCTTTCGCCGGCGTGAGCTGCAGCCTGGCTGCCATGGCCATGGCCTGGAGAGGAAGATGGACAGAGGTAGAAGATGATGTATTTATGACTTTGCCATCAAGCGATTTATTTATAGTTTTTCCACGATCGTATAATCTCCGATGTTTCACCGTTTTTCTAGTTGCGTTAGTTTCGTGTCATTGCGATCTACGCAGTAGTGCTAATGGTTTTCATGTCATTTAGTTGTGAATTTATTTATTGATTTAAATGTTAATTGGATTAATAATTATTTAATAGTTTTATAAATAAAAGTAAACTAGGGTTTCTATTTCCGATCTCTTTGTGCTACGAACGTGTCAACCTTAAGTTTTGTGTAAAATATGATCTTCATGATGTCATATGTCTGTGCATTTAATCTCGTTCACTTGAGTAACAATTAGTTGATGCTCAACTAAATAAAAGCAACCTAGGGCTATGCTTTCGTTGTCCTTGTGTTACGATCATATCAACGTATGTTGCTTGTTATCAATAATGTTTGTCACATCATGTGTTATGTAAGTAATCTTCTTTATTAATTAATGTGTGCTCTCTTGTATAAAAGTAATTTAGGTTTGTACCTTGAGTTTTCATACATGCCTGTCAATATGACTATTACCAACTTAAATGCTTCTTTATTAATTATGACTTGCTTAGAGTTACCATGGAAGCATGTCATGCTTCGTTAAGTGTTCTCACATGTTATATCATATTAACCTGGTTAATAATGACTCAATGTCCTTTATAATTTATAAAAGTAACTTAGTTTATATTCACATCGGTCTTTTATGGTAATGTGATTAATTTTAGCATTAATGCCTTTTCGTTAATGGCATGCTTAGTTCAACCTTGAATCATAAATGCTCTATGTTTAATATCAACATGTCTTGTTGTTTGTGTCCTGCTTAAATTAATCTTTAAGCATATGATGTTTTCTTTAATGCACTCACATGTTCTAAGCTTTATAAATTATAAATGTTTAATTGGCTTAGATAATATAATTTCTTATAAATAGAGTATGACTAATGTTTAACCCTGCTTTACATTTCAACATCATCCAACTGATTTGACTTTATGTCTTTCTTATATGTTCCGCATCTTGCTTTAGTAAATGCATTAATCTTAAAGTTTGTCTCTGTGCTTGTTGCAAGTACCTCGATAGCCGTGTTTTCTTTAACGATAGATCTATCGTTCGTCGTTCTTGCGCTCTTGCGACCACAGCACCGAGTTTGGCCATTTAGACCATTCTGTTTTTAGTTTCTCTTTTGATTGGTGTATTGTTCTTAGTCTTGTCTTTTTTGTGTATCTATTTGTGTTGTTTGTTTACTTGACTAGACGAAGAGTGGTTTGTTAACGCTGAAGACTAAGCTAAGGACCGACAAGTGCAACTGAAGCTAGAGGCCAGAAGAGCAGCAAGACTTTGGATTTAAGGCAAGTGCAGGCACCTTTGATCATATTGCGCCTATTCACTTTTAATTAATACATTGCATGTGTCTTAAATTGGCAAACCATAGGGATGACTAGCCACTCTATCCATATATCTCCTATGGGGGTTTTTAGTTGATAGGTCATTAGGTTGGTAGTGCTCTACCTCACCTTTCACCTGCCTAATGAAGATAAAACTTGCTTCTTAAAATATGTTGGAGCCGTGGGCTCTTGGCTTTGGCTGTTGGAGAAGTTGATGCTGATTTGCATCGTTGGTTGGCGGTGAAAAATGGGGGAAAGGGATGCTAGTGGGACTCGTTTTGATGAGGGTATCCGTATCTCCTCCCCTTGTGGTCCTTTCATGGAGCGGCAACCTGGGACTTCTGTACATCTCCAGCTAATGGGCTCTGGCTTGGTCTGTTAGCAGGATCATCATAGGTAGGAGGGTGGCTTACCGACGGGTAGCATAGCAATGGCGTGAAGGGTGTTACAAGTTCTAGCATGGGAGTTTTGGTTGATCCGTAGACTGGGGCGGCGGCTACGAGTACGTCTCTCATGTGCTTGGACATCGCGGATCAGGTTACCACTGCCTATGACCCTGTGAAGGGCCTCGTTGTGACCTTTGCCAGCCTATCTCGGCAATGCGCTAAGAGGCTGATCACCTCGGGCACCAAGAGTAATCACAATCTAGAGTGAAAGTGTACACCTCTGCGCAGAGTTAAAATCGATATATCGCCCGTACTCATGGTCACAAGTGGCCCAGATCCTTGCATGATTAGCCAAATGGTTTAAGCTATGAAATCATGGTGATGTTGTCAGGGTTGCTACCTCGGGTTTTATTGGGATGGCTATCCTGTGTTGCTTGAGATGGTAATCTCAAGGTTGATGATGTTTAATGATATATGCTTATATCTGTGATGATAAATGATTCATTAAATGCCACTTGAACCTTATTAGAGGGTTGGGTGTTTCAACCAAGATGATTAGAGAATAGGTTGCAACTTGTTCAATCTTAATTGTTACATTTAAAATGCTACCGTAGTTTACCTTTCAGCCTTACCTTTGTATAAGCCATGCATGTCATTACTTTCCACCTGTACTTGCTGAGTTTCGACATAGAACTCACCTTTGCTATAGTTTTTGGTAAGGTGCTGCTCAAAAGAAGGACAAAGATTTCCATGGAGTTTTCTGGAAGTTGGTTAGCAGAGTTTGTTGTACGGAGCCCCCAGTCAAATGTCCTGAGAAGAATGAAGACTAAAGAGAAGTCTTAACCAATGTTCCATGTTACTCTGATTATGTAAGTGTTAAATATATATGTTTTCACTATATAATACATTGTTTTCCTGATATTACCATTTTTTTGTTATATGTGTGGACTTCCTAGGCACACATATGATGAACTCTGGTCTTCTTTGGAAACCAGGGTGTGACAGAGTGGTATCGGAGCAATGTTGACTGTAGAACGTATGCCATGATAGCTTTGGTTGATTTCTAAAGCTTATTTTGCTACAAAACTATTTTACATCCTTGTCTTGGATCCCCTCCTTGAATAGCTTCCTTTGAGCTATTAATTTCTTATCCCTTTGGATTTTAATTTTTGTTGGTTTGCTAAAAGTTTTCTGACCTTGTCTTATTCAAAATTTACGATGGCCCTTTATCATCTACAATCTGCCCTTTAGGATGACCACCATTGTGGAAGAAGCACGTGTAGCATCGATGCTGTGATGTGTGCTTATGATGCTTGGTGTAATGTTGTGTGTCTTCTGTGTTCTCTTAAGGAAGGCATAGAGGGTGTAGTTCAATCTTTGTTAAGTGGGGTAGTGCCTTCTATCCTGCCTATCATTCTGATCAATCCTGATTCTTATTGTCTTACACCATAGATTCTTGTCATTGGTTTTCATGCTTCCTTCTTTAATACAACTCAATGGAGGATCGACACTAGGAGGACACACCATCAACAACCCTCAAGTAATAGTTTCCATTGGATGTTATCATCAGCTTGGCATAACGGAAGCATGGTGGTCCTGTAACTCACTGGTCCCAAAGATCTTGATCTTTTGGTTGATCCTTGCTGACTTTCAAAACATTTCATTACAAGTACAAACTCTGAAATAATCAAAGTTAAATCTCTCTTGGATCCCTTGGAGGATAAATAGAAGATCATGTATTACTTATCCTTTAAGAAATGTTATTCTACCATCTTGTCTCCATATCTTGGTATATGGATAATCCTTGATCTGCTTATCATGTTTTGTTTTGGATCTTGAAGCAGTCTAGAGGATAAATCTTGAACTTCAATTTTGACCTTTGAGGAAATCCTAAAATCTCTATATCATGTCCCACTAAAGCCTTCTTGAAGTAGTTGAGTTAGACCCTAAACAACAAGAGGAAGTGCTGGCAACTGAATCTAAAATTCCCTCAAATCCCTCTCCTGATCTGGTTGCCATAGATCCCCCTATTGAGGGAATGCACTACACTCCAGAGGAGGATAAACCTCATCCTTCTTCATTTCCCTTTTGATTCAAGGGAGAGATTTTGAAGATTTTGGGAATGCCTCGAATTTGCTAGTTCAAGTGAAGTCCTCTAACACACTTGATATCATCTAAGGATGACGACGGTCCACACCATGAGTCTTTCCTTATGGAACACATCAAAGGACTGTTGGCCATCATGAGTCATTAGTGGTTGGCAGAAACGGAGCTATCCATCGAGGTAGCCTGAATCATTGCCCCTTAGATATTCTGCTTTGCACCATTAAAGAAACCACTATAGAGGCTCACTATAGTCCTAATGTTGGGATGACTATCTTTTAAAAAGCTCTAGCTGATAAACTTCCCCAACGAGTCTATTATCCCATCATATAAGCTTCTAGGAATTCCCACGGGGGTTACTCTTGAAAGCTATGGGATCATAAGGACTATTCCTTTGTACATAAATGGCCTTGAGTATCATCTAGATTTTTACATCTATGACATCTCAGACACATTCCTCTTGGTACGTTTACCTTTGGGGGCACTCTTTTAGGAAAGACCAAAACAGGGTCCCCTGATTTTAAAATCAGAAAGTTCTCCTATCGCTTTTCCACTTTTAGGCTCAAACAATGTGATAGTAGAACCCAAACCTGAATCAACCTTGATCATCTATTTTGTCTCTACCTCAAGTCTCCTCAAATCTCGGGACGAGATTCATGTTAAGTGGGGTAGATCTATGACACTCCCAAATATTTTTTGAGTCACTTAAAGAAAAAACTCAAAAGGGATCTTCCAAAGAGGTTCTGACAAGACGGTGTTCTCATCATTCCTCTTGGACTTAAGCAAGAATTTTATTAAGTGGGGTAGCATTTGCTACCAACTTCAATCAATCTTGAGCATCTCTGGCCATGGGACATAAAGGTATAAAGATCCATATTGGCTTTTCTTTTCATCATTTCACAATACTCAATTCTTATCTCATCAACCTCTTATGTCCTGAGTCACAAGACTATAAGATCTAAGGATCAAACTGTATCTTGTAATCATCTTTTGCTAACCCTTACTTCTTATCCTAACATCCCATAGGAGTGGAAGTAAGGGAAACATGAAGGCCTAAAGTAATCAATCCTTATTCTCTTTGTAGTTCATAATCGATCATCGTATGACTTATACATCTTGAATCAAAGAGTTGAGAGCAGCATAACATCAATCTCAACCTTCGTATCATTTTTTTGCCAGTATTCATGTTGGACCATACATCTCATAAAGACCTAGAGATCTATTTATAAGCTTTGTGTCAATGACTCTCAGCGTCAACCTTTACCTCTCTTGTCGATTATTCTTTATATCTAGTCATCGATCTTTCACCAAGCCTCGATGACTACTCGCACTTGAAAGTCTTCAAGTTATTATTGAAAGTCAATTTATGACTCCCTTGTTAGCCCTTTTGGTGCTCCTTGAATCTTTATCTCATAAGTACCAAAGCAACTTTATAACCTGCTTTGTCTTCTTTCTCTTAAGTCTCTTCAAATCTCGGGACGAGATTCATGTTAAGTGGGGTAGATCTATAACACCCCAAAATTTACATTTTAGGTTGTTATTAGAAAGCGCTAAATAAAATATGCTTTTCTATGTTCTTTTTTTAGAAATTAATTGAATGGGTTTGTGCTTGGTGCTTTGCCTGGTTTTGCCGGTGTGAAAAAAGAGATTTTCTTTCTCTCTATAGTGTTGGCCACCGCTCTAGCTAGACACCATCCCCTACCAAGCTCTAGTCATCCCTGGCTTACCCTAGCCTATCCTAGAATGACCTAGCTTGCTCTAGCCTCTCCTAGCCTTAACTGGCCAGCTCTGGCCAGTCTTGGCCAGCCCTAGCCGGCCATGGTCACCCCGGCCAGGCTAGCAGTAGCCGCAGCCGGCTACCAGTGGCAAAACTTGGCCATCAGCAGCATAGTAAGGCCAGCAGCAGTCCGGTCTAACAACCCTTTGTCATCCTCAAGGCATCCTAGCTTGCTTTAGCCAGCTCCTACCTAGCTTGGGCCACTTTTGGCCTCACCTAGCTTCATCTGGCCAACTTTGGCCAGCAACAGCCACATGTGGCCACTCTCAGCCGGCCACCGCCAACTTCGGCAGGCCACAGCCAGCAACAGCTGGGCCACAGAGGCCACAAGCTAGCCTAGGCCGTGACCTAGCCTAGCAACTAGCTGCAGCAGGCCGCAAGCAACCATAGCCTTCCTCGGCCACCTTGCGCCCTCTCTGGCCATCCCTGGCCAAGCCTAGCCACTTCCAGCCGGCCGTGGCCAACCCTGGCCGGCCACAGCGAGTACAAGCCGGCCACCAGCTTGGGAGTACGTCTCTCATGTGCTTGGGACATCTTGGATCAGGTTACCTCTGCCTATGACCCTGTGAAGGGCCTCGTTGTGACCTCTGCCAGCATATCTCGGCACTGGGCTAAGAGGCTGATCACCTCGGGCACCAAGAGTAATCACAATCTAGAGTGAAAGTGTACACCACTGGGCAGAGTTAAAATCGATATATCGTCTGTACTCATGGTCATGAGCGGCCCAGATCCTCGCATGATTAGCCAAATGGTTTAAGCTGTGAAATCGTTGTGATGTTGTCAGGGTTGCTACCTTAGGTTTTATCGGGATGGCTATCCTGTGTTGCTTGAGATGGCAATCTCAAGGTTGATGATCTTTAATGATATATGCTTATATCTGTAATGATAAATGATTCATTAAATGCCACTTGAACTTTAATAAAGGGTTGGGTGTTTCAACCAAGATGATCAGAGAATAGGTTGCAACTTGTTCAATCTTAATTGCTACATTTAAAATGCTACCACAGTTTACCTTTCAGCCTTACCTTTGTATAAGCCATGCATGTCATTACTTTCCACCTGTACTTGCTGAGTTTTGACATGGAACTCACCTTTGCTATAGTTTTTGGTAAGGTGCTACTCAAAAGAAGGACAGAGATTTCCAAGGAGTTTTCTGGAAGTTGGTTAGCAGTGTTTGGTGTACGGAGCCCGCAGTCAACTGTCCCTGAGAAGAATGAAGACTAAAGAGAAGTCTTAGCCAACGTTTCGCGTTACTCTGATTGTGTAAGTGTTAAATATATATGTTTCTGCTATATAATACATTGTTTTCCTGATATTACCATTTTCTGTTGTATGTGTGGACTTCCTAGGCACACATATGACAACCTCTGGTCTTCTTTGGAAACCAGGGTAGGACACTACACCCTGGTGTGCTCGCGCACACCCTTCAGAAAGCGTCGAGTGACTACAGCTCATGAACCTCTGTGTGAGTGCCAGCACTCACGCAGAGGTTCGGGGGCTACTGACAGGTACCTGAACAACGGGGTACCCTAAATCCTTGATCAAGGATATTAATCCCGATGTACAAACCCGCCACCATGATCTCTAGTTATAATCCATGATGAGCCTGAACTCCAAAAACATTCAAGTAAAAGGCTCAGGAACAAAGCTGCACTGGGCTAGCCCATGAACGGGCCTGGACGGCCCAGACTGCCACCTGCTCGGCGGGACCCCTCGAGTGATGGGTTTCCGGCTAAGCAAGCAACACCCCTTCGAATGACGAACCTCTGTCCGGGCGAACGACCCCCGTCGGAGTGGAACGCGCGGTGGGCGGTCGACCCCTTGGCGAATGACGAACCTCCATCCAAGCGAATGACCTCCTGTCGAGTACTGCACCCCTCGACCACCTGCTCCCTGCATGGCACCCAGAGCAGTTATTATATCTCACCTACTCCTGCCAACCCCCGTGGCTACAACGACGATGATGATGGGCGAGTGCAGGGGTCTAGTCTACCTTTTACCGTCCATCCCCGGGGAAGCGTCATCTTGTACAGACCACTATTCCTCCATACTAAACACTGTTCCTCGTCAGGCACCCCCTCGAGACACAAATGTCAACATCTGTACTGTGAATCCTGGGGCTCGTTCTTATCCGCACGGCCTCGAGGCCCCCTGGGTTGCCCTCGACTCGAGCTCTCAGTGGCCCCGGTCAGCGATCCAACCACTCTTGTACGCCATCTCCTACAAGCTATATGCCCTTAACAAGAGGTCACGTCTTTCACTGTGTCGCTACTGAGGCACGCCAGCATCATTAGGACCGGTCAATCACTGACTTCGCCATGACGGTTCAGGAGGGCGAATCTCATCATCATGCACGCTGCTACAAGGCTCGACCTTGCTTCAGCACACACACCTATAGTGTGCACGACATGATCGGTCCTCGACGTCATCGCCTACGATTGCCCTTACAGCACCATTAGAATTTTTTGTACACCCATGCCCCTCCTTGGACTATAAAAGGGGGCGCAGTGCTAGCTGAGGAGGAGAACTCATCCGGACTCATTTGAACTCACTTAGCACCACCACACTCGTGGCAAGGCATAGGACTAGCAGCTCTAGGCTTAGGCCTTGCTCCCCACCTCTTCTCGCACGCCCTCGCTTGTATCTCCCCTGCACAAGCACTTCGGTGCAAGATAATACAAACTCACCCCCCCGCTGGACGTAGGGCCTTCTCTTGCCTAAACCAGGATAAATCGTGTGTTCTTCTTGCATCACCATCTAGATCAGGGAGCATGCAGCACGTAGTTACTTGTTGGTGTTAGGCCCCCAGGGTCGTGGCACCAAAGGTTTCGTCTTTGGGGCACCGGGAGGAGGCCAGGGAGCCAACTTCTCCAGTAAACTCCATTGGGACGAGCCTAACCGGCGAGGCATTGGACCAAGTCCCCGGGCATGGCAGCGGGGTGACAAGTGGGGCTCCAGGCACTCCAAGAGGGGGAACAGCCCTGTAGTTCAGAGGAGGGTTCTGACGGTTAGCCGGGTAAGTGTCAGCGAGTTTGCATATCTTGCATTTACTTGATTTTGTATTTGTTGTGAACAAAATATGACTGTAATGTGTCCTACAGCCATGTTCCTCTGGCAACAACGCCAACACCGCCACCAGCCAGACCACTACACCATCCGCCAAGTAGGTGAGGACTGGTGATGCAGCAGAGTCCTCTAGGCAAAGGGAGAGGGCCAGCAGCACTGCAACACCAAGCAGGCCGACCCCGACGCCAGCTCCGCATCCAGAAGGGAGGGTGGTACCATTCAGGTTGGTAACCACTACGATAGGTCATCTGCTGGAGTGCACGCCAGGCCAGGAGGAGCCGAGCACACTCGCGCCTCCTGAGGTTGAGGAGGTGCCGAGGGTGCTGAAGATGCTATGCACCGACCTACCCACGCAACACGTCTACATGTCACGCAAGCTGGGGGAGGATAGCTTCATGTCGTATGAGGAGATTTTGGACGACGACATCAACATGAGTGTCTAGGACATGGTGCAGGTGCTGCTAGATAGGATCAAGGTAAAGTCTAATTGAGATTTGCGCGTATGTTTTGAGCTTGTCATTTAGATGCAAACTCACTGAGCAATCCGTGGTGTATATAGTCGCTGCAGGAGACCAACGCTCAGTGTGGCAAAACCATAGATCGGTTTGTGGTGACCTGGGAGGAATGCAAGACCCTCCGGGTAGCTAAAGCTGATCTAGTGGCACAGGCCTAGGTCTACCAGGAATGTGAGATCCAGCACAAGGAGGAGATTGCCGCTCTGCGCCATAGGGTGGAAACCCTGGAAGAGGACAACAAGAGTAAGTAGACCTCTCTCACCCACACTAATCATTGTTGTGTATTTATGGGCGCTACTTGTAGGACTGAACGGCTAGCAAGAAGCCATGGCTTAGGAGCTAGCTAGCCTACTGGACCAAAAGGAGGCCGCTGAGGAGCAGGCCAAGGCGGACCAGGCTCAGATCGCTGAGCTAACTGGTAAGTAGAACAACATAGAATTGTTTTGTGTAGTCTGCCGATATAGAATTGTTGTGTGTAGTCTGCCACATACTGGACGGACTAGGATATGCTGACCACCATTGCTTTGTTGTTGTAGGCCTGCAGGAATGCTATCTGGCCTAGTTCCAGGTGTTGGAGGGCTCCATCTCTGTTCTCCAAGGAAAGATGCGGGCCATGATAGACCACATCAAGACTGTATTAAGGGCCATCTTCTGAGGAGAAGGGCACCTTGCCGATCCCATGGGCGAAAAGGTTGTCATCGCTAACCAGTGCAGGAGGCTTTGGCCAGTGGTCCAGGGTTTCATCATAGAAGCTGGCTGCTACACAGTTGCAACTGCGCTTGCCGTGGTCTGCTCTAGATATCCTGAGGTGGAGCTGGCAGAAGTCACGCTCAAGATCGCACCGGAGCTATCGGAGGCCACGGCCGAAGACCTTCAGGCTTCGTTGATGCCTGCTACTGCCCTTGTCAACGATATGATTCTTATTAAAGATCCTGCACAAGGTGATGGTGGTCAGTAGGCTGTAAACAATGTTTGTATGTAAAAAACACTGTTTGTGAGTTGTACCAAGCAGGTGGTGCTCGGAAAATTTTTAGCCTTTTAATGCAGACAAGTTAGGCATGTTTAAGCGGGTGGTAAACATTTTGCCGTTTGCTTTTTTAGATGCATATTTTATGTGTAGTTTGTTTTTTTGAAAAGATGTCATCAATTAAGTTTTGCCCCCACCCTCAAAGCAAGCTAACTCTGTCGGGTAACTAGGGATGCACTAGTGAACAGCATAGGACCGCCTAGATCACAAGATACCTAGCACTATTAGAGAGCGACTGTTGAAATCTCCTAGTGCCATGTAGCATAGAGCTGTAACACATCGTAAGAGTTTTCTAAATAGTGCCATGTCAAGCCATTCTCGTTGGGCAGAAAACAAAGTTAAACTGAGACTTACGCAGGGCGCATGTATGACAGATGTGTGCATAAATATAGAATTGTGATAGGAAAAGAAAATGATGAAGGAAACTATATTAAATATCTGAATAACAAAGATCTAGGTAAATATCTTATTCTATGGATAGAAGCATATGAGGTGGTCGATGTGCCATGAATTGGACTCCTCGACACCCTTCATCATCTCCAGCCGATAGGACGTCGGGCGTGTGACGGCCTTGATCCTAAACGGCCCTTCCCATCTGGAAGACAACCTGTGTAGACCATCTGTGTTCTGGATTCATCATAACACCATGTCACTGATCATGAATAGCCTGCCTTTGATGTTACGGTTATAGTAATGTCTCACTGAAGCTAGGTATTTAGCTGTCCGATCACAGGACTCGAGCGCTATCTCTTCTTTGCTGATGATATCGATTTCCCTAGCTTCGTTTGAGGCTGCTTCGTTGTAATGCTGGACACACGGTGAAAGAAGCGCGACCTTGACTGGTAGGACAGCCTTGGATCCAAACACCATGAAGTACGAGGAAACTCCAGTGTTGCGACTGGGCTGGCTACGTAGTCCCCAGACCACGGTAGGTAATTCCTTGAGCCACCGACCAGGTTTAAGGTCCTTGTTGTCTCGGTATACCCGTTTGCGCAGGGCGTCGATAATCATACCGTTAGCTTGTTCCACCTGCCCATTTTCTCGAGGATGAGTGATGGAGACGTATTTGTCCTTGATGCCATTATCATCACAAAAGTCAAAAAACTCATCACTGGTGAACTGAGAGCCTAAATCGGTGATGATGGTATTGGGTATGCCAAACCGATGGATAACATCATCAAGGAACTGTACCACTTTCTCGGACAAGGCTTTTTTGATGGCTTTGTACTCAATCCATTTGGAGAATTTGTCGATAAGTACGAAGACACACGTGTGTCCGCCAGGAGCCTTCTTGAAGGGACCAATCATGTCAAGTCCCCAGCATGAGAACGGCTAAGCAACCGGGATGGTCTGAAGTTCATGTCCAGGGACATGAATCTGCTTGGTAAACATTGGGCAGTTTTTGCACCGGTGCACAT
Source organism: Bothriochloa decipiens (assembly GCA_023333625.1). NCBI lineage: Eukaryota > Viridiplantae > Streptophyta > Magnoliopsida > Poales > Poaceae > Bothriochloa > Bothriochloa decipiens. The sequence goes on along the minus strand of CM041644.1, from coordinate 18,579,745 downwards.
AATCTTCTCCATCAGACACAGCAATCAGCTAGTAGAACCCTGCTTGGTAGGCTTTGCCGACCAGCGTCCGCAATGCCACATGGTTACCACAAGTGCCAACGTGAATATTCTTCAGAAGTTTCAAACCCTCTGCCTGGGTGATGCATTTTTGGTAAATCACGGACCTTGGAGCTTTGCACATTAGCTCACTGTTAACCATGAGGTAGGCACAGACTCTGCAGATCAGCTGTTGAGCTTTGATCTTATCCTCCAGAACAAGGTGGTCATTTAGGTATCTGACAAAGGGCTCTCTCCAGTCAGGCTGGGGAGGCGCTGCCTGCTCGGTTGACTCACCAACTGGCAGCCGCTCACTACTATCGTTAGATCCCTGCTAGCCAGGGTAGCTATCTTCCACCTCTTTTGCCTTGCCGCTGAGCATTGCTATGAGCTGGTCGGTAGCGGTACTAGGCGTAGGTGCTTCGTAAGCCTGATCGGGATCGAAGGCTTAATCAAATCTTCAACAAAAACACCAGGTGGTACCACGGCTTGAGATGATCCGAGCTTGGATAGCTCATGAGCACCTGTGATCTCGGTACGAGGTATGTGGGTGAATTCTAGTCCATAGAACTTACTCTCCAGCTTGCAAATCTTGGCAACATAGGCGTCCATCTTTTCATTGACCATGTCCCAGTCTTTCTTGACCTAACGGATGACTAGAGCAGAATTGCCATAAACCAGGAGCCGTTTGATGCCCAGCTTGACTGCAATGCGAAGGCCATGTAGGGCCGCTTCGTACTCAGCCACATTACCGGATGCCTCGAAGTGTATGCGCAAGACGTAATGGAGCGTGTCCTTGGAATGAGATATGAAGTAGACCCCTGCCCTGGCGCTATCGATGTTCAGGGAACCATCGAAGTACATCTTCCAGTGGTCGGCAGACATATCAGCCAGGGGCAGGTTGAGGTCCGACCATTCCATGATGGAATCGACCAGGGCCTGAGACTTCACAGTATTGCGACTATGGAAGTTCAGCGTGAACTCAGAGAGCTCTAATGCGTATTTGACAATACGGCCACTAGCGTCTCTGTTGCGGAGAATGTCGCCAAGTGCAGCTTCCATGACCACCGTGACTTTGTAGGCTTGGAAGTAATGGAGGAGCTTTTGTTTGGTGATCAGGAGCACTATAGTAGCTACTACACATGATTGTACCATTGCTTGGTTTCATTGAGAACCTCACTAACATAGTATATTGGGCACTGCACCCCGTAGATGTGCCCGGGTTCCTCGCGCTCGACCACCATCACGGTCCTGACCACGTTGGTTGTGGCAGCAACATAGAGGAGCAACTCCTCGCCCTCTCGTGGGACCATGAGTACTGGGGGAGTCGTGAGGTACTCCTTGAGCTATTTGAAGGCTTTGTCGGCCTCCTCCGTCCACTCGAACTTCTCTTTAGCCTTGAGCAGTTTGAAGAAGGGAAGTCATTTTTCGCCCAAGCGGGAGATGTAACGGCTTAGGGCCTCCATGCAGCCGGTGTTGGCGGTCCTTAGCAACTAAATACCAACATCATTTTATTACTAAAATAAATAGAAGGTAGGGCTTTTATCTAATCTTTCCATGAGTTTTGTTGTTTATGTGACATACAGGTCTGACACGTGGAAATGCATGAAATTCACAAGAAAGCGCACTTCAAGAAAACGTATTCAGAAAAGGCACAAACCAAGAAAAATGAGAAAGCCCACCTCAATATAGAACTGGACCCATCCGTAACCACGGGGAAGGTCCAGGACCAGGGAGCAACCGACCACCCGAAGGCGGTGGCCAGCGGGCCCAACCAGGGGACCAGCCACCCCCGGGACCGCCCGCCCCCTGGTGGGGCCTCCCCGGCCCAGCCTTCTTAGGCGGTGCTTGAGTCGGCTCCCTCAAAGCGGTTTCACCTCCTTCTAATTGAGCAGACGCTCGAACCGTCCTACTTGAGCTATAAAAGAAAGGCTCCTTCACCATTCAACACACACCAACATTTAGAGCTATAAAACAAGGGCTCCTTCATGTTCGGGTATTGAGTAGGAGTTCATAATGTCTCTATCGGCTGGTAGACCAGCTACAGGGATCTCCCTATTATTCCAGACTTAGTCCTGATCCTAGTCATATTAGTTAGATGTATCTTATTATTCTTTGCATAGCTATATACGACCAATGTCTGCTCACTTAGTTATTCTTTATTCTTTATTTATCTTTTATCCTTGAGGTTGCTCTGATATGTGTTTCCACTATCTTATGAACCTGATTTAACCCCTGTTTATGCTATGACTACCTATGCATTCAATAAGTAATCACGTTTATACCAAAGCTAGATGCATTCATCATGCCCTCCTATGGAAAATTATAAATACAACACCCTTGAAAACTCATGGGTTAAAATGCTGCAATGATAGTTCTGTGCGCTTGCAGATTTAATCTAATATCTTACTGAGCTATCAATTGGTGTACCTAAGTACCATTACTTAAGGATTATAATTCTTGTTGCACCCCACGGTGTTGTGCCACAGTTTTGCATATCGTAAGTAATGATGGTTAGGAAGGCCAATCTGGCACTTCTAACTATTATTACCAGACTGCATTACCTAGGCCAGCGCCATTAAGGGCCAAGGGTTACCTTTCTGAAGTAATGGTGGTTAGGAATGTCAACGCACGTTTCTAATATTATTATTAAGGACGGATTTATAGTCTATCTTTAGTAGTAATGTTAAGAAATGCCAAAAAGTATTTCTGGCGGCGTTGCCGGGGAGGGCAAAAGAAAATGCAAATATCTAGCATTGGCATAAACATTGATCACAAAATAAGCATTAGGTAGCCATAGTTTAAGTAGGATAACTTTGTTGTTTTCTTCCTCTTTTTATTGGAATGAAAATAGGATAGTGTATGAGCGGTTTCAACCTGCCGGAAAACTTCGTCAATGATCTGGAAGCACTCCTAAGGAAGAGAAGGGCTCATGCCATTTCTTCTTCTGCTACTCTGCTGGCAGACGAACTGGTCACTTTCGCACCATCTGCTACTACCCCATGGCTGTAACATCCCCAAAAATCCAAACACCAAAAATACGAACTTTCAAAAAATTTTCTTAAGTATCCAGTGTTTGGTGAGTGTCATGTAAGAACCCCACTATATGTTGCACATGTAGCACATACTCGTAGTTGAGCATCTGCATTTTAATCCAGAGTTTAGTTTGTATTTTGTTCATTTTATGTATTGAATAATAAAATCAACAAACACCTTAATACCACATGTGTATATATCTGCTATTAACCTTTGACATGGCTACCAACATACCCTTGAGACCCTAGGGGACCCACCAGGTACATCTTGATCACTAACATGTTTAGTTTTAACAAGGATTTTCAGCATAGTTTATGGGAAATAGAAAAAGAAAAGGAAATAAATGAAGAAGTGCAAACCAGCCCAGGCAGCCCAGACCGGCCTGCTACTGCCTCCCCACGCTGGCCCAACTGGCGGCCCAATCCGGTCGTGCCCCACCGCTCACAGACACGCTCGCGTGCCCTGCCAGCGCCGTTGCTGCGCGTCGTGGCCCAAGAGCCAAGCGGCCCAGCATGCGCGCGCTGCCACGCCTGCTCTGTAACGTCCCGCCTCCTCGAGGCCGGGCCCGCTTACATCTGGCCGCTTATCTAGGACATTGTTGATGCAAAATTCTATCTGCAAACACACCGGGCTAATACCCAAAATTGATATCCGAAGCATGCCAGTCGATTTGACCTGATGTGTCCATTCGCAAGATAATATTTTAGGGGATTTATCATCTAACAATATAAAAGATTCATCTTTCGCACCTGATAAGGACAAACCTACGCTGTCCAAGAGTTTGCCCGATCTTTCACGGTACAATATGAGCTAAACTCCCTTTAAATTCCCAAGCAAATTATTTTTGGACAATGAATAAAAATACAACCCTTCAAACCACCTCTGAGACCAATAAGAACACCAGCTTAGAGTCACCGTGACAGGCAAATAAAATATTCAGAAAATATCAATATAAACTTGGCCTCCTTCAGTCACGACAATAGGCTAATGCTTGAGATTAGGAAATATGACACCATATAGCAGAAGCACATACATGTACTTAACAACTCTCTCTTGACACAAGTACGTGAATGGCAACAAGCAAAACACCACGTATTCAATCTACCATGATATCAGCAGCAGTGTATATAATCAGAATGTATCTCCAAAGATCAAATCACTGCAGTAGCAGATCCAACGAAAAGCAAGATCTTGAATTGGATTAACCAGTTTAGTAGCAATGATAAAATAGAAGGATCGGCTTACAAATGATGATGCAAACCAAACCCAGATAAAATTCTTCCCCCACAGCCTCGACGACCACAATCAGAAGATGGGGAATTGAATCAACTCCAGCACGAGCCCAAGGATCAATCCTTGATCACGCACCAACACAAATCCACCGAAGGATTCGTATCAATCACCCAGCTAGGGTTCGTCGAGCGACGGCGGCTCGACAACTAGAGATAACTCCACGATAAAATAAAATCCCATCCCGTTCTACAAGACCTGGACCCGGACCATATATGTGCACGCAGGCACGGGACTCAAGACCACGGCATGACGTAACAAATCAGACTCTACCTTACGTGACTTAGCCCAAATAAGCCCAACCCATAAAAATTAAAAATAGCTAAATAATACTAGTGCCAGCAAATATATATATTAAAAATACTACGGCATGGATGCTAATACGTGAAGGACCTGTGACCTCCTGTTCACCGGCAGCCTGGAGCAAATAGCGAGCACTTCTCCAATATTTCTTTTGATGGCAATAATATTTCAAGTGACACCAATTTTCATAGAACCAACATAAATATAGCTTCTTGGCTTTCTATCATCCTCCTTCTTGAATGCTGCACCCTTAAAAATGATCATAGATGAAAGTCCACCTGGAGCAAATATTTCCTTCATCTTCTTTATATATTTTTCATTAGAAGAAAATGCACCAAATTTTACGAAAGATGAATCTTTTATATTGTTAGATGATAAATCCCCCCAAATATTATCTTGCGAAGCCATGGACACATCATTCTCCCTTTCTTGAAACAAAGCCGTCCTCGGCTTTGACATAGTTCTACCATAATCTTTATTCATCATATCATATATATTGCTAGCAGTAATTACTTGAGTAGGAACACTCGCATTGTCAACATTCTTCACAATTTTGGCCTCATGGCCAAACTGCATAGATGATGTATGTGCAACCATCGCTGCACTTTCTTGATCACACGAACTTCCAGAACTATCATACGGAGAACTAATCATCACATCATCTTTCCTTCCATAACTAGGAACATTGCTGGCAACAACCAAAATTGGCATACTCACACCATTAGAAACATCTTCAAAAGTGCTATCAATTGCATTCTTTCTTGAGTTCTCAGAAGCAATAGTTTTAGAATTTACTGCCACATCATTCTCCTGCCCCTGAAGTAAAGTTGTCCTCAACTTTGGGGTACGATCAGGAGACTTTTTCTTCACTTTCACAGGACCAAATACGTCAGACGTAATAGCACTCTCAAGCATTGGTTTGAGCACATGATGAACTCCTTTGTGCACAAATGAATAAGAATTGGAACGACCACTATGAGTAGCATCCAAATCAAACTGCCATGGACGACCCAATAATAAATGACATGCACTCACTGGTGCAATATCACAATCCACGGTATCAACATAATTTCCAATAGAAAATTTAACTCTAGCCTTGTGAGTAATTTTTAGTGTACCACTTTGATTCATCCATTGCATATAACATGGCATTGGAAGCCTCCGCGTAGACAAAGATAACGCATTCACAAAATCTGAACTAATGACATTGGCAAAACTTCCACTGTCAATAACCAATTTGCATACCTTATCTTGAATTTTGCACTCAGACCGAAATATATTAGAGCGTTGCCCCTTTACATTAGTAGCAGTACCACCCTTCTTTACTTCTTGAGCCATCATAGATAAGCCACTTGTTGCATCATCAACAATACCACTTGATGACTCTATAGGAGAATCAAAGGAAGAGTCTACGGTCTGTCCTGAAACAATTTCAGCACTCATGCTGACTTCTCTCTCTTGCACCACTTTAGGTGCTACCTGCTGTTGTTCGATGTTCGTGGGCATAAGCACCTTTCCGTTGTCTTGAGAAGAAAAACAATCAGCACTAGCTCTAGCACAATTTTCCTCGAGCTGCTTATGAGGAGAAAAATCAGAAATAACAATATCCTTCTCCTTTTTACTAGAAAGCACACACTTGGGCTTGTCAACATTGGTAACATGCTTGGCGGCCTTGGATTTATTCGTATGACCAAGGGAACTGCCAGCACAAGAAGTCAATGTTTCACCATAATTATTTTGACTGGCAACTTGCTTTGATGTAGGAGAAGAAAAAATTGCAGCATACATAGACTTGCCATAAGTAACACTGGAACCCAATTTCTTCTCATACTTATCGCCGGCAATAGAATCAGCCCAAGATGAACAATGATTCAATTTAGTGCTCAAAGAATTTCATCGGCAATATGAAAACTATGTTTTCTTCATAAGCAAGTGTTCAGAATTTCATCGGCAATATGAAAACTATGTTGATGTCTGCCGATGGGCCTTCATTTTTGCTCTTCGGCCGCCATACTTAAGTTTTTTCCCCATTGGAGTTTTCCTCTTTGCGCTCCCGTTGCATCTTCCTCTTTTGAGTCTTCGTTAGACCTTCAGGGCACCATTGAGGAAGCTTCATTTTCTAGATGGGCTGATACAGTTTCGTACTTGAATTTGGGCAATTTGTATTGGGATCTCTACATAGTATTGCCTCATCAGGGACTCTTGCATTAGCCATCTCCTCGAGCTCCTCTTGATTCATCGGTAAGCAGTCATCATGCCTACCCAGCCTTTTATGTGCACTGGTTCTGCCCCCCAGCCGATCATGTACCGATGCTCTCTCTCTGATCGGCTTATCAATGTATTCGCTCCGATTACCATAGCGCGATCTTCTTTCTGTCCGATCGGCTCGATCATAACCATTGCACTTGGGGCAGCTATCAATAGTAGGCAATTTAATACCTTCTTCCCAGCAGTAGATCAAGAACGGGCATCTCCAATGATTTTTATGCCGACGCCATTCTTCCCGACGCAACTCCTCTTGCCGATATCGATAGCGGTCACCTGAAATTCTGTACGGAGCTGGTCTAGGAGGTCTTCTGGAACTACTGTTTTCTTCAATTATCTCTTTCCCCTTCAAGTCATCGGCAGTTGCTTGATTTCTAGGATCCACCGATGCTCTCCTTTTAGCGCTTGTTGATGTCAATACTTTGGTCTTGCTTACGGCCAGCACTATGTTTGCTGGGAAAGGATGTTGATCAATCTTCATCGGCCTCTGAGCTTTAGAGTTGTCAAACTTGATCCTCCCAGATTCAATGGCCGATTGCAACTGCTGCCTGAAAATTTTACAGTCATTGGTACTGTGCGAGTTGCATTATGAAACTTGCAGTACCTCATCTTCTTCAGCTCATCTGCCGATGGAATCACATGATTGGGTGATAGCTTGATTTGGCCTTCTTGAAGTAGCAGATCAAATATTTTATCGGCCTTTGTGACATCAAACGTGAATTTCTCTGGCTCTTTCTGACCAAAAGGACAAGATATAGGCTTCTTACCCTTTACCCACTCAGCCAGGCCGATAGTTGGTTCTTCATCTGAGTCTGATTCCTCTGCTTCTTCTACAAAGGACACCTTCTTGTTCCAGCTCTTCCTATGTTCTGGAGCTTGAGCACTTTGATTAGAGATCCTCTGCACAATATGGCTTAAGCTTTCAAACTCCTGAGAATTGTATTTGTCCCTGAGATGCGGCAACAGACCCTGGAAAGCCAAACCAGCTAACTGGTGATCATCAAGTACTAGGCTGTAGCACCTGTTCTTCATGTCTCATACCCTTTGCACAAAACCTTCTACCGATTCGTCACTTCGCTGTCTCAATTTCATCAAATCGGTAAGCTTCTTCTCATGGACACCAGCAAAGAAGTACTTATGGAATTGTCTTTCTAGATTGGCCCAAGTAAGAATAGAGTTCGGTGGCAATGATATAAACCACGCGAATGCTGATCCAGACAAAGAGGACGAGAATAAACGGATCCTCAGCTCATCCCTGTTCGTTGCTTCCCCGCACTGGATGATGAATCGGTTGATATGTTCCATCGTCGACGTATCATCTTGCCTAGAAAACTTGGTGAAATCTGGCACTTTGTACCGATTCGGGAAAGGAACTGAGTCATAAGCTGAAGGGTACGGAGTTCGATAAGAGTAAGTATTAATCTTGGGCTGAATCCCAAATTGCTCTTTCATCACCTCCGCAATCTTATCGGTCAAGAGTGCATCCTAATCTTGCCGATGCACTGGCTGAATTTCCACTTGAGGCGTTGGCTGATATGCTTCTACATACCCCTATGGCACTTGGCTTGGAGGAATCGGCATATTCATGGCACCAATCTATGGAGTAAGGTTCATCGACTGTTTTGCCAATGTTTGATCCTGGACAGCTGCCTGTGGACTATACTGCTGAGTCCCCATTGCCTGGTAACTTGGCTGAATAGCAGATTGCTGAACTGGCGCTTGCCCTGAACAATTGAGATTATAACTCATCGGCACTTGACTTGCCGATGGCTGATAGTTTGCAGACAATTGATGCTCTTGTATAGGTGGATGATAGCCAGCATAATTTCCCTGAATTACAGGTAACCCAGACTGAGATATGAATGGTACTACGGGCTGTTCTACAGTGGAAGCTCTCTGTTGAACTGGTGGAGGATTAGTCAATGGATTCACATAGGATATCTGTTGCGGAGGCGCGTAGAATCCCATTGACAATGGCTGTATAGCAGGAGGTGCAGTGGAATAATGTGACACTTGAGCCATCGGCCGAATTGGAGTAGCCGATGTCATTGGACCCTTCCCTGCTACATCATGCACTTGAGGCAGTCCAGAGTTGGCAGCAGATGGACCTAGAGGCATACCGTATCCCCACCAATTAGCAGCAGTTTGACTATGTTGACCTAAAGGACCTGATATTGCCGCTGCCGATAGATCTGTTCTCAACTGAGTACTAGGCCTCTCTTGAGACGTTAGATCTGATCCTATTGGCGTGGCTTCAATGATAGATGGTCCTGATATAACTGGAGGAGTAGGCGCTTCCATACTCTCAACGGCTGGAGTTGCCGATGGAGTACTGATAGATGCCGATCCCGGCTGATGATATGCCGGCCCGACATACCCTGGTGCTTGTCCTTCTCTTAACATTTACACAACAGCATTGTAGACAGTATTGGACAGCACAGTGGAGTGGTTGATCAAAGCTTGATTTAATGCAGAATTAACCATCTCCTGTAATTTACCAGGGTTGGAGTCAAAGGTTACCTGCCGAGGCAACGGCAGATCTTGCTTCTGGATGACTTCTCCGCCCCTATTCATGCTGAAAGACTTCAAGTAGAGCTGCCTGTAATCCTCCATAGCTTTTTCCATGGCTAGCTTCTGATCCTCCTTGAGATCTGACTCTGATATCTCGATGATGTTCTCTGGATTGATATCAGCAGGATTCTTCATGATAGATCTATTGACTTTGTCCCACCGGGCATGCCAAAGGATGTGTTGATGCAAAATTCTATCTGCAAACACACCGGGCTAATACCCAAAATCGATATCCGAAGCGTGCCAGTCGATTTGACCTGTTAATCGACAAGGATGATAAATTTGAATAAAATCCGAACGAGACGACGGCGATACGCCCGGACATCAAAGCTCAGAAGGTATTCGATAATAGTTGAACAGATCAGACGAGACGACAGTGATACGCCCGGACGTCAAAGCCTGAATCATGCTCGGTAGACGCGAAACTTGCAAGGTCGCCGGAGATCAAGTTGATGAAGCCCGTCGATTCTTGAAAGAACTCGTTGAAAAAGAAAAGGTACTTGACGAAGTCATCGAAAAGTAAAGTACTGGTAAAGGTAAAATAAAAAGTAGATTTGTTTATTGATGCTTGGATATCCATTACAATGTCCTTCGGCATATATTTAAACTCTACTAATCAAAGAGTCCTAATTTAATAAGTAAAGCTCAAATATAGAAGAAATAAACTAATTCCTTATACGAACTCTATTTCTTGAAAAAGAAATAAAACTTGTATAGGAGTTGGACTTATACTATAACACAAAAATTGTAAGCTTCGTGTCGCTGATCCTCTATCCGCTTCCATTATGATGAAGTTATCTCTTCATCGGCATAACCCTGGCATCGGCAACAACCTTCTAGCCTTCCTGCCTATCTCATCGGCAACAGCTCTTCCGTCTCATCGGCAATGATCCTTAACAGCTTTTCAACCCTCATTAGCAATAATCCAGATCAACATGCTCTTCATCGGCAACCATCTATCGGCAGGTCAGAAGCAATGCTGAAGAACAACCAACCTTTTGCCGATTTAGTTTGGTCTCCCGATCCTTATTGACACGTGCCAAAAAACGGTGTCAACAGACATAGACTGCGCTCATAGACCAACACTAGTCTTTTCTGCGCACTTTGTCCTCACTCCTGCGTACCCGGGAAGACTTCCAGGTCGGTCACCCATCCCTAAATTGCTCCAGGCCAAGCACGCTTAACCTCAGAGTTCTTTAGTGATGGGCTTCTGGAAAAAAAGTTGCAACTTATTGGTACGAGTATCCTATTAATCCTATTAAGCCCTAGGACGGGGTGTTACATACTCACCCCCTTCAGAGACCGACGTCCTCGTCGATCAACCCCAGGTCAGGAACATCCCCTCTTGGCCACGTCCGTGTGTCCAGTGCCAGCGCATGTGTCATGCTGTGCAACCACTCCGGATTCACACCAGCCATGCACACCATGCCTGCGCAACTGACACACGCGCCCGTGAAACCGTAAGGGTCGGCTCCGGTACCATTTGTAATGTCCCGCCTCCTTGAGGCCAGGCCCGCTTACATCTGGCCGCTTATCTAGTACATAGACTGCCCTCACAGACCAACACTAGTCTTTTCTACGCACTTTGTCCTCACTCGTGCGCACCCGAAAAGACTTCCCAATCAGTCACCCATCCCTAAATTGCTCCAGGCCAAGCACGCTTAACCTCAGAGTTCTTTAGTGATGGGCTTCTGGAAAAAAAGTTGCAACTTATTGGTACGAGTATCCTATTAATCCTATTAAGCCCTAGGACGGGGTGTTACATACTCACCCCCTTCAGAGACCGACGTCCTCGTCGATCAACCCCAGGTCAGGAACATCCCCTCTTGGCCACGTCCGTGTGTCCAGTGCCAGCGCATGTGTCATGCTGTGCAACCACTCCGGATTCACACCAGCCATGCACACCATGCCTGCGCAACTGACACACGCGCCCGTGAAACCGTAAGGGTCGGCTCCGGTACCATTTGTAATGTCCCGCCTCCTTGAGGCCAGGCCCGCTTACATCTGGCCGCTTATCTAGTACATAGACTGCCCTCACAGACCAACACTAGTCTTTTCTACGCACTTTGTCCTCACTCGTGCGCACCCGAAAAGACTTCCCAATCAGTCACCCATCCCTAAATTGCTCCAGGCCAAGCACGCTTAACCTCAGAGTTCTTTAGTGATGGGCTTCCAAAAAAGAAGTTGCAACTTGTTGGTAAGAGTATCCTATTAATCCTATTAAGCCCTAGGACGAGGTGTTACACGCTCGCCCCGCGTGGCTGGCCCAACAAAGCCGCGGCCCATCATGGACCTGCCCACGTCGCACGTCGCCCTACTCCCACTGACGACTGGGTCCCGCTAGTCAGCTCCTACCTTTTCCTCTTCTATCGCTCCGCCGTCCCATCGGCCGTACCAGAAAAGGGAGCGCCGCTCCACGCCGTTCACCCGTGTTTGGCCGCACGCTGAGCCGTCCATCTCACCTGCCCATGCCGCATAACCCTAACCCTAACCCCGAGCCCTCTTGGCCGCTCGATGCCCCTCGTCGCATCCCAGTCGTCCACTGTCGTCCAAGGCCGCCACGCCGGCTATAAAATGGGGACCCTGGCACTACTAGGGTTTCCCTGTGCCCACAGCCGCCTTGGCCGTCGTGCACGCCATCTCGTCTGAGGAGTAGGAGGGGAAGGAGGAGCAGGGGGCGGGGAAGGGATTCGACCGCCAGAAGAGAGGAGCCGAAGCCGAGCATCGCCGCCGCCCTTGCCGGAGAAGAAGGGAGCCGCCGAGGACGCTCTGCTACACCTGCACCACGCTTACGCTCCACACCTTCGACCTCGAGCCGAACTGCGTCACTGTGCCTCGCCATGCCTCAGCATCGACCACCGTCGTCGGGATAGCTCGGTGAGCTCTCCCTTGCCATGGCTGCCGCTAGTTCATCACCCGCGTTCCCGTCCCCCGTCCACCGATTCGTCTCATTAGCTCCATGGACAGCTTCGCCTCATCCTAGAACATGCTTTAGGCAACATTTTGTGGGCCAGCAAGAACCGCAGAGGAGCTTAGCACCTTTGCTAGCTCTGGTTCACCGGACCCCGACCGCCGGACCGCCGCCGCGATGCCCGTCATCACGCGCGCCCGCCGAGCCCCGTTACCACGTAGTCCAGTAATTCAAGCTCCGAGCTACTCAAGACGGAAGGAGATGGAGGAAGATGGTGTCCAGGGTGAAGTAATCGACTAGAGCTCCGCTGATGATGCCGTCCATCACCGCTGCACCTTACCGCCTCGCTAGGAGACCGCTTTTTCCAAATTGAGGCCATCAACTCATTCGCCATGACCTCAGGACCCCGTAGTGCTAGTCCATGATGAGCCCCGCATGCCATAGCACCCCGCCGCCATGTCACTATCGCTCGGCGCCGCCGTCGCGCCTGCGCCGACGAGGCCAAGCCCCGAGAGGCCGCACAAACCGCGCTGCTGCACCGGCCTGGCCACCGCGCCCGCTTAGCCTTACCTCAGCCTAGCCAACACTGCCCGCCACCGCTGCTCGCCCGCTTGCCGCCGGCCGAGGCCGCCGTGCCGACCGCGCTCACGTGAGGCAGATAAGGGGAAATTTCCCCCGGCCCGCTGGACCACGTCCACTGGGTCCACGTGGACCCAGCTGGACCAACCGCAGCCTGCCACCTAGCCACTCTGCCTGCGGTCCATTATGGACCAAGTCCATGGATCGGCCGTCCGTGGACCGAGCCCACCTGAGATCCAGACCGCGACATGGCACGACTAGAGCCCGACACATGTCCGGGCCGGGCCGGCCCAACCCGGCCTAGATCCGACCCTACCTAGGCCCGCTGAAGCCCAATCGAGGCCTGGTCAGCGTTGACCGGTCAACATTGACCGTTGACCCGGGCCTACCTATCAGTGACCGTTGACCATGGGTCCCACCTGTCAGCCGCTGACCGAGTCCACCCGTCAGTGCTGACGTCAGCATGACGTCATCTTGTCATCCAATCGCCGGACCCGCGCGTGAGTGCTGACGTTAACATGACATCAGCCCCATGCCACCTTTGCCGGACACGCGTGCCACTTGGATCAATCAGAACCCTCCATGCGTCGCGTCCAAGTTTATCTGCCCTTTTTCATACGAACTTCAAAAAATATGAACCAAATGTCCAAATTTTCACAAAAATGAGCTCTACGTCATAGGCTTATGTATGAGTGCATTTGGAGTTATTGAATTTTATTAATTCTTTGTTTTGACTCTATAGGAGCCGCTAACGCGGCTATTATGTCACGTTTCAAAGGAGGAGCAGTTTGAGGAGGACGACTACGAGTACAAGGAAGAGCTTGGTGATGACTTCGTAGGTGCCACACCCCACCCAACCTCGTAGATCCTAATATGCATGGCATAATATCTAGTTTGCTAGTGCTTTATTTATGAATATCACCTGATGATAGGTTGCATGGTAGATTTTCTTGATGAGCCTTTACCTTGTCGCAACCTTATTCCTGCACACCCGCTGATAGGCTAGACACATGCTTATTTACTTATGATGCTTTACTTCTACTATGCTTATATCTGTGTGATGTGATGTGTGGTGGAGAGTATGGTTATATGGTTAAGGCACGTGGTGCCACTTTACTCGGGGAGAGTGATGCGTGCGTCTTGGGTGTGTGGTGAGGGTTGAGTCAATCGGACAGGATTCTACGACGAGCCAAGCGGGCGAGTCTTGCCGGGGGATGTGTTCTGGGCATTCCGGTGTGAGGTGCTTGTGGCGGGCACATTGTGAGGTATATGGTGATCCTAGGGGTGAGAACCTTCGTGGAGCGAAGCCCCGGGTAGGAGGTGCTATTGTAGCATGGACCTGATATCTCTTGAGGACCGAAACCTTGGGACTTACGTGCTCACCACTCGCTCCTGTATGGGTGGGAGATGGATGTCTGACTGGCTAGGACGGTGCCACTACTACTAGGTTGTTAGCAGATAGTGTCGGGAGGTACAGGCATGGAGACCCACACCCTCCTTCGATAGCATAGTGACCAAGGGGCCCGGTACTATGTCTCACAGTCTCAGTGTGCCAGTGGTACCTATCTAGGATGTCCCAGTCCTGAGTGGTAGGGTGGCATCGCCCCAGTTAGAAAGCAGCCGAAATCAGCTTAGGCGGGGCACCACCAATGATGGTGATCTTATGGTTATGGGAGTACACGCTCTGCAGAGTTTATGAATCTATATATAGTCTGCAAGCCACTGGTATGGCTTTTTCCTAAGACCCACGCTTCTCGAGAGTAGTGAGATGAGTCCTTCTATTCTTCCCACTGGTGTTACCCTTCTGGCTGTGAGCCGCTGAGACAGGCTCTGAGAGGGAGTTGGACCTGTCGACTGAGTGCGAGAGGGTGAGATGTGTGTGATGGTGATGGAAATGGGATGGATATGTGGATGAGATGGGTTAAAACTTGATGAATTATATTATATAATATTGGTCACTACATGCATAGGAAACCATAGCCCTATGTTAGGTCGCTTTGATTATATCCTTTGCATCCCACCAAATACTACATAGCAAAAGCAAAGCATAGGGTGGGAGATGTGGCCAGTACAAACCGTACTAAAAATTATTTGGCAGGTGAACCCGACTACAACTTCACCGATGAGGAATAGATGCCTCATTCCTACGCTCAGGCCTCTTTTGGAGATTTTTTTTGTTGCTTCCGCCTTCTGCAGCTGTTCCAAATGCTGCTACTCTGATGTTTTCCGCCAGTGTGGCGATGGACTATTTATGTAATTCCCCCTAATTGTACTCATTTTATTCAATGTATGGATCCTGTATCGACTGCTGCTGGATTATATGATGGTTTGAGCTTTGAACTATCATTCTATTCGCCATTCTGTGTATTTTCCCTTCGTGGACAATTGAGAATGTTTCAATGGCCAAGTCACTCCATGAGTACTCCACCCCCACTATTGCCAACATGCCCGTTAGGCCCGCTGTCAATGTCAGGAATGGAAACTTTGAGCTTCGCACTGGCCTACTCACGATGGTGCAGGCGAACTAGTTCTACGGTTTGCCAAGTGAGGATGCAAAGGCGCATCTGCAAAACTTCCTTGAGCTGTGTGAAACAATCATCATCAAAAATGTCGCACAAGATAGCATCAGGCTCCGCTTATTTCCCTTCTCCCTCTCAGGGAAGGCGAAGTAATGGTTCTACCAAAGCAAGGAAGCAGTCAACATGTGGGACAAATGTTTCGTGGTGTTCCTCGCAAAGTTCTTCCCCATGAGCAAAACAAACGCTCTACGAGGGAAGATATCAAACTTCTAGCAGACTTCACTCGAGTCCATTCCTGAGGCTTGGGAAAGGCTCTAGGAGTATATCTAGGCCTGTCCCCATCACGGAATGGAAGATTGGCTCATGCTTCAAAACTTCTATGAGGGCCTCACGGCCATGTCTAAGGGGCACGTAGATGCCGCTGCTGGAGGCGCATTCTTCTCCCTCACCATTGAGAGTGCCACAGCATTGATTGAAAAGATGGTGGCTAACCAGAGTGAAGGATGCAAAACACAAAAAGGCATGCACACGGTGAAGGAGACGAATCTACTTGCCACAAAAATAGATTTATTAATGAAGAAGCTTGAGGGACATGCCACTGATCCTACCACTGGCACTGTTCAAGCCATAGACTCGCACATGACATGTGAGAAGTGTGGAGATGTTGGCCATTCGTGGAACAGCTGTCCCAAAACCTAGGAAGAAGCGTCATACATCAACAATGGTTTTCACCAACATCAACAATCAGGTAATGACCAAAAGAACCAGAACCGCCCCCAAGGTAATTCTTCCAACTTTAATTCAAATTTCAATTCCTCCCAACCTTTGTTGAAAGATCTTGTCTTAGGACAGGCAAAGATAAATAAAAATCTTACAAAAAAGCTTTCCTTTAATGATAAAATGTTTGAAAACATAAATGCTAAGCTTGATAGCCTGTCCTTATTGTTAAAAATCAAGCAAGTTTTAATAAAAGAATAGAAACTCAGATCGCCCAGCTTGCCTCTGCTGCTAAGTCTGCTGTACAACCTAATAATTCTGTTGAGAATGTAAATTCGGTGACCACGAGAGGAGGTAAGACCACTCGTGATCCACCACATCCTAACCATAAGACAGGGAAAGGATCAAGGCAGCAGGAGGAAGTGCCGATTGAGTCGATAGAACCACAGGAAGAATCTGCGGAAGATGAGCCGACACCGAAAGACTATGTGGACACCACGATGCTTCCTTTCCCCATGAGGATAAGAAGGAAGAAGAAGGCCAGAGATGAGTAGTTCCTCCAATTCGTGGAAATGGTCGAGAAGACACACATCAGCGTTCCGCTGATGGATGTCTTGCACATACCATCCTATGCCAAGTTCATCAAGGACATCATTAACAATAAGTGACCATTACCATCCACAGAAGTTGTCAAGCTGATGAAAGAGTGTAGCACAGCTATACTCAACCATCTGCCTGAGAAGAAGCAAGACCCTAGGTGCCCCACAATCACATGCTCCATTGGCACCTAGCAATTCAACCATACCTTGTGCGATCTTGGGGCAAGCGGATTGCACAAGATATCGCTGTCAAGATCCGAGGGTATTATGTCCCAGTGGATTTTGTGGTTCTCAACATGGAGCTCACTAAAGAAACACCACTTATCCTGGGGAGACCATTCTTGAGCACGGTAGGAGCACAAATTGATGTTAGAACTGGAGAAATCCGCTTCAATATCAATGGCCAAGAGGAAAAGTTTGAATTCAAGCCTCGCCGTCAGGAAGAATGCAACATGATACGCATCCGATATGGGCTGAACCCCAAGGTATCAAAGAGGTAGAGATTCAGCCTCAACTTCTAAAAAATATATCAAAAATATCAAAAGAATCAAAGAAAAAGTCAGAGCCAAAAGAAAAGGTGACTCCCAAAAGAAATATAAATAGGGAGTAGAAAAATAAAATGGCTCCTAAAAAGAAAGTACAAGAAAAGAAGGAAGAAATCCCCAAGCCTTCACAAAAGAACACGGCGTGGAAACTCAAAGAAAAAGATGAACATACTACCACACCGCCCAAGACCACCCAGAAAGTATGGAGGCCCAAGCAGGAACAGCCGTCTACTTCTCCCAAGACGGATGCGCCATCATCAAGAAATCAATGAAGGGAGAAAAATCCTGCTCAACGGACTTTAAAAGGTGAGCCCTTGCCAAAGGTAAATCGATAGTTATCCTTAATTAATTCTTGTTTTAAATAAATTTAGCAGTTTCTTTGCTTTTAAATAAATGCCTAAATAATTTATTTATCCCCTAATAAATCTAGTTTTAAAAAAATATTTATATTAATATGCATTTATATTTTATAAATAAATTTATACTTACTTGGTGCTAGTGTTGCATTTATTATATGTCTAAAATGCCCCTATGATTTTCCTTTTCATGCACATAAATCTTTGTGATCATAGGAATATTTTTTCATAAATGCATGATAGTGTGATCTTGAACATATTTTCATGAATATCATTCATATCCCACACTCTATCACACACACTATCACTCTGATTCACCACGCATCAGACTTGATAGCAACCAGGATAGGGATCCACGCAGTAAGAGGAACACCTGACCGAAAGCCAGAGGCTGGCAGGTGGACCCAGGGGACCAACCGCCCCCAGGACCGGCCGCCCCCTGGCTATGCTGAATCGCGCCAATCTTTTTCATGCCCCCTCTGATCCTTCCAGCATCGCGTCCCTAGTTACGATCAGGTTGTTTCCTTGTCAGAGACCATGGTAGCACCTATAAAAACCCCCATAGGCCTCTCCTCTCCTCACACCAACCATTTCTCTTCTCCCTCTTGCAAAGCTTGCTAAGCTCTCCCATTTCCAAGTGCTAACCATATCTAGCTATGCCCTTTCACTGATCAACGCTCCAAAGTCCATAGCAAACATAGACATAGCACCCTACCATGAGAGTTGCTTAGTGAGGGAAGAAGCTCGTGTTGTGAAGGAGAAGCCTCTAGCAATCTTGCCGACACACTCCCGTGTGCCTGAAGGTGGTGCCAAGAACAAAACAGCTGCTGCCCATCCTACTACTGGTGCTCTAGGTCTCAAGAGGAAGGCCCCTAGTGGTAGTGGGCCTAGCAAATGTGCTGGTGACAAGTTGGCTAGCAAGACCACATCTTCATCCAAGGAGGCAGAGTCCTCTGCACCCTTCCTAGAATTAGGAGGCACTTACCGCAGCCAACCATCAAACGTCGTGCAGGACAGTACGAAAGCGGTGACAATGAGGATGATCCTAGTATCCTTGCTAACCTCAAAGCCGAGCAAGCTAGCTTGCGTGCTGTGTTGAGGGTTCTAGAAGATGACCTAGAAGCAAAGAACACAGAAATTAGGGACCTTAGTGACGATGTCAATAAGTTCCGCTTCAAGTTTAACCTTAGACTCAAGAAGGTCGCTAAAGCCCTAGGTGTTGGGCATCTCCTTGAAGCTCTCTAGATTACACCCGCTGCTCGATTTTGTTTAGGCACACTTTCCCTTTCACGATCTTTTATTTTTCCAATCATTTCCCATACAATGTAATGTGCCTATTCAAAGTATCAATAAATAAAGTTTTATCTTTATATGATGTACACTTGTTTTCTCCATATATATATGTATTAGTGACTAACCAAGATAGGAAAGAAAACAAGTGTGGGGGAGGATTCTCCAAATTGACTACACAACAAAGTCAAACTTCGGTTTGTGCAACTTTCCCCCTCTCACATCAAAAAGTTTTTAAAGAAAAAGTTTAAGATGATGTTTCCTTCATACCCATCAAACATGTCCTCCTACATTCAAAATGTTTGCATACTTTTTATTCCCTGCTAATATTCCTACAGATTTATGAACACTATTTAGGGACCCCATTTTATCTAAGTAATTGACAGATGAGATATAATAGGATGACATGATGCTTGCTCGTTCTTGCAAAGTACTTGGGATTTATTTTTACAAAAACAAAAAAATCAATAGCATGTTCCTTGAATGATTAGCAAATACCAACCAAAGCCAAATATGATTCTGTATGCCTAAACCTTCCACATATGCTGCTTACTTTGTGTTGAGTTTGGTCAAATTTTGTGACCGCTGTTGAGAGATGTTTCATGCTCACAAGATCAGAATCACATGCACCCACCAAATAAAGCCAATTCTCGCCCTGAGAGTTGCGCAAAACATCCACTTCATCCATCCACCAAAAATATGCCAACTCTTACACTGGGAGTTGCGCAGTTTTCTCCACCAAATAAAAGTGACGGTTCTCATCCTAGGAACCATGCATTCCCTCTGCAAAGTTTTACTCCATTCATCTACCATCATGATATCTCCTTATTTAAAGTTTTTCATATACCAATAAAGGATATGGGGCTATGCTTAAAAAAATAAAAAGAGAGAAATGAGAGATCATGCCAAGAGGCATAAATAAATGGGAAAGAAAATTCAAAGAAAAATGATGATAAATTTCTATAGCCCATATCTCTCTAAGTCTTGTTGAAAGGAGAATCATGATGCATGGAGTAACAAAAAGATTTAGAATTAGGTTTCCACCTTCATTTTCTTCCACACACATGCACATTCTGATCTAGGGGTATGGCGCACTCCCTCCGGTATGGTCTGGGGTTTGACTTGATAACATATGCAGGGTAAGTATGCCTCATCATTCTCATTCCTACCTAAAGCTCTAGATAAGCCTTTTTAAAGGTAGAATGATCAAGTGAAGGCATCACCTTTTTCATGCCTTGGTGAGGAACCACTTACAAATATGAGCGACTTGAGAGAATCATTCAAGGAACATAAGCTATCTTTACATTTTCAAAAACCATGCAAAAACCCAAGTTTTTGCGTAGGGACAGAGTAAAAGGATTTGAATCTAGGCTATTAAATTTTTCAATTACCCAAGGTGACTTGGTAGACACTTTGAAGTTCATAAATCTAGGTGAAGCTTGGAATAATCTGTATGCAGATTCTTTTTGACAAGGAAGATGAACCCATTTGGTCCTTAGCACTTTACTCAAGGACGAGCAAAGGACCAAGTGTGGGGGAGTTGTTCACGGTCCTTAGCAACTAAATACCAACATCATTTTAATACTAAAATAAATAGAACATAGGGCTTTTATCTAATCTTTCCATGAGTTTTGTTGTTTATGTGATATACAGGTCTGACACGTGGAAATGCATGAAATTCACAAGAAAGCGCACTTCAAGAAAACATATTCAGAAAAGACGCAACCCAAGAAAAATGAGAAAGCTCACCTCAAT
This sequence comes from Bothriochloa decipiens, assembly GCA_023333625.1. Lineage (NCBI taxonomy): Eukaryota > Viridiplantae > Streptophyta > Magnoliopsida > Poales > Poaceae > Bothriochloa > Bothriochloa decipiens. Next base: position 18,558,973 of record CM041644.1, on the reverse strand, counting down.
ACAGAACTGGACCCATCCGTAACCACGGGGAAGGTCCAGGCCCAAGGAGCAACCGACCACCCAAAGTAGTGGCCAGCGGGCCTAGCCAAGGGACCGGCCGCCCCCAGGACCGGCCGCCCCCTGGTGGGGCCTCCCGGGCCCAGCCTTCTCAGGCGGTGCTTGGGGTCAGTTCCCTCAAGGCAGTTTCACCTCCTTCCAATTGAGGAGACGCCCAAACCATCCTACTTGAGCTATAAAAGAAAGGCTCCTCCACCATTCAACACACACCAATATTTGGAGCACCACACCTCACATTTCATACTTGTTCTCTTTAGTTTAGTGTTAGTAGTTGAGCAAGGCAAAGCTATCAAGGAGAGCTTGTCTCCTTGGAGGAATCAAGCACATCTTGGTATGAATACAATTCAGTTCTCCTCTATGAGCAAGTTCTCATCTTATTTATATAGCAATGCATCTGAATTAGAGTATAGTCTTGCTCACATTATGATCATAACATATAAACTAGTCTATAGTCTATGTGTTATGCTCTTGATATGTTCATCAATGTTCTTCGTTGTTCATCAAATTTGTATAAATAGAGGAAGAACTAAGGATGGGATAATGATTTGTTGTGCCGTCATGGTTGCTCCTAGCCGAACCTGTCAATCCGAAGGGTTGGGGTCCCAAGAGGTTAGGAGTTGTTTCCAATTACACGAGCATGGTGCTTAGGTATGCGGAGATCAGCGGATCTGTCAGTGCCCCACGGGCAGAGGGGTAGGTGGGTAGGTGGTGACAGCCCTGTCCATCCCTAGCATTCCCCCACGTTTGGGTATTGAGTAGGAGTTCGTAAAGTCTCTATCGACTGGCAGACCAGTTACGGCGATCTCCCTATCATTCCAGACTTAGTCCTGATTCTAGTCATATTAGTTAGATGTATCTTATTATTCTTTGCATAGCTGTATACGACCAATGCCTACTCACTTAGTTATTCTTTATTCTTTATTTATCTTTTATCCTTGAGGTTGCTCCGATGTGTGTGTCCACTATCTTATGAACCTGATTTAACCCCTGTTTATGCTATGACTACGTATGCATTCAATAAGTAATCACGTTTATACCAAAGCTAGATGCATTCATCATGCCCTCCTATGGGAAATTATAAATATGACACCCTTGAATACTCACGGGTTGAAATGTTGCAATGATAGTTCTGTGCGCCTACAGATCTAATCTAATATCTTACTGAGCTATCAATTGGCATACCCAAGTACCGTTACTTAAGGATTGTAATTCTTGTTGCACCCCATGATGCCATGCCACAGTTTTGCATATCATAAGTAATAATGGTTAGGAAGGCCAATCTGGCACTTCTAACTGTTATTACCAGACTGCATTACCTAGGCCGACGCCATTAAGGGTCAAGGGTTACCTTTCTGAAGTAATGGTGGCTAGGAATGTTAACGCACGTTTCTAATATTATTATTAAGGATAGATTTATAGTCTATCTTTAGTAGTAATGTTAAGAAACACCAACAGCCGGTAAGTTTCTAAATATCTTTGACACTTCTTGGTGGTTGCAAGTCCAGCACAATTTGAACCTTCTCAGGATTTCGGCGTATGCCGTCCTGGTTGACGACATTGCTGAGCAGAATTACGGAAGGAACGCCAAAGATACACTTGTTGGGATTCAGTTTCCACTGAAAGTTGTTGAGGGCCATGAAGGTCAGCTGGAGCTCAGCAACCAGTGTGTGGGACTCCCTGGTCTTCACCAACATGACATCTACATATGCCTTGACAAGGTCACCGGCGATCTCATGCTCGAGACAGACCTGGATGGCTCGCTAGTAAGTAGCTCCGGCGTTCTTGAGGCCAAACGACATGGTCGTGTAGCAGAAAGCACCGAAGAGGGTGATGAAGGCGGTCTTCTCCTGGTCCTCCTTTTTGAGGGCTATTTGATGAAAGCCCGAGTAGCAATCTAGACAAGAGAGCAATTCGCAACCTGTAGTAGAGTCTACAACCTCGTCGATTTGAGGGAGATTGAAAGCCTATTTAGGGTAGTGTTTGTTGAGATCAGTGTAATCAATGCACATTCTCCATTCATTATTCTTTTGAGTACAAGAACCGGATTGGCTAACCACGCCGGGTGATACACCTCTTTGATAAAGCTAGATGCCAGAAGCTTGGCTACTTCTACCCTAATGACTTCCTTGCAGTCACGAGCGAACCGTTGCATTTTCTGCTTGATCGGCTTGGCGGTCTTCGAGACGTCAAGGTAGTGCTTGGCCTTTTCCTTCGGGACACCTGGCATGTCGGTGGGTTTCCATGCGAACACGCTAATGTGCTCTCAAAGCAATTGGATAAGCACGTCTTCCTATTTGGGGGGAAGGGTGGCCCCGATCTTGGTGGTCTTTGAGGGGTTGTTCGAGTCGAGCTGGATCAACTTGTGTTGCTTGACCTTTTTAGAAGGTCGCCGAGCGGACCTGACTAGAACCTCAAGCTCCACAGGGGGTGCCTCCTTGACACCCAAGCTGGTGTGCTCCATGGCGTACTTCAACTCCTCGACCTCCGCAGTTGCATAGGCATCGGACTTGCATACATGAGCCGTGAAGACGTTACCATGCAGGGACAGGACACCCTGCTCGGTTGGGAGCTTCAACATGAGGTACCCATAATGAGGAACTGCAATGAACTTAGCGATCCCTAGTCAGCCAAGGATGGCATGGTAGATGCCCTCGAAGTCAGCCATGATAAAAGTGATGTGGTCGATGCCAAAGTCCTGCTTCGTCCCAAACTGAACGGGCAATGTGATCTGCCCGAGAGGGTATGAGGGTTTGCCAGGCATGATGCCCCAAAATGGAGATTCGTATGGCTTGAGGTTTTCCTACTTCAACCCTAGCTCCTTGAAGGCCAGATAGAACAGAATGTTTAGGGCGCTGCCACCATCGATGAGAAGTTTTTGCTGATACCTCACGGAGTGAAGTATCGCCATGTCTCGAGCCTCCTCGACCTGGTCGATGGCATTTGTGAGGGCTTCTTCATTGGTTTGCTCGTTGTACGCCTTTAGTCGAGGGGAACCATACTCGAGGTCAGTGGGGAGGACGGCCTCGGACCCATAGACCAAGAAGAATGGGGTGAACCCCGTGGCTCGACTAGGTGTTGTCCTTAAGCTCCATAGGACCGATGGCAACTCCGCGGCCCTTTTTTCTGTGCTTGCTGAGGCGTTTGAGGATCCTTGGCTTGAGGCCCTGCAAAATCATGCCATTGGCGCGCTCGACCTGGCCGTTAGTTCGAGGATGTGCAACCGTGGACCAATTCACACAGATGTGATGGCGATCGCAGAAATCCAAGAACTTCTTGCTGGTGAACTGCATGCCGTTGTCAGTGATGATGATGTTTGGGACCCCGAAGCGATGGATGATGTCGGTGAAGAACTCGACCGCCCGTTCGGAGCGGATGTTGCTGATGGGCCAGGCCTCGATCCATTTGGTAAACTTATCGACGGCAACGAGCAGGTGCGTGTACCCTTTGGTCATCCTCTTGAGAGGCCCCACAAGATCGAGCCCCCAGACCGCAAACGGCCAGGTGATGGGGATCATTTGTAGGGCATGAGCTGGGAGGTGCGTCTGCTTGGCGTAGAATTGACAACCTTTGCACGAGCGGACGATGTTCGTGGCGTCAAAAACGGCGGTCGGCCAGTAGAAACCCTGTCAAAAGGCATTGCCTACGAGGGTCCTCGGTGCTGCGTGGTGGCCGCAGGCTCCCGAGTGTATGTCCTCGAGGAGCCTCCTGCCTTCCTCGATGGTAATGCAGCGCTGAAGAACGCCTAAGGGGCTTCGCTTGTAGAGTTCCTTGCCGTCACCGTAGATGACGTAGGACTTGGCCCATCGCGCGATCCGTCGAGCTTCGGTCTGGTCCTTCGGAAGTTCTCCCCGAATGAGGCAGTTGAGTAAAGGGGCTTGCCAATCCGGTGGCGGGTTCGACGGAGGAGATGTCTCCTGGATCTCCATAACCTAGGCCCCGGTCGAGGGGGCCCCGATCGAGGTCATGGGGTGGAGCTTCGAGGGCGTAGCGCAAGCTCCCGAGCCCAAATCGATGGAGGGCTCGAAGAGGTCCCTCGAGAACACGTCCGGAGGGACTGTACCTCAAGTCGATGCGATTTTTGCGAGCTCATCCGCGGCTTCGTTGTATCGTCGAGCGATATGACTAAGCTCAAGACCGTGGAATTTGTCTTCCAACTTGCGCACTTCATTGCAGTATGCTTCCATCTTGGCATCATGGCAGCTCGAGGCCTTCATCACTTGGTCAATGATTAGCTGTGAGTCGCCTCGAACATCAAGGCGTCGGACCCCGAGTTCAAGGGCGATTCGTAATCCGGCGACAAGTGCTTCGTACTCCGTGACGTTATTAGAAGCGGCAAAGTGGATGCGAATGACGTAGCGCATGTGGACTCCGAGGGGTGAAATGAAGAGCAAGCCCGTGCCTGCTCCTGTCTTCATGAGCGACCCGTCAAAGTACATCGTCCATAGCTCGGCTTGAATTTGGACTGGTGGCAACTGAGTGTCGGTCCACTCGGCGATGAAATCCACCAGCACTTGAGACTTGATGGCCTTCCATGGTGCGTAGGTGATGGTCTCACCCATTAGCTCGACCGACCACTTGGCAATCCTTCCAGCGGCCTCCCGGTTATGGATGATCTCCCCCAAGGGGAACGAGGATACCATAGTAACCGGGTGGCTGAGGAAGTAGTGTTGGAGCTTGCGACGCGTAAGGACGATGGCGTAGAGCAGCTTCTGCACCTGTGGGTAGCGGATTTTCGTTTCCGAAAGCACTTCGCTGATGAAATAAACCGGCCGCTGGACTGGCAAGGCGCGTCCTTCCTCTTGCCTCTCCACCACTATGGCCACGCTGACCACCTGGGTGGTTGCGGCGACATAGAGGAGGAGGGGCTCAGGCGGTTCAGTCGACGTTGCTGGTCGAGGAGGGACGAGGATCGGAGTGGATGTCAACTTGGCTTTGAGTTCGTCGAGGGCCCCCTCGGCCTCTGCGGTCCACGTGAATCGCTTGGATTTTTTCAAGAGACGGTACAGAGGCATGGCCTTCTCCCCTAAACATGAGATGAAGCGGCTGAGGGCCGCGAGACAGCCCGTGACCCTCTGCACGCCCTTGAGATCCTGAATCGACCCCATTCGTGTGATGGCCGCCACCTTCTCGGGGTTGGCCTCGATCCCGCACTGGGAGATGATGTATCCGAGGAGCATGCCCCGAGGCACTCCGAAGACACATTTCTCGGGGTTGAGTTTTATGTTTTTGGCTCGAAGGCACCCGAACGCGATTTCGAGGTCTCGGATGAGGTTGTCCGCTCTTTTGGACTTGACCACGATGTCATCGACGTAGGCTTCGACCGTGTCACCTATGTGTTTGCCAAAGACATGTAGCATACACCGCAGATACGTTGCCCCGGTGTTTCGGAGGCCGAAGGGCATTGTCACGTAGCAGTACATGCCAAAAGGTGTGATGAAGGAAGTCGCGAGCTGGTCGGACTCTTTCATCTTAATTTGGTGGTAGCCGGAATAAGCATCGAGGAACGAGAGGGTTTCACACCCCGCGATAGAGTCGACAATTTGATCAATGCGTGGTAAAGGAAACGAAACTTTGGGACATGCTTTGTTTAAACTAGTATAGTCAATACACATCCGCATCTTTCCATTCTTTTTCTTAACTAACACGGGATTAGCTAACCATTCGGGGTGATGAACTTCCTTGATGAATCCAGCCGCCAAAAGCTTGTGTACCTCCTCGCCGATGATCCTGCGCTTCTCCTCGTCGAAGCGGCGCAGGCGTTGCTTCACCGGTCTGGACCCGGCCCAGATTTCCAAGGCGTGCTCGGCGACTTCCCTCGGTATGCCCGGCATATCCGAAGGACTCCACGCAAACATATCGGCGTTCGCGCGGAGAAAGTCGACGAGCACGACTTCCTATTTGTCATCGTGGTCGGCGCTAATCGTTAGCACCTTCTCACATGGGCAGCTCGGGTCGAGGGGGACTTTCTTGGTGTCTTGTGCTGGCTCGAAGTTGCCGGCGTGTCGCTTGGGATCTGGCATCTCGTCGGCGAGGTGCTCGAGGGTCGTGGCTATCATGGCATTTTGCTCGACGGCCTCCCCATATTCGACGCATTCGACATCGCAGTCGTACGCGTGCTCATAGGAGGAGGCGACAGTGATGACGCCTTTGGGTCCTGGCATCTTGAGTTTGAGGTAGGTGTAGTTCGGGATCGCCATGAACTGCGCGTAGCCCGGTCGGCCGATGATGGCGTGATACGTTCCATGAAACCCGACCACCTCGAAGGTGAGGGTCTCTTTCCTAAAGTTAGCAGGGGTGCCAAAACAGACAGGAAGTTCGATACGGCCGACGGGGAAAGCCTTCTTCCCTGGCACGACGCCATGGAACCCCCCGGCACTGGGTCGGAGTTGGTGCCTCCTGACTCCCAGGAGGTCGAGGGTCTCGAGGTAGATGACGTTTAGGCTACTGCCGCCGTCCATGAGGACCTTCGAGAGGCGGGTGTTGATGATGATCGGGTCGACGACGAGCGGATAGGCCCCGGGGTTGGGGACTCGATCCGGATGGTCATCGCGGTCGAACGTGATGGGCGCATCAGACCAGTCGAGGTAGTGAGGCGTCGTGACACGAGTGGAGAAGACCTCTCGACGCTCCCGCTTACGCTGTCGGGGCGTGAGCTGGGTCGAGGGACCCCCGTAGATCATGTAGCAGTCATAGACTTCGGGGAATTTTCCGTCTTCCCTGTTGTCTCCCTCACTGCCGCCTTGGTCTTTCTTGTCATCACCTTTCTTCACACCCACTTGCTCGAAGTGCCTTCGAAGCATGCGGCAGTCCTTAAGCTTGTGCCTTGCCCCGTCCTTGTGATAAGGACAGGGTTCCTCGAGCATTTTGTCGAAGATGGCGCCCTCGGGGGGCGCGGGGGGACCTCGAGGTCTTTTGCGTTCGGTTGCAGCGACGAGATCATCTTCTGTAGCCTCACACTTGCCTTGTTGATTTTTCTTCTTTTTGTTATTTCTCTTCGACCCTTTGCTCGAGCCTCCGGCGTTGTCGGCTACCGGCGTTTTTCCCTTGTCCTTCACGTCACTGAAGAAGGCGCCGATGGCCTCTTCGCCAGCCGCATAGTTGGCGACCACATCCATGAGCTCGTCAACGGTGTCGGGGCGGTTACGCCCTAACTCGCAAACTAGGTCCTTGCAGGTTGTACCCGCAACAAACGCTAGAACGACATCAAGATCGGAGATGTGGGGCAGCTCGGTGCGGAGCTTGGAGAATCATCGAGCAAAGTCGCGGAGAGACTCCCCTGGCTTCTGCTTGCAGTTGCGTAGTTCCCAGGAGTTCCCGAGACGCACGTAGGTACCTTTGAAATTCCCTTCGAAGATACGGACAAGGTCGGTCCAGCTGCAAATCTGGTCGGGGGGGAAGCTCCTCGAGCCAACTACGCGCGGTGTCGGACAGGAACAGGGGAAGGTGACGTATGATGGCGTGATCGTCACGTGCCTCGCCCGCCTGACAAGCCAACCGAAAGTCGGCTAGCCAGAGCTCGGGATTGGTTTCGCCGTTATATTTGACGAGGCTCGTGGGGGGTCGAAACTTGTCGGGCAACTGGGCGCAGCGGATCCTCCTGCTGAAGACCCCGGGGCCCGGTGGCTCCGGGGCCTGTTGGTCTTCTTCGCTGTCGTAACGACCCCACGATGGGCGCTGTACCCCCAATCCTCGGCATCCCCGTGCTTGCGTCTACGGTTCTCGACAATGTCGAGGCGCGCGTCGCGGGGAGCGCGGTCGTCGTTGATAGGTTCTCGGGCTGGCTTCTTCTTCTGTCGGGGGGCCGCCCCCTGATCGACCGAGCCCTCCCTCTCGGGCCGGGAGGGCTCGACCTGAGGCTCGGAGGCAGCCCCTCGACGCCCTGAGGCTGAGCTCTCGGCTTGTTGGACAGCAGCAACTTGGAGGAGATCCTCGACCTCGCGTTGTATCCGCCGAGCTTGCGAGTTGGATGGCGCGGGCATATTGCGAAGGAGCATAGCTGCCGCAACAACGTTCTGGCTTGCTCGGGGATAACGGTGGGCGGGTTGCTCGGGTGCTCCTTCCCTGATGATCTGCCGGTTGACTTCTCGGGCCCTGGCTCGGGCTCTACCGCTGAGCGGTCGCCGCTCTTGCTTGAGGGTCAGCTCGAGTAAGCGCAAGCGTTCCTGCTCATCGGCGAGCTTCGCCTGTAACTCCCGAATCTATGCCAGCTGCGCGTCCTGCTCGCCAGGACGAGGGCACGCTTCTCGGGGTGCGTCTGGTTGTTGGTCCTCTGCTCTGGGGGAGCGTCTCTCGCCACGGCGGTAGACACCGCGGCCGCTGGATCGACGGTTTCCTGATCGGAGTCGACGCCACCATCGATGTGGAGGCACTCATGGGTAGGATCCCAATGATCAGAGTCAGAGTCAGGGTCGCCGCAGTAGAAGACGGGGAATTGCCCCCGCGCCTCCTCCTGCAGCCGCCGTCGGAGTGTGCCGACGGTGTACCTCCGGGGGCCGGGCGCTCTTGCAAAGGCCAAGCCCTCGGAGGCCGGTGTGATAGTCCCCACGTCCGTCATCACGTGGAGAAGGGTGTCTGGGCAGTCCTCCAATGTGCTCGTGTTGGAGTGGGTTGCTGCCGTAATCGTCGTTGTGGGATTATTGAAGTCAGACGAAGGCCACCGACGACGCTCGAACAGCCCATGCGGAAGCGAGCTCGATCGAGCGGGGGTTTTGTCGTGCTTCCCCGATGAGCGCACGGTGAAAGTGGAGTCACGGTTGTGCTGGGATCCTGCCGGTTTGCCCTCTGCCTCTAAACTCGGGTCAGATACTCCCTCAACAAGAGGTTTCTCATCTCCGGTCAGGGGCGTGGAGAAAGCGGCGGGGACCCTTCTCGACTTGGGTTGACGGTGATGACGGTGCCGACCATGCCTCCTTCTGGATGTGGAAGCATGGTCATGAGACTGGCGAGCGGCTCCCCATGAACGTGGGGGCGTACCGCGACCTCCGTTCGGGTCACTGGTCGAAAGCAGGGTCATGTCGTAGCCCTGGCCGAGGGTCATGAACTCCAGGCTCCTGAACCAGATCACCGTAGCGTGCGGAAGTGGTGAAACAAAATCGCCCATCCAGAAAAATGGCGGGAAATCGTTAGTGACACGCGGTCCCCCTACCTGGCGTGCCAACTGTCGGTGTTCTGACCCTCGAGGGGTTAACACCAACAAGTAATATTGTATTCGTGTGCTCCCTAATCCGGTGGGTGATGCAAGAAGGACACGATGATTTATCCTGGTTCGGGCAAAGAAGGCCCTACGTCCAGCGGGGGGAGGATGATTCGTGTTATCTTGCACCGAAGTGCTGGTACAGGGGAAAATACAAGCAGGTGTAAGGAGTATGAGGTGGAGTTCGGGTGTTCGGACGCCTTGCTCTTGACCTTGCACAGGCTCACGGTGTCGCTCTATGATCTAAGGCCTTAATGTTTCTATGCTCTAGATCCTCTCGATTTGAGTCCGGTCCTTCTCTCTAACGCCCTGGCGTCTCCTTTTATAGACGAAGGAGGGCACAGGGGTACATGTATTTCAAGTTCGCATGACACTGATGACGTACGATGTTGAGGCTGATCACGTCGGTGCCGCTGTAATGATGTACGTCGGTATGGGAGGCCCTGCAGCCGTCGCGTCGGGAGTTGTTGAAGTTCAGCTCGAGGGTTCGCTCGGTGAAGTCGAGGGGCGACGGTCGAGGTTCTTGGCCGGAGCTGAGGGGGTCGTGCTGAGGAGGTCGAGCTTCGCTGGATAAGACCGAATCTCAGAAAACACGGAAAACACGTTAGTTTATACGTCTCGAGGCGGTGCGGGTCGTGGCACAGCGCTCGGTATGGCGCAACAGCGTAATATGACTTGCGGGATTCCGGGGTATGGGTGGTAAAAAGCAGATTTGACCGCCACGCCTATAACTGTTATCGTAACTGTGGCCATGCGGTTAGGCGGGGGTAGATATATCGCATTAAATGCGCTCGGATCCGTACGGGGGAGTCGGTAAAACGAGGGGTGTACTCTCATCGAGGGCCACCCATTCGCCCGGGTGAAGTTCCGTCCTCGAGGGGAGGCTCGCTCGTCGAGCGAAGTTACATCCTCGAGGGCAGGCTCGTTCGGGGGATGAAGTTCCATCCTCGAGGGTTGCTCGAATTGTACCCTCGCGGGTACAGTACTAGTCCGTTCTGTAGCCTCTCGGGTGTACAGTACTAGTCCGTTCGGTAGTTTCTCGAGTGGGCTTTGGCTTTGGGCCGTCATCGTCCCCGGGTCGGCCCGAAGTGTGTCAGCCTGCGGGACTTTGTACGTTCGTGCGGGAGGTCACAGGAGGGGTTGAGTTATCGTTTTTGCGGGGTTTAATTCGGTAAACCTGGGGTTTTGGGGTACCCATTTCCTCGGTAACGACAGTAGCCCCCGAGCCCCTACTCGAGTGATGGCATTCGGGTAGGGGGTCAGGAATTTGGAAATGGGACGTGATTCAGATTTTCTCGTGGGGGGCGCATGAGCGACCCCCGCGGGGGTAGCCCCCGAGGCCTCGTAGGAGTCGAAAGACTCCTGTGAGGGCTTTGTTTATATTTAGTTAAAGGGTGCTTGTCCAGTCGGATACAGGCCTGAACTGGAGTCGTAGCGCTTTATCGTGGGGAGCCCCCGGGGGATTTTTGACCCTCTTTCATCGAGGGGCGCCGGGCACAGACGAGCCCCCAAGCCTCACGCGGCTGGGGCGTTGCCGGCCTTGGCATTCTTCTCACGAGTCCTTTCGATCGGATGTGAGGCGAGAAGCATCGGACTACCCCCGATAGAGCAAGCCGCGAAGTTCTCAATGAGCTGGTAATGGGAAAATCCAAGCGAGAGCCCGTTCCTCGTTTGATAGAGGTCGGCAGGAGGCCCAGAGGCGGTCTCATTAAAGCAAAACGCAATGGTCCTACGGATACCGATTCCATTCGATAGGTCTTGGCGGCTCGATGCCTCCCTTCGGGGGGATTCCATAAAGTCCGTAGCGTTTCGCCTTGGATGCGTCCAAAGGGGTCTTGAGAGTTCGTTCTCGAGCAGGGCCTCGTGTTGGCTCCCCCTTGGTCACCCCTGACTCGGGTGCTCGAGGGCGGCTATCGAACCCTGTTCGTGGGGTCAGCCTTCGCTCCTTCGAGACTTAGGGCCGGAGCCCGATTTTTGGTGCTCAAGGGCGGCCGTTAAGCCCTCACTCGACGATCGGCCTTCGCTCCCTTGAGACTTCGAGGCGGGGTCAGAGCCCGCTCTTTTGTGGTGCCCAAGGGCGGCCGTTAAGCCCTCACTCGAGGACCGGCCTTCGCTCCCTCAAGACTTCAAGGCGGGGTCGGAGCCCGCTCTTTTGTGGTGCTCAAGGGCGGCCGTTAAGCCCTCACTCGAGGACCGGCCTTCGCTGCCTTGAGACTTCAAGGCGGGGTCAGAGCATTTTACCTTATGTAGAAAACTCCGTTAGCGAGTGACGGTTCTTTTTTCTTACCGTTGGGCACGCCTTTTGAGGAGAAGGGCTTAGCGGCGCGATCGTGGCGGGCCCGAGCAACGGCTCTCTGTCAGAGATGTGACGCGTGCGTCCGGTCGAGGGTCGAGGGGGGAACGGTCAGGCACACGCATTAATTGCGGGAAGTTACCTTTTCCCTACCACCGGGCTCCGCCCGTTGCTCTTCCCGAGTATAAAAACGGAGGGGGACAGGCGCTGTTCGCCCCTACTTTCGCCATTCTGCCGAGCTCCTGCTTTCCTGCGCGCGTGAGGATAAAAACTTAGAGCGAGAAGTCGCGATTGGGAACCTTCCTGGTCGATCGTCCGCCGAGGAGATTCGTGCTGTTGTTGCCGCCGCCGCGTCCACCAAGCAGATCTGTGCTGCCGCTGCCACCATGGCCCCCGTCCTCCAGCCCGCCGAGCCCTGGCGCCCATCGACCTTGACACGACAAAGGCTGCTCAAGCTGGTGAGGGAAGGACTTCTCCGCCCCGTCACTGATTCGAATCGGCCGGAGTGGATTGCGCCGCCCAGGGACCACGAAGAGCCAAATCCGCCGGAGGGGTATGTGGTGAGCTTCCTCAAGTTCCATCGGCATGGGTTCGGTGTGCCCCCAAGCGAGTTCATGCGGGGGCTGACGAACTTCTACGGCGTCTAGCTCCACCATTTCTCCCCCAACGCCATCTCCAACGCCGCCATCTTCACGGCCGTCTGCGAGGGCTATCTCAGAATGGAGCCACATTGGGAGCTATGGCTCCATCTCTACAAGGGGGAGTGGTTCGCCTCCCCAGTGTCGGCCGGAGTAAGGCGAATCGTCAGAGCGGGGTGCCTCAACTTCGCGTTGAAGACCAGGAGGTCAGAGGAGCCACGTGAGTACATCCCCACCGGGTTGATGTCCAACCACTCCTGGTGGGTCGAGCAGTGGTTCTATCTTCGCAACGACGACGGCTATCTCCTGCCGTATACCGGGCGGCTCATCGCCGAGCGTCCATACAATTGGCCGTTCGGTGTCGTGGGAGACCTTCAGCGTCGACTTCACCCCCTCGTCGTCGCGATGAGGACCCTTCGAGAAGAAGGCCTGACGGTGGGGATGGTCATCTCGGCCTTTCACAGTCGACGGGTGCTCCCTCTGATGGAGCGCCCGTTGCGGTTGGACGAGATGACCCCCTCGGCGGCGCCCGAGCTTCTCAGGAGGTGTCGGATGTCCGGCGAGAGGCCGTCCACCTCGGAAGTCATCGTGCGGGTAAAGGGGATGGTGGCTAGCTCGTTCAGGGTGGAAGACGTCAATCGCCTCCCTATGCGGCCGAAGGAGGGTTGCCTCGACCTGGTGAGTGCCCCGATTCGTGCCCTTCGAGTTCTCCCCCCTTTTTTTTGTCCCTGTGACTAAACGTCTTTGCACAGGGGAGAATCGACTACCAGAGATCGAGGCCTCCACTGAGGGAGGACGCTCCCGATCGTCGGGTAAGACGCTTCACCGCCCAGCAAGAGAAGCGGAGTAAGGACGAGGAGGAGAAAAAGAAAGCCAAGAAGCTCCGGGAGCGCGAAAGGCTCGCGAAGCGCCGCGCTGAGCAGAGGCGCAACAGGCTCCCGGAGGAGGAGTCTCCCTCTGATGGAGATGAAGATGATGATGATGACAGTGATGACATCGAGGGGGTGGAGGGGTGCCTCGACCGCATCCTGTCGGATTCCTCCCATGCTGACCGCCCCTTCGTGCAGGAGGAGGTGGCGGAGCAGCGCGCCCCTCAGCCGGCGGCGTCGGCCTCAGAGCGCCGACATGGAAAAAGGGGGGCCGAGGCCTCGCCTCGAGGGGCGTCACCCCCTCGCGTCATACTCGAGGCGGAAGCCCACCCACTTCGATCCGGGAGACCCGGTCTCGGTCGTCGGCGCGGGCGGAGCAGAGGCGTGCCCGGGAGGCCCCGTCGAAGCAGGGAAGCGCGTCGACCCCACCGACGGCCCCGAGCAGCCCCAGCCCTGCGAAGAGCTCGGCTTCGGGAGGGGTCTCAAAATCTGCGGGCAGTTCGAGGGGTACCCAAAAGGCCTCTATACCCTTCGGGTAAGTGTCGTTGAATCGTTTTCTTTTCGTTGCGTCTTCTTTGTGCGCTTTAATAAACTTTTTGCCGTTCTGCTTTCCATTCAGACCCAAGCGCCAGATCGAGGAGGCGTCTCTCACGCCCGCTAAGTGGCTCAAGATGGATGTAGCCGCGAAGATGGAGGCCCCGGCTACAGGTGCGTCGTCGAGGCCCTTGGCCCCGTGGGAAGCCAAGTGGTTGTCCTCAGCCCTTGGTGCTATGGCGCGCGGTAGGCTGACGGGTTCCACTCCTGCTGCAGGGTCGAGCGTCCCAGGGGCCGCAGCGGGTGGCGACTCTGAGCCGGGGAGGACGCATGTGGGAGGGAGCGCCTCCTTGACGTCATCGCCTATGGCCCTCGAGCTCGACCCGTCACCAGGAGGTGGTGCTCCGACGTCGGGAGCTTCCGCTCCTAGCGGGCCGGAGGCCTCGATCCCCGCACCTAAGGCGGGAGCCCCTGAGGGCCACGAGCCGGGAGAGGAGGTCGTCGTCGTGGACCTCGAGGGTGAGGAGACCGCGGCCCTTCCCCCCTCGACGGGAGAGCGGCGGCCCTGGCCGGCGGGGCTGCGCGAGCTCGAGGCCCGGAGGGAGCAGGAGCAGGGGGCCCTGCAAGAAGCGGAGCTGCCACGGCCGCAGCAGGAGGAGGAGAAGGAGCCGTCGGAGCGGTGGGGAGAGGGGGAAACTGGGGGCCCGCCCCAGCATCAGCGGGCACAGCAGACGCCGCCGGGGGACGCGGGGCTGCTGGACCCGCCGGCGCAGCAACCGCCCGAAACGTCGGAGGCGGAAGCGACTTCTGGGCTGCCCAAACAATGGGTGTCCGTGATTACTTTGGACGAGTTGCTGGCCGCAGGAGAAGCGGTGTCGAAGGCGTCGACGGTCTCGCGGCTGCCGGGGACGCAACCGGAGGATGCCTCGGTACCGAGCCCGGCGGAAGACGCACCGACGGTGGTCCCACCGGCGCTACAAGTCATGGCGTTGGGTGAAGCGACGGCCTCCACACCTTCGCTACCTCCGACGGTGCCAGAAGCAGCACCGGATCAGGCGCCACAACCGTGGACGGAGCAGCCGGAGGAGACGGCGGCTTCTGGCGTGCTAAGGAGGTCGATGTCCGACCCCGGGCTGAGAAGTGCCCACGCCGCGTCGGAGTTCCACATCCCGGGGGAGTTGGCCGTGGGCTACGGCGTTCCGGGCGATGTGGTGGAGGAGATCGAGTCCTTGGCGTGAGCCAAGGTCAAGATGGTCCTTCCGCATTGAGGCAAGGAGCGCATCGTGCTCCGGGAACTCGGCGATTCCAGCGCTCCGGGGATTGAGATGAACGACCCGACGGAGGTCAAGTGCTGGGAGGAGGCCGAGCGGTCCCGGGCGTGGCTGCGGCACTTGCTGAAACTGGGCGTCGAGCTCGCCGAAGGCCTTGACTAGAACCTCGCGGTGAGTCGCAGTGTTAAGCCGTATGTAGTTTTTTAAGTTCTTTCATATGTGATGCCTTAACCCTCGATTTCCTGTCCCCAGGAGGCGCGGAGGTGGTCCAACTCCAAGTCAGACTTCCTCCACGAAACGCACAACAGCCGGGAGGAAGTGCTTCGCCAGCTCGAAGCCGGCCGCTCTGCGCAGGGCAGGGTGGCCGAGATCGAGGAGGAGCTGAAGCGGACGAGGGAGGAGGCCGCCAAGGCCAAAGAGGAGGCCGCCCGGGCGAGGGCGGACTCCGACGCCGCTCGAGGGGAAGCCGCCCGCCTCGAGGAGGAGCTCGAGCGTGCCAGGGAGGAGGCTGACGCGGCAAAGGCCGAATCGGAGAAGGCCAGGGTCCAGAGCGTCCGAGCCTAGGAGCGCATCGAGCTGCTCATGGCGGAGGCTCAGAGCTCTATGGAGCGCATCCGCTCGCTCGAGGCCAGCTTCGCTGAAGTCTCCGCCGCACGCAACGCCCTCTCCGCCTTGGTCCAGGAGGAGAAGAGCCGTGCCGCCGGCCTGGAAACCCAGCTCGGGGCAATGAAGGCCACCCTCCAGGACAAGGAGCAGGCCATCATCCTAGCTGGTGGCGCCCTCGAGACCCTCTGCTTCGAGAAGACGGAGGTGACCCGAGCCTTCAAAGAGGCCCAGCGGGAGCGGGACGAGGCTCGGGGGGATCACGACGTCGTGCTGGGGGATCGCAACGCCCTCGAGACTCGCTGTGCTGGTGAGCTCCTTAAAGGGTTTTTGATCTTTGTTTTTCCGTATGGTTTATCTAATTCTTGCTTTGTGTTTCAGGCCTCGAGTCCGAGCTGCTTGCAACCCAGACCGCCGCCAAGGCGCTGCAGGAGAGCCTTGCGATGGAGGGGGCGCTTCTTGGTCGGCTCCGGGTTGCCCTCGACGGGCTCTGCGCCTCCTGGGAAGTCAGGCCTGTCGAGGGTGCCGAAGAAGACATCCCGGGTGCCGTGCTCGTGGACCGGATCTACTACCTCGACGCCACCCTTCGCGATCGCGTGCGGGAGGCGCTCCATACCGGCGTGAAGCGGGCGCTTTCAGTGGTCTCCTCCAGCTTCGTCTTTGATATGAACGTGGTGGCCCAAGGCTTTGTTCCTGACATCTCGAAGACCGACGCCAAGAATGAGGAGCGCTGCCGAGGGCTCATCAACGACGCCGAGAGGCCGGGGGGAGAGCTGGTGAAGTTATTTGAGGACGAAGTCCTCCCCCCGCGGATGGAGGGTACCATGTCGAGGGGGCGGCGACGGGGCAAGCCTGTAGGGCAAGACTGGGCGAGGGTGCCCATGTAATGAATTAGTTTTCTGTAACTTATATTCAATTGTGGCTTCGAAAGCCCTTTTTGAACATTAATACATCTATCGTAATGTGATGTGTCATTTTACTTTCGAACCTTTTCTGCTTTCTTCTCACCTAGACTTTGCTTTTTTGACTAAGTTTTTGACGCAAGCTCGTATCCCTCGAGGGGGGAGCGAGTGGAGGTACCGTAGCCCGAAGGCGTAGGAGAGCTCTGGCTCAACAGCCCTCGACCCCTAGGGAGTTCGAGGCGTTGTCAACTTAGTTGGGAAGCGAAAAGGGAGGCGTGCGAAAAAAAGTCGTTCGTATTTTTAGGAACTTAGGGGGTTCCCCCCGTTAGCCCCTGAGGGAGGCTCGACTCTGGCGAGACAGGGTCGAGGCTACCTCTTGCATGTACAATAAAAAGTTTGAACTTATAATCGAAAGTACTCCTTATATTTGTCATGCGGAAATGTACAAGACATGCGAGAATGTACAAGGGCGCTGGTGCCCTAAGGGTAGAAACGACGTAGCTGTTCGATGTTCCATGCGTTGGTGAGGATTTCTCCTTTGTCGTTAGCGAGCTTGTACGTCCCGGGCTTTAGCACCTCAGCTACGGCGTATGGACCTTCCCATGGCGGCATCAGCTTGTGACGTCCTTTGTTGCTCTATCGTCAACGTAGGACGAGGTCTCCAACTTGGAGGTCCCTCGGGCGCACGTGCTTGTCGTGGTAGCGTCAAAGTTTTTGCTGATACCTCACGGAGTGAAGTAGCGCCATGTCTCGAGCCTCCTCAACCTGGTCGACGGCGTTTGCGAGGGCTTCTTCGTTGGTTTGCTCGTTGTACGCATTTAGTCGAGGGGAACCATACTCGAGGTCAGTGGGGAGGACGGCCTCGGACCCATAGACCAAGAAGAATGGGGTGAACCCCGTGGCTCGACTAGGTGTTGTCCTTAAGCTCCATAGGACCGATGGCAACTCCGCGGCCCATTTTTTCCTGCTTGCTGAGGCATTTGAGGATCCTTGGCTTGAGGCCCTGCAAAATCATGCCATTGGCGCGCTCGACCTGGCCGTTAGTTCGAGGATGTGCAACCGCGGACCAATTCACACGGATGTGATGGCGATCGCAGAAATCCAAGAACTTCTTGCCGGTGAATTGCGTGCCGTTGTCAGTGATGATGACGTTCGGGACCCCGAAGTGATGGATGATGTCGGTGAAGAACTCGACCGCCCGTTCGGAGCGGATGTTGCTGATGGGCCAGGCCTCGATCCATTTGGTAAACTTATCAACGGCAACGAGCAGGTGCGTGTACCCTTTGGTCGTCCTCTTGAGAGGCCCCACAAGATCGAGCCCCCAGACCGCAAACGGCCAGGTGATGGGGACCATTTGTAGGGCGTGAGCTGGGAGGTGCGTCTGCTTGGCGTAGAATTGACAACCTTTGCACGAGCAGACGATGTTCGTGGCGTCGAAAATGGCGGTTGGCCAGTAGAAACCCTGTCGAAAGGCATTGCCTACGAGGGTCCTCGGTGCTGCGTGGTGGCCGCAGGCTCCCGAGTGTATGTCCTCGAGGAGCCTCCTGCCTTCCTCGATGGTAATGCAGCGCTGAAGAACGCCTGAGGGGCTTCGCCTGTAGAGTTCCTTGCCGTCACCGTAGATGACGTAGGACTTGGCCCGTCGTGCGATCCGTCGAGCTTTGGTCTGGTCCTCTGGAAGTTCTCCCCGAATGAGGTAGTTGAGTAAAGGGGCTCGCCAATCCGGTGGCGGGTTCGACGGAGGAGATGTCTCCTGGATCTCCATAACCTGGGCCCCGGTCGAGGGGGCCCCGATCGAGGTCATGGGGTGGAGCTTCGAGGGCGTAGCGGAAGCCCCCGAGCCCAAATCGACGGAGGGCTCGAAGAGGTCCCTTGAGAACACGTCCAGAGGGACTGTACCTTGAGTCGATGCGATTTTCGCGAGCTCATCCGCGGCTTCGTTGTATCGTCGAGTGATATGACTAAGCTCGAGACCGTGGAATTTGTCTTCCAACTTGCGCACTTCGTTGTAGTATGCTTCCATCTTGGCATCGTGGCAGCTCGAGGCCTTCATCACTTGGTCAATGATTAGCTGCGAGTCGCCTCGAACGTCAAGGCGTCGGACCCCGAGTTCAAGGGCGATTCGAAATCCGGCGACAAGTGCTTCGTACTCCGCGACATTATTAGAAGCGGCAAAGTGGATGCGAATGACGTAGCGCATGTGGACTCCGAGGGGTGAAATGAAGAGCAAGCCTGCGCCTGCTCCTGTCTTCATGAGCGACCCGTCGAAGTACATCGTCCACAGCTCGGCTTGAATTTGGACTGGTGGCAACTGAGTGTCGGTCCACTCGGCGACGAAATCCGCCAGCACTTGAGACTTGATGGCCTTCCGTGGTGCGTAGGTGATGGTCTCGCCCATTAGCTCGACCGACCACTTGGCAATCCTTCCAGCAGCCTCCCGGTTATGGATGATCTCCCCCAAGGGGAACAAGGATACCACAGTAACCGGGTGGCTGAGGAAGTAGTGTTGGAGCTTGCGACGCGTAAGGACGATGGCGTAGAGCAGCTTCTGCACCTGTGGGTAGCGGATTTTCGTTTCCGAAAGAACTTCACTGACAAAATAAACCGGCCGCTGGACTGGCAAGGCTCGTCCTTCCTCTTGCCTCTCCACCACTATGGCCGCGCTGACCACCTGGGTGGTTGCGGCGACATAGAGGAGGAGGGGCTCAGGCGGTTCAGTCAACGTTGCTGGTCGAGGAGGGACGAGGATCGGAGTGGATGTCAGCTTGGCTTTGAGTTCGTCAAGGGCCCCCTCGGCCTCTGCGGTCCACGTGAATTGCTTGGATTTTTTCAAGAGACGGTACAGAGGCATGGCCTTCTCCCCTAAACGTGAGATGAAGCGGCTGAGGGCCGCGAGACAGCCCGTGACCCTCTGCACGCCCTTGAGATCCCGAATCGGCCCCATTCATGTGATGGCCGCCACCTTCTCGGGGTTGGCCTCGATCCCGCGCTGGGAGACGATGTATCCGAGGAGAATGCCCCGAGGCACTCCGAAGACACATTTCTCGGGGTTGAGTTTTATGTTTTTGGCTCGAAGGCACCCGAACGCGATTTCGAGGTCTCGGATGAGGTTGTCTGCTCTTTTGGACTTGACCACAATGTCATCAACGTAGGCTTCGACCGTGTCGCCTATGTGTTCGCCGAAGACATGTAGCATACACCGCTGATACGTTGCCCCGGCGTTTCGGAGGCCGAAGGGCATTGTCACGTAGCAGTACATGCCAAAAGGTGTGATGAAGGAAGTCGCGAGCTGGTCGGACTCTTTCATCTTAATTTGGTGGTAGCCGGAATAAGCATCGAGGAACGAGAGGGTTTCACACCCCGCGGTAGAGTCGACAATTTGATCAATGCATGGTAAAGGAAACAGAACTTTGGGACATGCTTTGTTTAAACTAGTATAGTCAATACACATCCGCATCTTTCCATTCTTTTTCTTAACTAACACGGGATTAGCTAACCATTCGGGGTGATGAACTTCCTTGATGAATCCAGCCACCAAAAGCTTGTGTACCTCCTCGCCGATGATCCTACGCTTCTCCTCGTCGAAGCGGCGCAGGCGTTGCTTCACCGGTCTGGACTCGGCCCGGATTTCCAAGGCGTGCTCGGCGACTTCCCTCGGTATGCCCGGCATATCCGAAGGACTCCACGCAAACATATCGGCGTTCGCGCGGAGAAAGTTGACGAGCATGACTTCCTATTTGTCCTCGAGGTCGGCGCTGATCGTTAGCACCTTCTCACATGGGCAGCTCGGGTCGAGGGGGACTTTCTTGGTGTCTTGTGCTGGCTCGAAATTGCCGACGTGTCGCTTGGGATCTGGCATCTCGTCGGCGAGGTGCTCGAGGGTCGCGGCTATCATGGCATTTTGCTCAACGGCCTCCCCATATTCGACGCATTCGATGTCGCAGTCGTACGCGTGCTCGTAGGAGGAGGCGACAGTGATGACGCCTTTGGGTCCTGGCATCTTGAGTTTGAGGTAGGTGTAGTTCAGGATCGCCATGAACTGCGCGTAGCCCGGTCGACCGATGATGGCGTGATACGTTCCGTGAAACCCGACCACCTCGAAGGTGAGGGTCTCTTTCCTGAAATTAGCAGGGGTGCCAAAACAGACAGGAAGTTCGATACGGCCGACAGGGAAAGCCTTCTTTCCTGGCACGACGCCATGGAACCCCCCGGCACTGGGTCGGAGTTGGTGCCTCCTAACTCCCAGGAGGTCGAGGGTCTCGAGGTAGATGATGTTTAGGCTGCTGCCGCCGTCCATGAGGACCTTCGAGAGGCGGGTGTTGATGATGATCGGGTCGACGACGAGCAGATAGGCCCCGGGGTTGGGGACTCGATCCGGATGGTCATCATGGTCGAACGTTATGGGCGCATCAGACCAGTCGAGGTAGTGAGGCATCATGACATGAGTGGAGAAGACCTCTCGACGCTCCCGCTTACGCTGTCGGGGTGTGAGCTAGGTCGAGGGACCCCCGTAGATCATGTAGCAGTCATAGACTTTAGGGAATTTTCCGTCTTCCCTGTTGTCTCCCTCACTGCCGCCTTGGTCTTTCTTATCGTCACCTTTCTTCACGCCCACTTGCTCGAAGTGCCTTCGAAGCATGCAGCAGTCCTTAAGCTTGTGCCTTGCCTCGTCCTTGTGATAAGGACAGAGTTCCTCGAGCATTTTGTCGAAGATGGCGCCCTCGGGGGGCGCGGGGGGACCTCGAGGTCTTTTGCGTTCGGTTGCAGCGACGATATCATCTTCTGCAGCCTCACGCTTGCCTTGTTGATTTTTCTTCTTTTTGTTATTTCTCTTCGACCCTTTGCTCGAGCCTCCGGCGTTGTCAGCTATCGGTGTTTTTCCCTTGTCCTTCACATCGCTGAAGAAGGCGCCGACGGCCTCTTCGCCAGCCGCATAGTTGGCGACCACATCCATGAGCTCGTCGATGGTGTCGGGGCGGTTACGCCCTAACTCGCGAACTAGGTCCTTGCAGGTTGTACCCGCAACAAACGCTAGAACGACGTCGAGATCGGAGATGTGGGGCAGCTCGGTACGGAGCTTGGAGAATCGTCGAGCAAAGTCATGGAGAGACTCCCTTGGCTTCTGCTTGCAGTTGCGCAGTTCCTAGGAGTTCCCGGGACGCACGTAGGTACCTTTGAAATTCCCTTCGAAGATACGGACAAGGTCGGTCCAGCTGCGAATCTGGTCGGGGGGAAGCTCATCGAGCCACCTACGCGCAGTGTTGGACAGGAACAGGGGAAGGTGACATATGATGGCGTGATCGTCACGCGCCCCGCCCGCCTGACAAGCCAACCGGAAGTCGGCTAGCCAGAACTCGGGATTGGTTTCGCCGTTATATTTGACGAGGCTCGTGGGGGTCGAAACTTGTCGGGCAACTGGGCGCAGCGGATCCTCCTGCTGAAGACCCGAGGGCCCGGTGGCTCCGCGGCCTGTTGGTCTTCTTCGCTGTCGTAACGCCCCCCACGATGGGCGCTGTACCCTCGATCCTCGGCATCCCCGTGCTTGCGTCTGTGGTTCTCGACAATGTCAAGGCGCGCGTCGCGAGGAGCGTGGTTGTCGTTGATAGATTCTCGGGCTGGCTTCTTCTTCTGTCGGGGGGCCGCCCCCTGATCGACCGAGCCCTCCCTCTCGGGCCGGGAGGGCTCGACCTGAGGCTCGGAGGCAGCACCTTGATGCCTTGAGGCTGAGCTCTCGGCTTGTTGGACAGCAGCAACTTGGAGGAGATCCTCGACCTCGTGTTGTATCCGCTGAGCTTGCGAGTTGGATGGCGCGGGCATATTGCGAAGGAGCATAGCTGCCGCAACAACGTTCTAGCTTGCTCGGGGATAACGGTGGGCGGGTTGCTCGGGTGCTCCTTCCCCGATGATCTGCCGGTTGACTTCTCGGGCCCTGGCTCAGGCTCTACCGCCGAGCGGTCACCGCTTTTGCTCGAGGGTCAGCTCGAGTAAGCGCAAGCGTTCCTGCTCGTCGGCGAGCTTCGCCTGTAACTCCCGAATCTATGCCAGCTACGTGTCCTGCTCGCCAGGACGAGGGCACGCTTCTCGGGGTGTGTCTGGTTGTTGGTCCTCTGCTCTGGGGGAGCGTCTCTCGCCACGGCGGTAGACGCCGCGGCCACTGGATCGACGGTTTCCTGATCGGAGTTGACGCCACCATCGATGTGGAGGCACTCACGGGTAGGATCCCAATGATCAGAGTCAGAGTCAGGGTCGCCGCAGTAGAAGACGGGGAATTGCCCCCGCGCTTCCTCCTGCAGCCGCCGTCGGAGTGTGCCGACGGTGTACCTCCGGGGGTCGGGCGCTCTTGCGAAGGCCAAGCCCTCGGAGGCCGGTGTGACAGTCCCCACGTCCGTCATCACGCGGAGAAGGGTGTCTGGGCAGTCCTCCAATGTGCTCGTGTTGGAGCGGGGGTTTCGTCGCGCTTCCCCGACGAGCGCACGGTGAAAGTGGAGTCACGGTTGTGCTGGGATCCTGCCGGTTTGCCCTCTGCCTCTAAACTTGGGTCAGATACTCCCTCAACAAGAGGTTTCTCATCTCCGGCCAGGGGCGTGGAGAAAGCGGCGGGGACCCTTCTCGACTTGGGTTGACGGCGATGACGGCGCCGACCGTGCCTCCTTCTGGATGTGGAAGCATGGTCATGAGACTGGCGAGCGGCTCCCCATGAATGTGGGGGCGTACCGCGACCTCTGTTTGGGTCACTGGTCGAGAGCAGGGTCATGTCGTAGCCCTGGCCGAGGGTCATGAACTCCAGGCTCCCAAACCAGATCACCGTAGCGTGCGGAAGTGGTGAAACGAAATCGCCCATCCGGAAAAATGGCGGGAAATCGTTAGTGACACGCGGTCCCCCTACCTGGCGCGCCAACTGTCGGTGTTCTGACCCTCAAGGGGTTAACACCAACGAGTAATATTGTATTCGCGTGCTCCCTAATCCGGTGGGTGATGCAAGAAGGACACAATGATTTATCCTGGTTCGGGCAAAGAAGGCCCTACATCCAGCGGGGGAGGATGATTCGTGTTATCTTGCACCGAAGTGCTGGTACAGGGGAAAATACAAGCTGGTGTAAGGAGTATGAGGTGGAGTTCGGGCGTTCGGATGCCTTGCTCTCGACCTTGCACAGGCTCACGGTGTCGCTCTATGATCTAAGGCCTTAATGTTTCTATGCTCTAGATCCTCTCGATTTGAGTCCGGTCCTTCTCTCTAACGCCCTGGCGCCTCCTTTTATAGACGAAGGAGGGGCACAGGGGTACATGTATTTCGAGTTTGCATGATGCTGATGACGTACGACATTGAGGCCGATCACGTCGGTGCCGCTGTAGTGATGTACGTTGGTATGGGAGGCCCTGCAGCCGTTGCGTCGGGAGTTGTTGAAGTTCAGCTCGAGGGTTCGCTCGGTGAAGTCGAGGGGCGACGGTCGAGGGTCTTGGCCGGAGCCGAGGGGGTCATGCCGAGGAGGTCGAGCTTCGCTGGATAAGACTGAATCCCGGAAAACATGGAAAACACGTTAGTTTATACGTCTCGAGGCGGTGCGGGTCGTGGCACAGCGCTCGGTATGGCGCAACAGCGTAATATG
The DNA here is from genome assembly GCA_023333625.1 of Bothriochloa decipiens. Taxonomy (NCBI): domain Eukaryota; kingdom Viridiplantae; phylum Streptophyta; class Magnoliopsida; order Poales; family Poaceae; genus Bothriochloa; species Bothriochloa decipiens. The sequence continues at coordinate 18,535,006 of CM041644.1, read as the reverse complement.
ACTTGCGGGATTCCGGGGTATGGGCGGTAAAAAGCAGATTTGACCGCCACGCCTGTAACTGTTATCGTAACTGTGGCCATGCGGTTAGGCGGGGGTAGATAGATCGCATTAAATGCGCTCGGATCCGTACGGTGGAGTCAGTAAAACGAGGGGTGTACTCTCATCGAGGGCCACCCATTCGCCCGGGTGAAGTTCCGTCCTCGAGGGGAGGCTCGCTCGTCGGGCGAAGTTACATCCTTGAGGGTAGGCTCGTTCAGGGGATGAAGTTTCATCCTCGAGGGGTTGCTCGAATTGTACCCTCGCGGGTACAGTACTAGTCCGTTCGGTAGCCTCTCGGGTGTACAGTACTAGTCCGTTCGGTAGTTTCTCGAGTGGGCTTTGGCTTTGGGCCGTCGTCGTCCGCGGGTTGGCCCGAAGTGTCTCAGCCTGTGGGACTTTGTACGTTCGCGCGGGAGGTCACAGGAGGGGTCGAGTTATCGTTTTTGCGGGGTTTAATTCGGTAAACCTAGGGTTTTGGGGTACCCATTTCCTCGGTAACGACAATGGGCTTCCGGAAAAGAAGTTGCAACTTATTGGTATGAGTATCCTATTAATCCTATTAAGCCCTAGGACGGGGTGTTACATAGTCACCCCCTTCAGAGACCAACGTCCTCGTCGATCAACCCCAGGTCAGGAACATCCCCTCTTGGCCATGTCCGTGTGTCCAGTGCCAGCGCATGTGTCATGCTGTGCAACCACTCCGGATTCACACCAGCCATGCACACCATGCCTGCGCAACTGGCACACGTGCCCGTGAAACCGTAAGGGTCGGCTCCGGTACCATTTGTAATGTCCCGCCTCCTTGAGGCCCGGCCCGCTTACATCTGGCCGCTTATCTAGTACATAGACTGCCCTCACAGACCAACACTAGTCTTTTTTGCGCACTTTGTCCTCACTCGTGCGCACCCGAAAAGACTTCCCGATTGGTCACCCATCCCTAAATTGCTCCAGGCCAAGCACGCTTAACCTCAGAGTTCTTTAGTGATGGGCTTCTAAAAAGGAAGTTGCAACTTGTTGGTACGAGTATCATATTAATCCTATTAAGCCCTAGGACAAGGTGTTACACCCTCGCCCCGCGTGGCTGGCCAAACAAAGCCACGGCCCATCATGGACCTGCCCACGTTGCACGTCGCCCTACTCCCACTGACGACTGGGTCCCGCTAGTCAGCTCCTACCTTTTCCTTTTCTATCGCTCCGCCGTCCCATCGGCCGTACCAGAAAAAGGAGCGCCGCTCCACGCCGTTCGCCCGTGTCCGGCCGCACGCTGAGCCATCCATCTCACCTGCCCACGCCGCATAACCCTAACCCTAACCCGGAGCCCTCTTGGCCGCTCGATGCCCCTCGCCGCATCCCAGTCGTCCACTGTCGTCCAAGGCCGCCACGCTGGCTATAAAATGGGGACCCTGGCACTACTAGGGTTTCCCTGTGCCCACAGCCGCCTTGGCCGTCGTGCACGCCATCTCGTCTGAGGAGTAGGAGGGGAAGGAGGAGCAGGGGGCGGGGAAGGGATTCGACCGCTAGAAGAGAGGAGCCGGAGCCGAGCATCGCCGCCGCCCTTGCCGGAGAAGAAGGGAGCCGCCGAGGACGCTCTGCTACTCCTGCACCACGCTTACGCTCCACACCTTCGACCTTGAGCCGAACTGCGTCACTGTGCCTCGCCATGCCTTAGCATCGACCACCGTCGTCGGGATAGCTCGGTGAGCTCTCCCTTGCCATGGCCGCCGCTAGTTCATCACCCGCGTTCTCGTCCCCCCGTCCACCGATTTGTCTCATTAGCTCCTTGGACAGCTTTGCCTCATCCTAGAACATGCTTTAGGCAACATTTCGTGGGCCAGCAAGAACCACAGAGGAGCTTAGCACCTTTGCTAGCTTTGGTTCACCGGACCCCGACCGCCGAACCGCCGCCGCGATGCCCGTCGTCACGCGCGCCCGCCGAGCCCCGTTACCACGTAGTCCAGTAATTCAAGCTCCGAGCTACTCGAGACGGAAGGAGATGGAGGAAGATGGTGTCCAGGGTGAAGTAATCGACTGGAGCTCCGCTGATGATGCCGTCCGTCACCGCTGCACCTTACCGCCTTGCTAGGAGACCGCTTTTTCCAAATTGAGGCCATCAACTCATTCGCCATGACCTCGGGAACCCGTAGTGCTAGTCCATGATGAGCCCCGCATGCCGTAGCACCCCGCCGCCATGTCCCTATCGCTCGGCGCCGCCGTCACGCCTGCGCCGACGAGGCCAAGCCCCGAGAGGCCGCACAAACCACGCTGCTGCACTGGCCTGGCCACCGCGCCCGCTTAGCCTTACCTCAGCCTAGCCAACACTGCCCGCTGCCGCTGCTCGCCCGCTTGCCGCCGGCCGAGGCCGCCGTGCCGACCGCGCTCACGTGTGGCAGAGAAGGGGAAATTTCCCCAGGCCCGCTGGACCACGTCCACTGGGTCCACGTGGACCCAGCTGGACCAACCGCAGCCTACCACCTAGCCACTCTGCCTGCGGTCCATTATGGACCAAGTCCATGGATCGGCCGTCCGTGGACCGAGCCCACCTGAGATCCAGACCGCGACATGGCACCACTAGAGCCGACACATGTCCGGGCCGGGCCGGCCCAACCCGGCCTAGATCCGACCCTACCTAGGCCCGCTGAAGCCCAATCGAGGCCTGGTCAGCGTTGACCGGTCAACATTGACCGTTGACCCGGGCCTACCTATCAGTCCCACCTGTCAGCCGCTGACCGAGTCCACCCGTCAGTGCTGACGTCAGCATGACATCATCTTGTCATCCAATCGTCGGAACCGCGCGTGAGTGCTGACGTTAACATGACGTCAGCCCCACGCCACCTTTGCCGGACACGCATGCCACTTGGATCAATCAGAACCCTCCATGCGTCGCGTCCAAGTTTATCTGCCCTTTTTCATACGAACTTCAAAAAATATGAACCAAATGTCCAAATTTTCACAAAAATGAGCTCTACGTCATAGGCTTATGTATGAGTGCATTTGGAGTTATTGAATTTTATTAATTCTTTGTTTTGACTCTATAGGAGCCGCTAACGCGGCTATTATGTCACATTTCAAAGGAGGAGCAGTTTGAGGAGGACGACTACGAGTACAAGGAAGAGCTCGGTGATGACTTCGTAGGTGCCACACCCCACCCAACCTCGTAGATCCTAATATGCATGGCATAATATCTAGTTTGCTAGTGCTTTATTTATGAATATCACTTGATGATAGGTTGCATGGTAGATTTTCTTGATGAGCCTTTACCTTGTCGCAACCTTATTCCTGCACACCTGCTGATAGGCTAGACACATGCTTATTTACTTATGATGCTTTACTTCTACTACGCTTATATCTGTGTGATGTGATGTGTGGTGGAGAGTATGGTTATATGGTTAAGGCACGTGGTGCCACTTTACTCGGGGAGAGTGATGCGTGCGTCTTGGGTGTGTGGTGAGGGTTGAGTCAATCGGACAGGATTCTATGACGAGCCAAGCGGGCGAGTCTTGCCGGGGGATGTGTTCTGGGCATTCCGGTGTGAGGTGCTTGTGGCGGGCACATTGTGAGGTATATGGTGATCCTGGGGGTGAGAACCTTTGTGGAGCGAAGCCCCGGGTAGGAGGTGCTATTGTAGTATGGACCTGATATCTCTTGAGGACCGAAACCTTGGGACTTACGTGCTCACCACTCGCTCTTGTATGGGTGGCAGACAGATGTCTGACTAGCTAGGACGGTGCCACTACTACTAGGTTGTTAGCAGATAGTGTCGGGAGGTACGGGCATGGAGACCCACACCCTCCTTAGATAGCATAGTGACCAAGGGGCCCGGTACTATGTCTCACAGTCTCAGTGTGCCAGTGGTACCTATCTAGGATGTCCCAGTCCTGAGTGGTAGGGTGGCATCGCCCCAGTTAGAAAGCAGCTGGAATCAGCTTAGGCGGGGCACCGCCAATGATGGTGATCTTATGGTTATGGGAGTACACGCTCTGCAGAGTTTATGAATCTATATATAGTCTGCAAGCCACTGGTATGGCTTTTTCCTAAGACCCACGCATCTCGGGAGTAGTGAGATGAGTCCTTCTATTCTTCCCACTGGTGTTACCCTTCTGGCTGTGAGCCGTTGAGACAGGCTCTGAGAGGGAGTTGGACCTGTCAACTGAGTGCGAGAGGGTGAGATGTGTGTGATGGTGATGGAACTGGGATGGATATGTGGATGAGATGGTTAAAACTTGATGAATTATATTATATAATATTGGTCACTACTTGCATAGGAAACCATAGCCCTATGTTAGGTCGCTTTGATTATATCCTTTGCATCCCACCAAATACTACATAGCAAAAGCAAAGCATAGGGTGGGAGATGTGGCCAGTACAAACCGTACTAAAAATTATTTGGCAGGTGAACCCGACTACGACTTCACCGATGAGGAATAGATGCCTCGTTCCTACGCTCAGGCTTCTTTTGGAGATTTTTTTGTTGCTTCCGCCTTCTGCAGCTGTTCCAAATGCTGCTACTCTGATGTTTTCCGCCAGTGTGGCGATGGACTATTTATGTAATTCCCCCTAATTGTACTCATTTTATTCGATGTATGGATCCTGTATCGACTGCTGCTGGATTATATGATGGTTTGAGCTTTGAACTATCATTCTATTCGCCATTCTGTGTATTTTCCCTTCGTGGACAATTGAGAATGTTTCAATGGCCAAGTCACTCCATGAGTACTCCACCCCCACTATTGCCAACATGCCCGTTAGGCCCGCTGTCAATGTCAGGAATGGAAACTTTGAGCTTCGCACTGGCCTACTCACGATGGTGCAGGCGAACTAGTTCTACGGTTTGCCAAGTGAGGATGCAAAGGCGCATCTGCAAAACTTCCTTGAGCTGTGTGAAACAATCATCATAAAAAATGTCGCACAAGATAACATCAGGCTCCGCTTATTTCCCTTCTCCTTCTCAGGGAAGGCGAAGTAATGGTTCTACCAAAGCAAGGAAGCAGTCAACATGTGGGACAAATGTTTCGTGGTGTTCCTCGCAAAGTTCTTCCCCATGAGCAAAACAAACGCTCTACGAGGGAAGATATCAAACTTCTAGCAGACTTCACTCGAGTCCATTCCTGAGGCTTGGGAAAGGCTCTAGGAGTATATCTAGGCCTGTCCCCATCACGGAATGGAAGATTGGCTCATGCTTCAAAACTTCTATGAGGGCCTCACGGCCATGTCTAAGGGGCACGTAGATGCCGATGCTGGAGGCGCATTCTTCTCCCTCACCATTGAGAGTGCCACAGCATTGATTGAAAAGATGGTGGCTAACCAGAGTGAAGGATGCAAACCACAAAAAGGCATGCACACCGTGAAGGAGACGAATCTACTTGCCACAAAAATAGATTTATTAATGAAGAAGCTTGAGGGACATGCCACTGATCCTACCACTGGCACTGTTCAAGCCATAGACTCGCACATGACGTGTGAGAACTGTGGAGATGTTGGCCATTCATGGAACAGCTATCCCAAAACCTAGGAAGAAGCGTCATACATCAACAATGGGTTTCATCAACATCAACAATCAGGTAATGACCGAAAGAACCAGAACCGCCCCCAAGGTAATTCTTCCAACTTTAATTCAAATTTCAATTCCTCTCAACCTTTGTTGAAAGATCTTGTCTTAGGACAGGCAAAGATAAATAAAAATCTTACAAAAAAGCTTTCCTTTAATGATAAAATATTTGAAAACATAAATGCTAAGCTTGATAGCCTGTCCTTATCTGTTAAAAATCAAGCAAGTTTTAATAAAAGAATAGAAACTCAGATCGCCCAGCTTGCCTCTGCTGCTAAGTCTGCTGTACAACCTGATAATTCTGTTGAGAATGTAAATTCGGTGACCACGAGAGGGGGTAAGACCACTCGTGATCCACCACATCCTAACCATAAGACAGGGAAAGGATCAAGGCAGCAGGAGGAAGTGCCGATTGAGTCGATAGAACCATAGGAAGAATCTGCGGAAGATAAGCCGACACCGGAAGACTATGTGGACACCACGATGCTTCCTTTCCCCATGAGGATAAGAAGGAAGAAGAAGGCCAGAGATGAGTAGTTCCTCCAATTCGTGGAAATGGTCGAGAAGACACACATCAGCGTTCCGCTGATGGATGTCTTGCACATACCACCCTATGCCAAGTTCATCAAGGACATCATTAACAATAAGTGACCATTACCATCCACAGAAGTTGTCAAGCTGATGAAAGAGTGTAGCGCAGCTATACTCAACCATCTGCCTGAGAAGAAGCAAGACCCTAGGTGCCCCACAATCACATGCTCCATTGGCACCCAGCAATTCAACCATACCTTGTGCGATCTTGGGGCAAGCGGATTGCACAAGATATCACTGTCAAGATCCGAGGGTATTATGTCCCAGTGGATTTTGTGGTTCTCAACATGGAGCTCACTAAAGAAACACCACTTATCCTGGGGAGACCATTCTTGAGCACGGTAGGAGCACAAATTGATGTTAGAACTGGAGAAATCCGCTTCAATATCAATGGCCAAGAGGAAAAGTTTGAATTCAAGCCTCGCCGTCAGGAAGACGTTACCAAGCTGGTGTGCTCCATGGCGTACTTCAACTCCTCGACCTCCGCAGTTGCATAGGCATCGGACTTGCATACATGAGCCGTGAAGACGTTACCATGCAGGGACAGGACACCCTGCTCGGTTGGGAGCTTCAACATGAGGTACCCATAATGAGCAACCGCCATGAACTTAGCGATCCCTAGTCAGCCAAGGATGGCATGGTAGATGCCCTCGAAGTCAGCCATGATAAAAGTGATGTGGTCGATGCCAAAGTCCTGCTTCATCCCAAACTGAACGGGCAATGTGATCTGCCCGAGAGGGTATGAGGGTTTGCCCGGCATGATGCCCCAAAATGGAGATTCGTATGGCTTGAGGTTTTCCTACTTCAACCCTAGCTCCTTGAAGGCCAGATAGAACAGAATGTTTAGGGCGCTGCCACCATCGATGAGAACTTTCTTGAACCGGACGCCGTCTATTACCGGGTCAAGGACCAGTGGGAAACGACCGGCGTCAGAGATTTTGGCCCACATATCATTGCGACTGAATGATATGGGCTGCTCAGACCAGACGGGCACCTTGACATCCGCAATGAAGTCATCAATCTCCTGGATAGCCACGATGGCTCACGTCAGCACTTCTTGTCACGGGCGTTCTCTAGTTTGACCTTGCCACCAAAGATGACGGCAGTCACATTCTTCACGGGATCCCTGTAGGTGTGTCATGGGTTCGCATCTTGAGCCTCTTCCTCATCAGCATCCTCTTGCTGGACAGGATTCTTGGCCTTGGCCTTGGGAGCTAGATGAGGTTTCTTGTTGGCCGTCTTCTCCAGCACCTCTTTCAGGACCCGGCACTCGCCTAGTGTGTGGCCCTTGCCAGGATGACAAGGGCAATCCTGACTAAGGACCTTGTCAAGCTCGTCATCGTTCGCCCTCTTCTGGCCCTTTACCACATTGACAGAGGAGTCGTTGCAGTTGTGCCAACCACCATTGTAAGCGTCCCAACCACAACACTTGAAAGGACGATCATCGCCGCGGTGGTCAGGGTCACGGTTGTTACGATGGTTGCGCCGATTGTCTCGTCGATCTCTGGCCGATGATCTTGGTTGCTGTCATGGTTGTAATCATTGTCGTGATGGTAGATGCGGTTGGGGGGAAGGGAGTCCTCCTCATTCAGTCTGTCATCGAGATGAGAGAATTTGTGGGCGATGGAGAGGAGCTCTTCCATAGTTTTCGGTCGCTCGAGGAGCAACTCCTTCTTGAGGTCTAGACCACGTGGTTGGACCAGACCGGCAATGAAAAGGTTGATCCCTTCCACCAGAGTGACATTGATCACGTGATTCCATGCGTCGAAGAATCACCAGATGTACTATCGCAGCGACTCCCTTGGGCGATGCCGCGCCTATGCCAAAGTATACTTGGTGTTGGGCTGCACACAAGTGGGCTTGAAGTTGTCAATGAACATCTGCTTGAGCTGGGGCCAACTGTGGATGCTACCGATGCACTAGCAGAGCAACCAGGAAGTGGCAATGTTGCTCAAGACTACCGGGAGGTAGTTTGCCATGACGAACTGGTCGCCACCTACTGCTTGGACTGCTACTTCGTACAGCATAATCCAGTGCTCTGGATCGTCATGCCCATTGTACATCTTGACGTCCCTAATCCAAAAGTTCTTTGGCCACAGGACAGCCTTGAGTTTCTCTGAGAACAGGGCTGGTCCGCTCATGTGTCGCTGAGCAGACTAATGCTCATCGAGGTGGCCACGGAGATCGTGATCTTAGGGTTGCTCGACTTCTTGGTTGTGCTCGATGCGGCGGTTGGCCTGTTGCCTATTGGCGCGCTGGCGATTACCGCATTGGCGTTGATCATCACATGGTGCCTCTCGTGGGGCGTCATCGGCGTTGGCCTACCAGGACTATTCAGGCGAAGGTCCTCCTTGGTTGGACTCATTGTCGGTGCCACTTTCTACGGGTTGGCGACGACGACTGCACTGGGATCATCACGAACGATGCGACGTGGTCAGCAAACCGATGGAGCAGAGCTGAACCACTTGTGCTTCGGCGGCGATCAAAAATCATATATCGCTTCGACCCCGGGTGTGTTAGAGGGAAGGGTTTTGAGCCGGTCCATTGCCACGGCAACGTTGGCCGTGGGAGTTTCATGGATGATCTGATCCCCCACCATGTTGAACTCACCATTGAGGTTCCGTTGGAGGTGACGTGGCTGAGGGCTTGCACCGTTACCACCATTGCTCCCGTTGTTGGTGGCGTTTGCTTCTTGTGCCTCTAGGAGGCATCAACGTTCTCGATCAGCATTGCATTCTTCCCTTTCTTGCCTCTCCTGCTCGGCTTCATTTGGAACAGGAGGCTCATCCACGCTGAACATGAATACTGAGCCGTCGAAGCCAGGCGGAATCTTAGGGGTGCCTGGTGCCTAGTCGGTAGAGCAGGTCAGTTGGCTCGGCGTGGTTGGGCTCTCCTCCTCGACATTCTCCTGACTCCAGACCTCAGGACTCTCTTCGTCGGAGAGGAGGTACTCGGTGAGGTCGAAGGAGATGGAGGGCGTCCCGTCGAGCCCAGAAAGCGGATCTGATGCGATGTCGTCTTCGGGGGATCGTAGCGTCTGATCCGGAAGGGATGCTGCAAAGCCACCATGCCTACCATGGGCCTTGGATCTTCTAGGACTAGAACCAGATTAGAATCTAGGTCTAGGAGGTGGTCATCATGTCATCGAGGAGCGTTCCGCAAGTCTCTCGCATAGGACGTGGCTGCGTTGCTCAACCCATGCGGTAAGATGGATGTATGATATGCGCCGGGGGCATTTGGATTTGTCGACCCTGGTGCAGGTTGTGTTTGCTGTGCCTGGTGTAGCTGCCTCTGCTCTGCTCAGGCATGGTGATCGGCATGGCTGGGTGTGCACTGGCGCTGGTGCACGTTGATGAACTCGTCCAGCCTAATTGGAGGCGGAGCCCGGGCAGCGGCCAGAGTTGGATCTGGTTAGCGCGGGTGACGAGCCTGATTGCGTGTAGGGCGTTGCCGATGGTACCCCTAGTCGGGCGCAGGCTGTTGTTGATGGTGCTCCACCATGGTAGGAGGCCCGTCTCGGCCAGTAGCCGATGGTCCTCCTCTGCGGTCAGCAGGTGATGCTCGGCCGGGGCCAGATTCGGATCTGGTCGGCACCTGTCACCAGGTCAGCCCGTACGTCCTTGCTAGTGTCGAGCGTTGCCCACCTGACGGATAGGTGGCGGACGGCCAACCACGGACGGATCTGGATCCACGCGGCGTGGTCGGTTGGCGCGATTGCAGCGGCATGGTCGGACTAGGATGAAGTCCAAGTACTCTTCATGAAGTCGCGTAGGGGCGGACTCCACGTACTCGAGGAGCTCAGCCAAACCAGCCCCTTGTCGATCGATCATGTCGTTCAGATCGAAGTTGTCGATGTGCCTCTTCTGGTAGCGAGGGAGCTGCTAGTTTGCCGCTGGCATGGCCATCAACTCCGTCCTCATCATGGGCGGCTGGAACGATCCCGGGGGCGGCCCCGAGATCTGGGTCGTTGGAGATGTTGTTGGCGCAGTCGATGCTGGGACCGGCTAAGCTCCCGTAAATGTGAGGGACGTCAAACCGATGGTGAGGGAGACGCCCGGCTCGAAATCCATGGAAGCCGGGAATGAAACCATCTGGATCAGCTGAAGATCAAATCACGCACCCCCTACCTGGCGCGCCACTGTTGATGAAACCTTCTCGGCAGTCTACCACGGGATACCCCGAGGTAGTAGATTGCAGTAAGGGCGCGCTAAGATCTATGATCTAGATGTGAGACACATGACAAACAACCAGGACAATGAGGGTTTATCCAGGTTCAAGCCGCTCAAAAGCGTAATACCCTACGTCCTACGTCTCTGCTGCTGTATTAATGAGTACCGGAGTACAAGGGTTTCGATCAGATGATATCAAAAAGAATGGAGAGACTAGAAGGTTAGATGATGCATTCTAGGGGGTCCTTGTCCACCTATATAGTCAAGGGATAAGGTTACATATCTAGGGTTTCCCTATGGTCGGTTACATTGCGCCGTATCCTTGGAGTACATGAACAGATCTAACCGACTAAGACTTCTTGCATGCTAAGCAGCCTTTAGCACCCGTGTGGCCCACCGACCTAGTCGGTAGCAGACCACGGGCTTTGTCTTGTCATCCGGCCCACCGATCAGGATGATGATGGACCAGCCTTCGTCTTCTGTCTGGGCCGTCTGGACCGAGTAGCCCAAAGTCTGGCTGCGAGGGTATACGGAGTCTATACCCCCACACCATCTCTCTTCCCACTCTCTCCACTTTCAAACTTTCATGCTGGGCCACCACGCTGCTAGCCCACCCCACTCCGAGCACTAGGCATCATCGCTGCAGCAGCTTGACTCCAGATCCAAATCCCCTAATTCGGCACCCGTCGTGAAACATTGGATCCGAACCCTAGCCGAATCTCGATCCGATACGCCATCGTCAACGCCTGCTGCACCAGCTCCGCAACAACGAAGAAATCTCAGGGCCGATAATGAACACTAGCCAGTCAAGGCGGAGTAACAGGTACCAAGATGCCTTTTTATGATGTGTGTTGTATTGTAGAGGTTTTTATTATTTTTTTCCAACCTTAGTGGTTGAACCTGGGATGATTGTTGCTAACACGTATTTGCACACCCTTGCTCTGTTGTTTACATTTGGTTTAAATTTTAGTTTATTAAATGTCTATGTAATGTAGTTGTAGAGGAACCAAATCATTTTGAAGAAGCACGGATTGCATATATCGCAAGCATTCAACTAAAAATGCAAGAACTTGGACTGTCTGCGCGCCAAAACCCTGTGTCTCCTACAAATGAAAAAAAATCAAGCGAAGATCTGGAATATATCCCTGAACCATGTGAGTTCGCTGACGGTGGCTATGAAGCAGATGAAATAGATTCAGACTTTGAAGCTGAGCCAGAGTCCCTACCAGTTAAGTTGCTTGTTCTGTTATGTATTTTTTTTCGAGGGCAATGTAATCTGCACATGCTTGCTACTTATGGTTGTTTCATAACCTTCAGTGTCCGATTCCAGGAAGGCATAGAGGAGACTCTGCCAATAGGACAAAAGGCTTTGGTAATATGGGTGCTGAGCAAAGTTGTACGAAGTGAGTGATGCCAGCAGCACCTAAGTTGACTGGTGTTTGTAGTTGGTCAGGTAAACATAAAGTGCTTGATGGATTAGGAGGAGGCAACCACAACCCTATGGGCAACTTCTCACCTCCAGATAACAGTAGCCATGCCGGAGACAGAGAGAGTCCCTCTAAGCAAACTGTTGTCTTCCTTCAGACACAGAACAATAGCGAAAGTTGCGAAGGTTGGTATTAACCTACATATCTCTATCTGCTGATTTGCAATAGCTATTTGACATCCAGGCTACTCGTATAACAAATAGAAATTCTTCTAGATGACAATACCCATGTTGTAGAGGATCCTTCTGAGCAAGCTACTGTCTCCCCGACCCACAGAACAATAATGAAATTGTCCAAAGTTGGTATTAACTTGCATATGTCTATCAATCAATTCACACTATCTATTCACAATCTAAATGTATGAAAACTATGTAGAACGACCATTGCCAAGAAAGAGGAAATGACGGCAAAAAGGTATGGGACTTATGCTTGATGGAATGATTAGTGCATTTGGAGGAATGAGGATGCCCATCTCTATTGCCAAGGGGAACAAACAGCCACATGATGCACTGCAAGCTGCCAAGTTTGCCTCAGCGGCCAGTATAGTAGTCATGGATCAAGTACCAATTTTCACCCATGTCAAACATTACAAGACACCTGATGGCAAGGTCCATTTTGAAAATTTTCTGCATAAGCTATCTGTATGCATCACTACCCCCTTGTTTACATTCAATTGTGCCTTGAGCAACTAAGAAATTGATTTAATTTGCATGCACTCTACTACAGACAAAGCTGGCCTTTGACCAGCATCACCCACCAATGAGAGATGCTTGTTGGAATGTGTTTAGGTGTGCTATGAGGCAGGAACACTACAGGTTAAAGAAACTCTACTACAATAAAGTCCCTGCTGATCAGATCATGACGTACTCTCTTGTCCAGTCCATGAATGATAAGCAGTGGAATGACCATGTCAAATCTTGGTCTAGTGCAAAGAACAAGGTGTGTGTGAAGTAATCGAATGTCTGTCTATTCCTGCTATGGTCTACTTATGCTGCAGTGTAACACCAATGACGTTATAGGATGTATCTATGAAGAATAAGCAAAACTGTGCAAAAGTTAAGTATCATCAGGCTATAGGGTCTCAATCCTATGTTGTCAAGCTCCACAAATTTGTCAGTGATGGTTTCATTGTATTTTTACTAGGAATTTGTATATATACAAACTGAAACTCATGTGCAATATGAACAGATGGAGGACAAGAGGAAGGCCGCACAACAAATCAAGGACTTGATGAACAACAGGAGGGATCTGATGCAGATGTTAATGTTGTGGAAGTCTTCAAGGAGTTCCATACCAGTAAGAAGAAAGGCCTTAGTGACACTGCAAAAGAAGCTGTTGTAAGTACCTTTGCTTGATTTACTTGAAATTTGCAATTATACACCAATCTATACGGTACCTGAACATTGTGCTTATGTAATCTCTGTTGGCTCCCTATCATCAATATGTTGTGCAATACCTATGCATTAGTTGTTATGGATTAATCTCCTGGGTTTTCAATGTAAGTCCTCTACCACTATCTGCTACCTTTATACCACTATCTGCTACCTAAAGTTTAACGCTTTAACATACGTAGGTAGCTATGGAAAGTCTGCAAGCCGCCTATTGAAACATCCTCAATTTTCCACGAAGGGAAAATACACAGAATGGCGGATAATATAATAGTTTGAAGCTTCAAACCATCTCATTATCTCGCAATAGTCGATACAGGATCCATACATCGTACAAA
>CM041644.1:18444648-18505176 GCA_023333625.1 Bothriochloa decipiens | reverse complement strand
CTTCGCTCCCAGTTTGTGTCACAACATGATTTGATTCGCTTCGCTCCCTTTCTTCTTTTCTCATTGGTACTAGTGCTGCTGCAGCAAAATTGCCTGATGTAAATTAGCTCTTCAAATTTCTGAATGAGTCTTGTTTACAATGTAGAGTACTGTACAGAAGTGGATGAAGCCTGTTGTAGAGGAGGCTGTCACTGACTTGATGAAGAAATTTAGCAATACCAGCCGCAGCATGCTGATAGCTGATCTGGGCTGCTCCTCTAGCCCCAACGCCGTAGCGCTTGCCTCAATGGCTGTAGATGCTATTTTTCGCCACTGTGGGCTTGACGGGCAGGTCCCACAAGAGCTATGCGTACTCCTGAACGATCTTCCAGACAATGACTTCAGCAGTGTTGCAAAGCGCTTGGTTGGATTCCAAAAGGATGCCGCAAGTTTTGGCCCTGTTTTGACTGCTATAGTACCTGGTTCATTCTACAATAGGCTCTTTATCAGTGGCTCCTTTGCATCTAGTTGTTGCGTCTAGCAGTGTGCATTGGCTGTCGGAGGTAACCACTTTAGTCGGCGTGTCCATTAGCTTCAGCTGTTCCTGTAGTTTTACATTTGCAGTAACTAACAGGCACCTGAAGATCTAAGAAAGAATGGGATCCCTATGTACGACTGCGATGAGGGTCTCAGGCAAGCAAGGCGCCCGCTGGTGCTCGAGGCTTATGCTCAGCAGTTCAGGAAGGATTTCACGCTGTTCTTGAACTTGAGGGCTCAAGAGTTAATCCCTGGGGGGCAGATGGTGATTTCCTTACCAGGACACTATTCCAGTGACAGTACATGCCAGTCAAATCTACTATGCGATGGTGCAGCATTTATGCTAAACGACATGGCATCAAGGGTATGTTTACTTTCGCTTGCAGCTGTAGTAATCTCAAAGAGACTGGTTTCATTTTGTTTCTGCTAATGTTTACTTTCATTCAGCAGCAGGGTGTCATCGACAGAGAAAAGCTGGACTCGTTCTACATACCCATGTATGGCCCTTCTGATAAGGAATTAAGAGAAATCATACAGGATCAGAGCTCCTTCATGATCAACAAGATACAGGCCCATGATGTCGTTAGTGACATTGACAAAAGCTCCATCACCCCAAAGATGGTAGCTCTCGCATCTAGAGCTGCGTTCGAACCAATCATCGTGCAGCACTCCGGGTCGCAGGGACAAGTAGTGGAAGAATTTGAGAGAACCGTTGAGTGGCACGTGAATGCAGGAAGCCCAAAGGCTATTAGTCCGGGCTTTCTTATCCTATGTGTGTCTCTCAAAAAGAAGGTATAATTGGTGCTTTCTGTCTAATGCTTTGGCCTTTGGGTGCCAGCAGACAATTGGCACACAAAAAAAAACATTTCAGTTGTTTGTGGGAAATATGTTCTTATTCATCTCTTCACTAGCACATATATACGGCTCAAGCCGCTGCAACTGTCATCCAAAAGAAGAGCAGTTCTACACCGGAGCGGTCACAAGCTTCTGTTCCATGCCGCGCAACTGCTTCAGTGGACGTTCATGCAAGCACAGATGCGTGTGGCCACTGGCCTGAAACACATACACAACACACATGCAAACATTTGATTTAATATTCACCACAACACATCAGATACACATTTGATACAAATATGAGGTTTCGCATGCCATGCAGCATTCAATGCGATAACTTGTATTGGTGCTCCTTTCACTTTGACCTCTAGGCCATATTAATCGTACAATGTACATGTAATAGAAAGCATGTTTTATTGTCAAAAAAAGTGGATTCTCCACTAGCAGTCTAAGTCCAGCAATGGTTCTATGAACAAGCTATTTGCTACAGAGATGTCTATTGACCATTTGACTAATCTTCATCTTTATCTCCAATAACATACCGTTGCTGTTGATTCCAGCAATCCAGATTGTGTCTAATGAAGTGGAATGTTTCGATATCAATAGAAAAATATCCCTAGGGTCATAATGAACATTGCCAACTAGGGTCTCCCTCTTTTCCATATAGACTTTGCAGTCGGCATGACTGCTCCTTAATCAGATTATATGTTGACGGGTGATCCTGTGCCACCATGGAAAAGTTATCATGGTACATCTGCATGCCTCCAACCATCAACTGCCAAATAAGAGCACCACCTCCTGCCTGCAGATTTTTTGCTGAATTGTATAGTTTATCATAAACAATTTTTAGAAGAGTGTCTCCATCAACTGTGCTGTTAGCTTCTACATGTTGGAGGTAACCTACTTCTGAAAACAGGACAGGCTTTCTCAAGACGTATTCACTGTCATTCAAGTGTGAATCAACCCAGACAGAAAGGTACTTGACTTTTTGTTCCATACTTGCCTTTGGTAGCCTGTAACAAAGATGCATCAACATGACATGGTCCAATTTAAATATTCACTAAGGAAAATCAAATGATACAGACCAGCTATCAGGATATGCGTGAACCGAGGCAAAATCAATATCTTTGACAGCTGAGTTCTGTATGAAGTCAGAGCAGAGTGAAGCTGCCCAGTCTCCAGGATTTACACCCAGCCTCTCACCTCTCCCAGGGCCATAAAATCCTTCAATACCAACTGTAATGAGATGCTTTGTGTCCAAACTCTTAATATATGCTGCCATTTCTTCTATCCAAGCCTGCAAATAAACTCCAGGTTTAATGATAAGGAATTAATGATTTCATATGCCCACTTTCTAAGCGAAGAGGGTGTCCAAATAGTACGCTACCTGAATATGAGGACCCGATGAATTGGACACACATCTAGGCTCATTCATGAGTTCCCAAGAAAATATAGCTGGTTCATCACAATATTTGATTCCACTGTAAGAGTTTCTTCTGGTTAATATTGCCTGTCAATAACAATAACGTAGCTTTGATATGAAATAATGGAATTTCTTTGCCAGAAATAGTAAAATGGCTAAAAGCTATCTCAAGAGGTTAGATTGGAGAAAATACAATCTTCTTAAATAGGCAATGAAGCGAAAAAGTGTTTTTTACAGTGGATAACATAAAGCAACACTAGAACACAACATGCCAAGCATGACAATATGCCAAAAGGTTAATAAAACAAGTATAACGTTTTAAGGTGTTAGCCTGAATGATTTTTATTTAAAGAGGATCAAACGTGTGTGCATCACGTCTATGGGTAGTAATTCATGAATATAGCACTGGACTTGGATAATCAAGTTAAGTCCCATGGCTAGATAGGTAAGAAAATAGAGTAAAAAGCTATATTGGCATATTTAGAATAATTGCACCCTCTGTGCTGTTCATTGGAATGATTTTTGCAACTTGCTATAAACAAAGAATCCTCCATAGACACATAATCATCATAGCAAACATTTTAGGCCTTGCTTGGATGCCCATGTATCATCATCAATCCATGTGTGTTCGGGTGAGTTGGTGTGGAATTTACCCAGCTCACATGGATTGAGGTGGATGCATGGGCATCTCAACAAGCCCTTAATGCAGGCCACAACTCAGGCTCCACTAAGGGCACATCCAATGGTGATTTATGAGCTAACTCTAAGCATATTATTTCATATTTTAATAAAAGAGAGAAAAAAAAAAACTTAACTCTTAATCAAAAACTAGTCTCATGCGCACACTTCAAAATCATGTGAGGCTATTCATATTATGAGCTATGTCCTAAAAGTTAGTACCATTGGAGAAGCTATCTTAAAGTTATTAACTATCTCATGCTATTGAGGGTGCCCTAAACCAATGCTAAAATGGTGAGTAATCAGATGCACTCATCTAATAAGCTATTGAGTTGAGAGTGTCATATTAAAAAAACCTTGTATTTGTTATTTTGTTTACACAGAGCAACACTATTCCCTTACGAAACACATTTATTTGATATTTAATCCTGTTGCTCGACACTACGATAAGAATCATGACTTGCAGCAAAAATTAGTATCAGATTATAGAAACTACAACTCATTGCAATAACTGTCACTCTGATATTATCATTTAAATTCTTAATATTGACATTTTATGCAAACATGTTTTGGTTAAAATTTGTTAAATTGCATAAGCCCATTAAAAAAGGTAACCGACAAAAATGCAGTGAATATAAAAGTAATATAGGCATGGTAGCACAATGAAAAAAAATCTGTTTAATAAATGAAAATTACCTTTACATACTCCATGTAGTAACCTTTAATAGTTGGGTGAGAGAAAAAGGAATCCGTAGAATTCGCCACATTAGCACCAGCTGCTTGTGCCCATTGAACATACTGAGCCTTCCCTCCGAAGTTATCAAGATTGTTGACAAGGCATAAAATCAATCTAACATGATTTCTCCGGGCCTCATATATCACATAATCCAGCATCTACCAAAAAAAAACACTTCACAGATGTCTAAAGCCAGTAAAAAGAAGTGCAAACATTTGAGAAAGGAACTAAGTGATGTAAAACAAATTGTACTTCAAACAGTTCCTAAATCTCAACTCATTCTTCATCAAGAAAATATAAATTGGTTTTTTCCTCAAATGACTTTAAGCAAGCTAGTGATATTTGATAGGCAGCTGCTCTCTGTGTCTCGTCGATCGGAGGTTGTAGCTGTGGGAGATTGGTGGGGGAGGTTAAAAGGTCGAGCGACAGTGAGGCGCCGTGGTCGCGCGTGCTCAGGCGAACAGGAAGAGGCGGCTAGGGTTAGGTCTCCCGGCTCCCTTCACGAAGCCGAAAACAATCTGTTTCTGCTTAATCTCAAATAATCCTGATTACAAGTATTTATGCTAATGAATAATCCCTTTTGCTAATTAACCCCTTGGGCTATTTGCTAATAATATAAATCCCGAAGTAAATACTATGGCTTATTAGCCACTAACAGGCCGGTGCCTGGAATACTGCAGGCCGGTCATAACAATATCGCTCAAGTCCAGTAATTATTAATCCATCGATATAACTATATCCAGTGACTGAAATATCAACTCCACTAACTAATGTTTACCCTTCTTTCCTCTTTAATGCATAGCATAGTTGTTGAGATCATTGAAGGACAGGAATATTGAAACTTACAAAAATTAATAAGAATATTACAGATAAGCATGCTGCGTGCATTCAGAAGCGATTCAAACTACTTGGACCTGTTAAACGCATTAGGTGCTTTTCTTCAGTGTTGTAGAGGTTCTTTGCATCACACAAAACAATGCCAATAAGATTCGTACAATCACCAAAAAAAACATTGTAGTCCAATAGATGTAAAGGTTATCTGGTTTATTGGATGTTGATTGAATTTGTAAGGTAGTTTAACAAACAAGGCTATTCCAATCAGCATATGCGTGTCATGATCATGGTAACAAAGCATTCCTGTAAGTCACAATGTTCTCATGGGTTCATAATTCCCATGGAGTGGCATCATCCACGTGCTTACACGTGCACCTCTTTGGCTGTTTGTTAGTTACATTTCTCGCTGTAACGTATGGCATGCTTTTGGCGCAGCAGAATCAGTAGATGACATTCGTTAGTTAGATTCAGAAGGCAGAACCGGTTCTACATTAAGGATCTGCTTGGTTGGCTACTAAAATTTGTCATGCCAAGGAATTGACTTCCAAAACTTGCCAACTCCTCACATTTGGCTTGTCAATTCATTGGCATTTTTTTTCCCAAATTTTGGCTTGTCAAATCCTTGGTACGGCAAATTTTGGCAGCCAACCATAAGTCAAAACAAAATTGCCACCGTCCCGATAGCTTTTGTAGAGGGGAAGAGAAGCGAATGGAGACGGAGCAATCCGGACCTGGAAAACAGGCTCACTGAAGCGGCCTGGGGAGATCTGCAGCGCGCCGGGACCACCGTCGCTGAACGCCCACGTGCGGCAGACCGTCAGCCCCATGCGGCGGCCGCGACGCAGCATCTCGGCGGACAGCGCGGGGGACCGGGCCGAGAGGAGCCAGTAGGAGTTCCAGCCGTTGACGTAGATGGGCGCCCCCGTGACCGCGTCGACGAAATGGGTGCCGACGCGGCCCACGAACGACATCCGCGGCTGCAGCCACGGCACGGGGAGCTTGAACCCACCGGGGCCGCCGCCGGCGGCGGAGGGGCCGCGGCCTGGGAGCCAGTTCAGGTAGACCAGGGACAGGAGGAGGAAGACGCCCAGGAGGCTGTACATGCGCGTCCCCCTCCACATTGGTCGCCCACGCGGCGCAGTTGGATTTCGTCGAGACTTTCGCGGATGTTTTGGCCGCGCTTTGGGCACTGGAGGTGGATGAAGCGAAACGAGTCGACTAGCTGAGCTGCTCACAGCTTCGGAGGCGTCGGTGGGTGACGCCATCACACGGACGCTGGCGGCAGCAGCTCCAATCGTTTGTTTCTGTGAGAATTTACTATTGGGCACTGACAACAAAAGTATTCTTCCTTTCAAGACACTCTGGAAGTCGAAATTTCTTTATTTACCATCTATTTGAAAATTTTCTCCCTAAATGGTACTACCGTCTATCTCCTCCATGGCTATCCGTTGTGGCTATCAAAATGACTCACATAATATAATTATCAAGTAAAACATGAGGTTTTGACAAATAAAACATGCAGTTCTACCTATACTTTGTCTCAGAAAGCGTCTTCGCTTTTCCCAAGAAGAATACTTGGTTGTTGGTGGAATTCTTGGCAGATAGTTTGCTATTGTTGGTTCATCGGCCCCTCTCTGATAGTGTATGAGCTCACATTCTTAGGGATATTTGGCTACTATGGGCGTTTGGTCTTCATTAGCGACTACTTTGCCTCGTCGTTTTTGGCCGTTCATGTGTCTTTTCTGGATGAATTATTTGCCACGGCTTCATCTATCTTGTAAGCGGCCTTTGTTGATTGGTAGGACATGGATGTTAAGGACGGTCACGCTTTTACTCTTTTTCCTATGTTTATTCTAAACTATTCACCACTAATTTGGTGGTTTGTAATATGTGAGAGGGTTCTTTTCGTAACTAGGTCTTAAAATTCGATCTTCTTAATAAAAAACGGATTGTATTCTCATGTCTCTAAAAAATATTGCCAGGGCTATATAAGAAAGAAGTACAAATTGATTATGAGAAAAACGGAAGTATTTTTGTTCGTTTCTTTCTTCTTTTTTATTAATTAGGAAGTTTGCTGGTACAACCGGAAGTTTAACCGGTTAGCCGTCGTCTCGACTCAATCATCACTGCTACTACACTTTCCTTCTACGCTTCCACCGTCTAGGCGTCCACCCCAAATCAACCATGATTCGTCTCTATCCTCTCCTCCTCCTCTTCGCCGCCGCGGCGGCGCCCGCCAGCGGCGCCGACGAGGCGCACGTCTCCGTCGCGGTCGCGGAGAAGGGCCTGGCGTTCGCCAAGGACGTGCTTATCGGCGAGGCCGTGCGGTCGCTGACCCCGCTCCGCCTCCCCGGGGTGGAGAAGGCCGTCCGCGTGCCCTTCCTCGGCGGCGTCCGCGTCGCCGCCTCCAACATCACGCTCTTCCACCTAGACGTCGGGGACAACTCAACTATCTTTCCCGGGGACTCGGGCCTTCTCGTCGTCGCCTCCGGCATCACCGCCAACATCAGTATGCACTGGAGCTACTGCTACGATTCGTGGTTGTTCCCCATAGAGATCGCCGACAGCGGAACCGCCTCGATCCTGGTAATTGGGAGGAGGGAGTGGGGGTGTCCGTAGCTGTTGCTGAGTATTCTAGATTTTTATGTGAAATTGTACTTAGATTTGGTGCTGTATACACATTACCCGTAGTCTACTACTTCAAACGTTGTATAGTTGGCTATATGTCACATTATTTGCCCAAACTGCGACCAAATACAAATCAGTGTCACCCTTGTCCTATTATTGACTTGGAATCGAGGTTACCTTATATAGTTATATTTACATTACATATGTAAATGTTTGACTTGTTGTGTTGTTGCGATGAAGGGACATTTTTGCTTCTTATAGAAATCTGAGCATATAGAGTTTACACTTGTTGATATGCTCTCTTGATGAAGTTTCTTTATAACAATTTCTGACAATTGTCTTGTGAACCTCTTAAGAACATCTTGACTAAATTTTGCATCAGGAGGACAGTTATCTTCTTAGATCCTTTATTAGTTCAATCCCAATTAATGGGACACAGAACATTTCGTCAGTTGATATGGATAGGACTGACATCATCTAGTTTACATGCGTCTATCAAAAAATTAGTGTGGTTGCCTTTCTTCCATGGATCTTCATTAGCTTTCATATTTAGTTAAGTTGTAGTTTCCCTTATTTCTGTCAAGAATAGTCTTCTAACAAGGCAGTAACACCTGTTTGAAGTTAGAAAACTTAGAATGGTGGATCATGCTGCAAATCTTCCAGTATTTGAACTTTTTTTCCAAGATATCAATCATCAATCAGTTGTAGATATGCTTGCGTGCTTCAACAAAATTTTTGATGGATTATGTAAATAAATGTTTGAAAAATCATTAACTCATGGTATAGAACAATTATGGGTATCATTGTTTCTAGGTCATTATTTGGCTGGTCACTTTCGGATACTATTAGTTTGGCTGCCTATGATGACACAGTACCTACTGAACATCGGTAACTTGTCGGTTCTAGTCTATTTATGGCTATTACAATCTTTATTTACCCCTTAATTGCACTTCTTCAATAGTTTCATCCTCCAATGGGGAAATTTAATTATTTTGTATTCCAGCAACAACTCTTGATAGATAATTTTCTTCTTTATTGAGGATTTATCTAACTATGACTTGTGCTACACTGTTTTAGTACACTTACTTCTCTACCTTTTAAGTTTTGATATCTTTTATTCTGCTTACTGAGAGGAAGAAACTATCCTTCTATCTATATTTATAAGGTTCAAGGAATGGAAGTTGGGATAACCATGGTTATAAACAACAACAATGGGAGTTTGCCTCTGTCTGCTTCGCAGTGTGGTTGTTATGTGAAGGACCTAGTGATATCCCTGGATGGTGGAGCATCTTGGCTTTATCAAGGGTATGCTTTCCTTTTGCAACTTTGTAGATGAATTCATGCACTGGTTCTTCTAAAAACGTGTCGAGGTAAAATCGTATTAATGTCTGAGGATTGAGTATTTAGTGTGTTTCTTTTGGACCTGAAAAAACAGCAGGGGGGGAAGCCACCCCGCCGCGGCGGGGGGGCCCCCCCCGGTTATTGTTCTGAAAGTGATCTCTCATTTAGTAAAGAATGCTTTACTTATCTCTTGCTGTAATACGTATCTACATTTGATTGAGATCTGCATGTTTTATGTGCCTCTTGGCATGCGGTACATCTCAAGTTCCTGGACAAAAATATGATATCTGCTGTGTTTTTTGCATTGATTTCACTATCCTTTAAATTCAGTAAATGTGTCATATTACCTAAACTAAGGGTAATATATCGAGCAAAGATAATATATTCATTGAGGGCTTTTGTTTAGTTTTGAGCCCTTTCCTTGGATGTTTGCACTTAAATGTCATCTGCAAAGAGATGATATTAGTGTTATTTATTTATATATTGGTAACTATGGTGTGTTTCAACATTTGTACATACGCATGTAAAAGACATATATAGTTTACCAGAGTTCCCTGGATTTTATATAGTTAGATTTGGACACATCAAGAAGCAAAAGTTTATACTTAATCCACTATGTTGTATTGTCTACTTGTCCGAAGGTTTATAAATGCTTTTGAAGATCATATTAAAGCTGCAGTTGAGAAGGCAATACCTGAAAATATCATTGATGGTGCTGGAAAACTGGACTCCTTTCTGCAAGATCTCCCCAGGACCATCAATCTGGATGACGTTGCTACCTTCAACATGACTTTCGTTAATGATCCACACTATGGCAATTCTTCAATTGAGTTCGACATCAATGTTTTGATTACTTCAGCAGTTGCTAAGACAACCAATCTGCAGAAGCATCCACAGCTTTCTTTGGCTTGTGGTGGTGCATCAAAAATGCTTTTGCTTTCACTTGATGAAGATGTATTGAATTCAGCACTAGAAGTTCATTTTAAGGTAAGAAAGAGCAACATAGGATACCAATTTGCTTCTAGAATGTTCCATCTTTGCATTCAACAATTAATATTGACTGAAATTTAAATGAACATATTTTTGGCTTCAGGCTGGTTCAATGCATTGTGTTGTTGACAAAATACCTGATCAATCTCTACTGAACACAGCTAATTGGAAATTTATCATTCCTCGTTTATACTGGAATTACCCAAATGATGATATGCTGCTAAATATTTCAATGGCATCATCCCCGGTGATAAGAATTACATCAGAAAAAATTGAAGCTACCATTAATGCTGATATGGTAATTGATGTTGTCGATGGCAAGGAGATAGTTCCAGTTGCATGCATCTCAGTGGTAAGAGCCATCAAATGCTAAAATCAGTATACGATGTTTTTTAACCATTGCTCAAAGAGAGACAATAAAGAAAAAATCATTAATACATACTTTTAGAAGATCGTCTAAATTTCAGCCTATTTTTGTTAATTCTTTTAACGAATCTCTTTGTTATTTATTTACAATATATTTGTATTGTATCTTCCGATTGTGTTAATCATATAATTCCTTGCAGATTGTCAGTGCTTCAGGTGTTGTGGATGCATCAGGCAATAAAGTATATGGTAGAGTTGGATTAGATAATTTCTCCCTTGCGTTGAAGTGGAGTAAAATTGGGAACTTTCATATGTCTTTGATTCAGGTAGTCAATCTCGGCAATCTTTTTTTGTATTTTCCTCTTGTTTATTTGACTTGTTTTTTAGGTCATGATTGTTGTAGTCATCATGAGATTTGCTGAATTTATCCTAACAAAATGTTACCTTTTCAGGGAGTGATTCGTGTTTTCCTGAACACAGTATGCATGCCTTATCTGAACTCACGGCTTGGGAATGGATATATCTTGCCCGTGGTTCATGGTTTCACACTCCAAGACGTCTACGTTTTAACCTCTGCCCAGCAGCTGACCCTTTGTTCTGATGTCACCTTCAACGCAAGCAGCTTGGCGAGTTAATCACTTACGTGACCCAGGGAAGTGCGTCTTGGCCGCAAAGCAGGCCTGGGCATTTCATTTTAACGTTGAGTACAACACCTGCACATATGTGTACATTATTGTACATAGCATATATCGTTATAAATGTTATTCACGTTCAATCCTAATACATGAATGGTGTACATACGAACTCAAACATCTGTGCACAGTATCTTAGGTAATTAAAGTTACCCACAGCACAAAATCCTTTACAAGTTTACAGCTCTGGAATGGAGATTGGATAAGATGAACAGTTTATATTAATCCTTTTGAAACAGGGAATAAAGGGATCGTAAAAGGAAAAAAATGGAGGAATTTAATTAAAAAGAAAAAATAAAAAATGGAGGAATTTAATTAAAAAGAAAAAAATGATTGCATTAAAATCCACCATACATGAAATTTTTTCTCCATGTTTTAAATGAAGTGAAACTGAGGTTTGAGTTTCCCGCTATAATTTTGAGTTAAGTGTGTGGACAATCCTCAAATTTGCCATGTTACATCATCGGGGTCTATATAATTTTTAAAACTGTAGATCAAGGCACATAAACTTGTTAAAATGGTCAAATTCAAACTTCAAATGCTGAAGTGGTTCATTAGAAATTTCTAAAAACTTGACCGTTTTGAGGGGAGGTGACTGGTTACTGGCTAGATTTACACTGTCCACAATGTGTTCCGTGCTTAAAAAATGTACTCCCTCCATTTCAAATTATAAGTCACTTTGACTTTTTTTTTTATACTCACTTTGTTATACATCTAGACATAATATTATGTCTAGATGCATAGCAAAGTGTACGTACTAAAAAAATCGAAGCAACTTATAATTTGGAACGGAGGTAGTACCTAGCTACTTGGTACCGATGCGTCGACTTGTCCATTCCCACAGCATAGGCACCAATCCTTTTCTTAGTGTGTGGACCCCGAATTGCAGAAGCACCTTTTCCACACCGATCTTTTTCTCAGGATGTGGACCCGAACTGTGGAAGCATCTCTTCCTCGATATTTCACGTGCGAGGGCCTTTTCCCTTCTCCGCCTCCGCCCAAATTGCCCACAGATCCGCTTAAATCGGTCTCTCCATCCCCAAACCAAGCATGCCTTCCTCCAAATTGCGATTCCATAGCACATCAGCACTCCTTGGTCGATTGGGTCACCCTATACCACGCCGCGATTCAAGCCACGGAGGCCACATTAGCCGCTAGAGGGATATGGATTTCGACTGGATCCCCATCTCCGTCCGTCCTCGAATGCGATGTAGCACCACCGCAAGCCCGCTTCCATCGCAGCTTGTTCTTTGCATTGATTTATTGTTCTTGTTTGCTGCTTCGAGCCATCTTGTTATATTCAGCTGCAATTTCCTTCCAAAAACAATCTCGATGCTTGCCATTGCCATCGATTGGATCATTAGAATTCCTGAGCCAGGCACTTACTAGGCGCAGGTTCTCCTCTTCATGCCAAAGCTTGCGACCTGCTTGCTTTTCACCATCATTTTTGCCACTCTCACTGTCTTCTTGAATTTGAGCAAGTGTTGATCCATATGAGGGGCTTTGGACGCCGGAGAAGATGAAGCAATGGGCCTACTCTTGTCACCCCTGGAGTTGTTTCCACTTGTAGCGCCATTGAAGGGCATCAATCCAATTGGAGATGCTAGACCATTGTCGTGGTAACCTCCATGGTAGGCTGATGGTGGGAAAGAGAAGGGCTGGAAACTTGTGGTCCTCCAAATTGGTAGGGAACATGCAAATTGTTGGGTGGATAGTTCATGAGGTACTGTTGCCGTCGATGGAAAGTTTGGAAGTTTGGGGGAGTAATGTGTGAAGGTGAGTAGATTTGAGAAACTAGGTATCTTTGAACTTTTGCTTGGATATGCGCCGGTATGTTCTGCAGCAAGAAAGCCAACTGGTGTGTTATAATGTGCTTGTTGAATGTATATATGTTGACGCTGATTTGCGACCGTGCCAACACACCAGCGGGTCTTGGATGCCCAAGAGGTTGTCTTCTACAACCTGCAACGCAGCAAACATGCAGTGTGGCCGGTCAAACCAATCTAGAGATCGAAACGGCCGATATAGAGCTCGTGTATGGCTGAAATGACTCCCAAACCACTTCCGAAAGGATCCATCAGGAGGAAGCATGTGGAGGATCTCTTAGGACCAGCAAGGTGACCTAGGATGCCAATGAATCTCGTGGAGAGAAGCACCAGACAGCAAGTAGAGGGGTTGAGGGGAGAAAGAGGGTAAAGGAGTTGATAGATTGGTTTTTTATGCGATTAATTGGATGGGATCAATCGGCCATGATCCTCTCGTATATATAGAGGGGGTGGTCTTATCCCAGTAGAAAACAACTCCAACATGTGATCTCCAAGTTTCCCATGCTTAAAACTTGCCAAAACATGATTTAGAAACAAATCAGTTTGGACTCGCCGGCCTCCCACCCAGCTTGGCCTATTTTCACGGGGGCGAGCCGGCCTCCTAGGTGGCCAGAGCCGGACTCAGCTAAGCCGGGTCAGGCACTCGGCCTAGCGGCGAGCTGGCAGCAGGGCCGGCTTAGCCGGTCTCAGGACCCGGCTAAGTCGTCTGGGGGTAGCCGGCCTAGCCGTCTTGGCCAACCGGCCTAGCCGGCTGGCAGGCTCGTCGTCTTCTTCATGTGATCATTTGCTTCATTGACGTCGCCACTTGACCTCAACCGCGTCCACGGTTCCCGTGACTTACCCTTGTTGCTAAATATACCACCGGACATTTTGGAGTGTCAACATATGCCTCCCTGTTTTCAAGTGAATGGTGCATTGAACTTGAAAACACTTGTCAAGAAACGACTGACCAGCACGATACCCACACATCCGCCAACCAGCGACTAAGGGCGATGTATACATCGGCCATTTTTTTAGCTAAGGGTGATACATGTATGGGCCATTGTTTGGTAGAGCAACTAGGCATCTTGCCAAACATTTGGAAAGTATTTTTTGAGATACCTTCCATTAATTGCCTTCGAGAGAGGCTCACCTTTCAACATCTACACCAAGTATGAGTTCCCAAAGATGACTCTAACCACTCTCAAAGGACCTTTCCAATTGGGCGACCAGTTGCCAAATTCGCCACTCTTCGATCCAATAGGAAGTATAGTTTGTCATACTAGGTCTCCTACTTGAAACGATTTGCTTCGAACCTTCTTGTTATAAGCCCTTGCAACATGAACTTTGTCTTTCTCAATCTCCTTGAGAGCCTTTAACCTCTTATCCGTCACTTCATCCATATTGTCCATCATTAGATCATGGTACACAACAGGAGATAGATCATTTTGTTTAGCAAATCTGTATGTACTCAAGTTCACTTCGACGGGCAACATGGCTTCTTGACCATATAAAAACTTAAAAGGAGTAACCTTTGTAGCGCCATGATTTGATATGCGATATGCCCACAAAGCTTCTGACAAAGTTTCATGCCACTTCCTTGGTTGTTCCTCAATCTTCTTCTTAATGAGCTTGATTAGAGTCTTGTTACTAGCTTCAGCTAGACCGTTAGCTTGAGCATAGTATGGAGATGAGTTAACCAACTTGATCTTGTAGGATTCGACAAACTTCTTAACTTCTTTGGACATAAAAGAAGTTCCTTGATCTGTAGTTAATGATTGAGGAATATCGAATCTATGAATGATATGCTCAGTGATAAACTCAATAACTTCCTTGTGAGTAATATTCTTCAAAGGAACTGCTTCACACCACTTAGTGAAATAATCAGTAGCAACCAAGATGAATCGATGCCCCTTTGAAGACGAGGGATGAATTTGGCTATTGAAATCTAGCCCCCAACCTCTGAATGGCCATGGTTTCATAACGGGATGGAGTTCTGCAGCAAGCACCATCTAAATATTACCAAACCGTTGACACTCATCACAACCTTTGTAGTATCGAAAACAATCGGCCATCATAGTGGGCCAATAAAAACCAGCCCTTCTCAACAACCACTTCATTTTGTGGGCCGATTGATGCGTACCACAAATTCCATCATGGACTTCTCCCATTGCCACTCTTACATCATCAGTTCCTAGGCATTTGAGTAATAGATCATCAGCAGTTCTGCGATAGAGCTCACCATGCTGAATAATATACTTAAATGCACTTCTTTGAATGCTCTTATCAACTTTGACACTAGGATCCTACAAATATTTCATCAAGGGATTTTTCCAATCCTTCAAATCGGTATTAGCATCACCAGAACTCGGGATAGACTGATTTGGAACACCATCGAGAAAATCAGCAGCAGCACCTGTAGGGGGTCGGCTAGGCCGACTGTAGCAGTCAACTTAGCCAACTGGGGCTGCCAGTCAGCAAGGCCGGCTAGGCTGACTGCAACAGTCAGCTTAGCCAACTAGGCCACCCAGTCAACAGGGCCGGCTAAGCCAGTTTGGCAACCCAACTTAGCCGAGTGGTGGCAGGCTAGGCCGAATGAAGCAATCGGTCAGGCCGGTTTGTCCAGACTTGCACAGCAAAAATGATCATCTTGATGCATTGGCTTTTCTTGAATATGAAAATTATGTCCACTGACATCAAAGCCTAATGCTTGCTGAGCCAACCTGCCTTTTGATTTTCATGTCTTGGAATATGCCAAATCTTGAATTTGGCAATTTTAGAGATAAGCTCAAGACAAATATCAAGAGAAGCTCGAAGTGATCCATCTAAACATTGAAATTCACCAGCAACTTGTTGTACTACCAGCAATGAATCAGCATAGGCTTCAACATGTTGCACTTCCATGGAAGTTAACATGATCAACCCGAATATAAGAGCTTGATATTCGGTTTGATTGTTAGTACATTAAAATTCCAACCGGCTTAACATTCCTGTCTCAACATTATTAGGAGAAACAAGAACAATACCAACACCTTGGCCGTCTTTACAAACCGATCCATCAAAATATAGCTTCCATGGGTGTAAGTAAGGTAATTGACTTCTTCATCAAGGTCAATACCATGCTCAACAATAAAATCAACAAGGACTTGACCCTTTATAGATCTCAATGGTTCAAAAGTCAAATCATATTCAATTAAAGAGTATGACTATTTGCCCAACCTTCCACTAAGGATTGGCCGATATAGCATATGCTTGATAATATCGGCCTGGCATGCTATAACACATGTACTTGACAAAAGATAATGTCTCATCTTGTCACATGCAAAGTACAGTGATAAGCATAATTTCTCAATATGGGCATACCTTGTCTCAGGATCAAGAAGACAATGACCAAGATAAGCAATTACATATTCTGTTCCTTCATCTTCTTGAGTCATAACATCCCTAATGATCTTTTCTTCAGCAGCAACATAAAGTTTAAATGGAACTCCTCTCCTAGGTGCACAAAGAACGGGCGGTGACGATAGATATTCCTTTATTTTCTCAAACGCTACTTGTTGACTTGTAACCCAAGTGAATTCAGATTCATCATTCAACTTGAGTATAGGAGTAAAATAAATAATCTTCTCGGACAGATTAGCAATAAATCTTCTCAAGTAGTTCACCTTTCCTAAGAATTTTTGTACATATTTCTTGCATGTTGGTGGCTGAACATTCTTGATCTTCTCAATCCTCTTGGGATCAACCTCTATACTTTATCATGAATGATGAAGCATAGAAACTTCTGAGCCGACACTCCAAAGAGTGGATTCATCTTTAAACCATAGTGGTGCATCCTCTCAAAAGCAAGACGTAAATCGGCTGAATGAGATTTATGGGCAGCCGATTTAATCACAATGTCATCAATGTAAACCTCCATAATCACTCCAATTAGATCATAGAAAATAGGATTCATTGCTCTTTGATAAGTTGCACCTGCATTCTTCAACCCAAAGATCATAACAATCCACTCAAACAAACCAACAAAGCCAGGACAAATGAAAGTCGTCTTTGATGTGTCTTCTTCTGCCATAAAAATCTGATTGTATCCAGCATTACCATCAAGAAAGCTAATCACCCAATGTACAGAAGCATCATTGATCAACATGTCGGCTATAGGCATAGGATATTCATCTTTGGGAGTGGCTCTATTTAGATCTCTAAAATCAATGCAGACTCCGATCTTGCCAGAATCTTTCTTCTCAACAGGCATGAGATTGGAAACTCACTCCGCATACTGGCATGGACGAATGAATTTAGCTTGCAATAGCCTATTGATCTCCTCTTGATTCGATCATGGATGGCCAAATTGAAGCGCCACGGATGTTGCTTGAAAGGCTTGAATCCATCTTTGATAGGGAGCTGATGCTCAACAAGATCTCGGCTCAATCCAGGCATCTCTATGTAATTCCATGCAAAACAATCAACATATTCCTTGAGAAGCGCAATTAACTCAGCATTGTAATCGGATTCCAAGTTTTGATTAACAAATTTCGGTCGTGGTGTAGCACAATCCCCAATATCAACTTGTTCTAAAGGGTCGGCCGACGTGAAACCTTGGCCTAACTTATTGAACTCATCAAAGTCATCAATAGCCTCACAGGCATCAGTCTTTTAAGCCTGATACTGTTCAACACGACGCTTTAACCATTCAACATTATCCATTGATTACATTATGGTGTTAAGCTAATTGTCAATTGGTTCAAGTGATACAGGAATAAAGCCTTGTCTAGTAAAACTTACAAAATCATAATCAGACAAGTCTCTACCTGACAAGCAACCAAAAGCACCATGCCCCCCAGCTTCGCACGCATCGGTTGTGGCAATCTCAACCGATGAATCTGCATGGACGACCTTGATGGCTTCTCCCACCGACTGGATGAGAAACTGGTGCAAGCTGGATGGCACACACTCGTTGGCATGAATCCAATCACGCCCAAGTATAACATTGTAGCTCCATGTAACACCCCTGGTGTTATATTAACTAAAACATGCCATGTCATCATATGCATTGCAAAGCATTCATGATTAGGTCAACCTTAATGTGCATCAACTAAAACAAATTTATATTTCATAGGTTGTTTGTGTTTCTGAAATGATGTGTCACATGAAATCATAAAAATCTATTTTCGAATGTCACCCCAAAGACTTGATTTATGCCCTGTGTACCTTGAGGTGTAAACTATGTTTACACTAGTGTCAGGCATGGTGTATAAAATCAAGTCTAACATTTAAAATCAAACTCCAAGTTTGGACTTAGATTTGGTTTTCAAATTTGAATTCAAATTGGGAGTTTATTAAAATGATTTTTAAAAAGTCAACTTGGTCAACCAAGGGTACTATTGGGTCATTGACCTAAAAATGCCTTTGGATGATGTTTGTGATCATTAATTAATAACCAATTAATATAGAAACCAAATCGAGATTGAATTCAGTTTTAAAAACCCTAATTTTAAAACCCTATTTTATTCCCCTTTTCTACAATTCAAAATCTACAAAGAATTTTGATATACTCTCAAAAAATGGTTTGTAGATCTTGACAAGAGATATAATTTTGGTATTTAAAGTTTTTCAAGTTTCTAAAAATAATTTCAAATAAATTTGAAAATACAGTTTTTCAACATTTGTCCCCTTTTGATTTTAAGCACATAATTCAAAAATTATGCATAGTTTGGGAAAACTTTATATATGAAAAATGTTTGATTTGAAAAGTTAAGTATTTCATAGATTGAATATTTTCAAGTTTTATTTAAAAATCAAAAGTAATTTCAAATAATTGTTTTTAGGGTTTTGTCCCCTTTTGATTTTGAATTCATATTTCAAAATCTAGACAAAATCTGAATAGGCTTGTTAAATGAAAAATGTAGCTCTTGAAAAGTTGTGCAAATGATATTTTAGAATATTTTCAAGTTCTTATGTAAAATCTAGAGGAATTTGCAAATTTTATAGAATGACATCACTGGCTACAGTACTGCTGATGTCAGCAATGTCCTTCTCCCCCTCTGTTCATGGTGTCGCCGTGGCCGCCGACGCCATACCGGCCTGTCGCGACCGCCAGCGTGCGTCTACGGCCAGAAGCTTCGCCGTGGACGTGTCGGCCGCCCCTGTCTTGCCTCCGCGCTATAAATGGAGCAGGCCAGTCGTCATCTTCTTCTTTTCCTCCCTGCTCGCCGTCCCGACGACCTCCCTCCGCCGTCCAAATTTGCCGTCGTCGCTCTACCATTGCCTGCTTGCTCTTGCCAGTAGCTCCGCATTGCTCTTGTGCTTCGATTGAGCCTGCTCACGCCAACTCCCACCACCGGAGTCGCCAGTGCGTCGTCATCTTCCTCACGCACGGCAACCGCGCCGCAGCAAGCCATTTTGCCGACGACCACGCCATCGCTGGTTATTTTCTTTCATCTTCTTCACCATCATGCTCGCCATGATTTCCTCCATCTCATGCGCTCCTTGGTTGGCCCGCTGGTGCACAGGAGCCGCCGTGACGCCCACCTCGCCACCGGAGCACGTCGCTGTCATCCCTGCCGTCGACGAACTTCGACCTCCGCCTCGACTTCTGACCAACTAACGTGCGCACCAGACCCGCAGTGAGCTCCTGCACCTGTCCATGCCCTCGACTTTACCTCTACCGCGCCGTAGCTGCCGGCGTACGCGCTCGCCGCCGGCGCTCCGCCTTGCTAATCGCCGCGCGCATAGCCGCCGAGGACCGGAGCCAGTTTTGGCTCGATTGAGTTGTGTATCGTGTTCGCTTGTTGCGTAGAAGCTATCCGTGCCCTCAACGTTGCCGGAGAAGCTCCGGTGAGGCCTCCGCGCCGTCGTGCCGCCATGGCCGCCGGCGAGATACCTCTATGGTCCCTACTGCCGCGTTAGCTGGTCTAGCTTGTTTCCCGTGTCGAGCAAAGTCTGTAGGGCCAAACCCCGCGGTCGGAGACCTCACCGTCGGTGAGGTCTCTCCGGTCAAAATCCGGCCGCCACCGTCAACTCGGGGGCACCGTTCCCCTTTTTATTTTTCTATTTTTAGAAAATAATTTAAATGCTATTTTCTTTCATAATTCATAGTAATTCATGTATAGCTCCAAAAATTCTAAAAATTTTTGTGTATACTCTTTATGATGTTCTCTATCTAGGAAAAATATAATATGCCAAGTTTGAGTAATTTGCATGATTTAAAATTAGTCCTTTTAATTGAAAAATGCATTTTCTATGATTTTTAATAAATAAAATAATTGGCTTTTATTTCTAAAATTTGTTTTGCCATCTAATAAGACCAAGACCTTTTCAAAATAAAATTTTAAGCTTAATTAGACAACTTTAATTTTATGCCTTAATTTATACTTTTTAAATAATTAATTAACCTTTTTAATCATGCTTAATCATTATAGGATTTGTTTGAATTTGGGATTGATTAATGACCTTAGGTCATTAACCTTAATGACCTTTAGCACTTTAATTAATTGTTTATGTTTATCTTAATCATGTCATTAAGGCTTAATCAACGTTATTTCATGTGCTTAATGAACTTCATTAAAGACGTAGTTAACCCTAATGAACTTAGTAAGTAAACTTTGCTAGCTTGCAACTTTATTGTGAAGGAAAGTTGTGTTCAAGCTCTTAATCTGGTTATGCATCTATCAAGCATCATGTTTATTATTCCATCATGTTGAAACATATCAAGTTCTTGCATAGCTTTCGTTAACGGAGAGTTTAATGTTGTCGAACCAGATCCCAAGGAAGAGCAGAATTTGGAGTTGAGTGTTGATCCAGAGCGAGAGATCGTCTACCCTGATCACCAAGGCAAGCCCCGTATGCATTTAAACCCTATCCTTGTTTTATAAAGTTTTTATCACTTCAGCTATGAATTATTGCATTAAGTAATAGGAGTTGAGTGGTAACCTACCAATTGCATTACCCGTCTTATTTCCATATTCTTTGTTACCTGTTATTTGGAAAATCCATAGTAATGTTAGTTTTGCTTAATTAGATAGGTTTTCAAATAGTAATAGAATGAAAAAGGTGAGGTTGACTTTTTTTGATGGAATCATGATGATAGTTAATAAATTGAGTCTGGACGGGTAACTTGCATTGGAAAAGGAGTCCCACTATAGTGTTTTCGTCTGTTGATGCCCTAGGTCCCGTTCGTTGGTGAATTGTGTGTATCGAGACTAGAAAATCCACATACAATGGTGTGGTATACCGTGGGGTTGCTTCCCACGTATATCGATACACTATGGGTCAGAGGTCCCATGTGTTGGGAATATGCCCAAGAGCTAATCATGTAGATGATGATATTTCGATTGTATCCATGATTAATAAAGTGTTCATTGAATATCCATTATAGACAACTTGTATTGATTAGCGATTATGTAAATTGTTTGTGAAACTCAATTACTTGAATGGTTATTCTAAAGTTATCCCTGGTCGGCGTTCTTGTGAGAACACACTTGAATATTAGACCAGCACATGTATTAGTTGATGGTTATGTCTCACAAGTCATAGACATGGAGATGTCAAACTAATAATGTGGGCACATATGAGACATGTAGGCTGGACTGACCTGACATGAGAAAGTCTCTATTCACGTCATGTACGTTATATCCTTAGACCTAAGATTGTGGTATGAACTCAAGATGT
The DNA here is from genome assembly GCA_023333625.1 of Bothriochloa decipiens. Classification (NCBI taxonomy): domain Eukaryota; kingdom Viridiplantae; phylum Streptophyta; class Magnoliopsida; order Poales; family Poaceae; genus Bothriochloa; species Bothriochloa decipiens. The sequence continues at coordinate 18,483,666 of CM041644.1, read as the reverse complement.
GAAACGGCCTACTTAGGGACTATCAAACGCTGCTCCATAACTGGGTAGTTATAAAGGTGGTCTTCGGGTGGTCGGGAAGCATGCTATGAGACATAGACAATCAAGATGGAATTTGCCCCTCTCTACGCAAGAGAGATATCACTGGATCACTCAAGTGATTGGATCAACAAATACATGGCCGTGCTTGGGTTAAGTGTTAACCCACGAGTTGAAACATATATCGAGTGGCAAAGGGAATAACCCGCTGCACCTACGCGTCTAGTGGTAACCCGTAACCTGTAACTAGCAGTAGATCCTGGTTTATGATGTCGAAAAGTTTTATTTTCTGGCTAGCGTAGCACCCTCATAACCCTACAGTGGTATCGGAGCTGTTACTGCTCGTTATAGGTTCGATTTTGTGCATATGGTGATATGTGTGGTTGTAGATGAGTCTCTAACCTTGGTTCATCATCTTGCCGTGTTGGTCTTGAAACGATCTACTCGTACTGGTCGGAATTCTGCCATCCGAGTTAAGTGATTCATGTAAATCCAGTCATGGCGAGTTAGAGATCAATCAGATTGATCGAATTGAACCCTAGGTCAAGTGCCAAGCGCATATGATGCGCGGTGGTGGTAGATGTAATTTACTGTCGGGCGCCGGTTTGCCGAGAAAAGTGTTGTTCGGTAATACAGCCGTAACTTTTGAACCGTAACTTGGATTGTCTTAGTATTTTGCGTTACTTTTGTTGTAGATGGCCGCTCGCAATCAACCATTTTCTTTGTGTATAATTCTTGAGAAAGATAAGTTGAATGGAACAAATTACGCGGATTGGATCCACAACCTGAGAATTGTTCTCAGGGCTGAGAAAAAGGAAGATATTCTAGACACCCTATTATAAGATGAGCCTAAGGAGAGTGCTCCTGCTGCTGAGAAAAATGCTTACAAGAAGGCATGTGATACGGATCTTGAAGTGAGTTGCCTCATGCTTGCTTGTATGGAACCTGATCTGCAGATGCAGCTCGACAACAATCATTCAGCGAATGATATGATCGTGGCGCTTGAAGATATGTTCCAAACTCAAGCACGGACTGAAAGGTTCAATGTCTCTAAGGCGCTTGCAGAAACCAAGCTAGCAGAGGGCACAGCTGTTGGTCCACATGTAATCAAGATAGTTGGTTACACTCAGAGGTTGAAGATGGTAGGCTTCCCAATTGGCCAAGAGTTGGCAACTGATTTATTCTTTCGTCTCTTCCACCCAGTTATGGAAACTTCATCTCGAATTACCATATGCATGGGACGGAGAAGGGCTTGAATGAACTATGTGGCATGCTAAAAATAGCAGAGGCTGACATCAAGAAAGAAGAAAGTGGCCAAGTGTTGGCAGTTCAAAACAGGCCTAACTTTAAGAGAAGGAAGGGCAACCGGAAGAAGAAGGGCAAGGCTAAAGATGAGATCTCTAAGCCAAACCAATCGTCTTCCAAGGATGAACCACCTGCAAAGAATGATGAATGCTTTCATTGTAAAGGGAAAGGTCACTAGAAGAGGAAGTGCAAGGTGTACTTGGCGTCCTTGAAGAAGGAAAGCGGTAGTAAAGGTACTCCCGCTCATACACTTGTTGTTCATGTTACAGACATTTTCCTCGCTAACTCTTATATCAATTCTTGGGTATTTGATACCGGATCGGTTGCTCATATTCGCAATACGATGCGGAGAATGATAAGAAGTAGAAGCGTGGAGAAAGGAGAAGTTGATTTCCGCGTGGGCAATAATGCAAGAGTTGCTGCATTGAACGTCGGGACGATGCAACTTCCCTTGCGTCAGGATTTATTTTGGAATTGAATAATTGTTATTTTGTTCCTAGTTTAAGTCGAAACATTATGTCACCTTCATGTTTGATGAAGGATGGTTATTCATTTGCGAGTAAAGACAATGGTTGTGTGATCTCAAAAAATGATGTGTTTGTGGCTTTTGTATCCATTGTGAATGGGTCATTCATTTTAAATCTTGATGATTCACCTATCTGTAATGTTAGTGCTAAACGGCCTCGGCTTAATGAGTTAAGTCCTACCTATATGTGGCATTGTCGCTTGAGTCATATAAGTGAGAATCACATGAAGAGGCTCCATGATGATGGTCTTCTAACTTTGTTTGATTTTGAATCATACGAGACATATGAGGCTTGCATGCTAGGCAAGATGACCAAGGCGCCATTCAAAGGAGTTCCTGAGAGGGCATCTGACTTGTTGGAACTTGTTCATACCGATGTATGTGGACCAATGAGCATGACAGCTAGAGGCGGATTTCAATACTTCATAACTTTTACTGATGACTTTAGTAGATATGGATGTCTACCTAATGAAGCATAAGTCTGAAATATTTGAAAAGTTCAAAGAATTTTAGAATGAAGTAGAGAATCAAAGTGGCAAGAAGATCAAGACCTTGTGATCTGATTGTGGAGGCGAATATCTAAGTCACGAGTTTAGCAATCATCTTAAGAGTTGTGGAATTATTCCACAGCTTACGCCACCCGGAATGCCTCAGAGAAATGGCATGTCTGAGCGATGTAATCGGACCTTTTTAGACATGGTTCGGTCTATGATGAGCCAGTCAAACCTAGCTTTATCGTTTTGGGGATACGCTCTAGAAACAATCGCTTTCACATTGAATAGGGTACCATCTAAGTCTGTAGTTAAGACACATATGAGATGTGGACTGGTAAGAGTCCTAGTTTGTCTTTTCTTAAAATTTGGGGTTGTGAAGTTTATGTTAAATGACTTATATCAGATAAACTAACACCCAAATCAGACAAGTGCTTTTTCGTGGGATATCCAAAGGAAACATTAGGGTATTATGTCTATAACTGGTCAGAGGGCAAAGTGTTTGTTACTCGAAACGGTGTTTTCTTAGAGAAAGAGTTTCTCAAAAGAGAAAAGAATAGACAAAAGGTGTATCTTGAAGAAGTTCAAGATGAGCCAGTAGGGACTGACTCTACGAGTGATGCTAATGTAGCAGAGCAAGTTGAGACACCCATGGCAGTGGAGACACCGCCACAACCACGAAGATCAGTGAGACTTCACGTGTTGCGTGGGGATTTGTTATTGTTAGACGATGATGAACCTGCGGATTATGCGGAAGCTAAGATGGATCCAGATTACGAGAAATGGCAAAGGTCATTAGATCCAAGATAGATTCCATGGGAGACAATCAAGTTTGGAACTTGGTTGACTCGCCTGATGGGGTTAGACCCATAGAGAGCAAATGGATCTTTAAGAAGAAGAAGGATATGGATGGAAATGTTCACGTCTATAAAGCTCGACTTGTTGCAAAAGGTTTTTGGCAAGTTCAAGGAATTGACTACGATGAGACGTTCTCGCCGGTAGCGATGCTTAAATCTATTCGGATCATTCTAGCAATTGCTGCATATTTCGATTATGAGATATGGCAGATGGATGTTAAAACAGCCTTTCTAAATGGGTATTTAGAAAAGGATGTGTATATGATACAGCCCGAAGGTTTTGTTGATCCTAATAATGCTGGTAAGATATGCAAGCTTAAGAAATCTATTTATGGATTAAAGCAAGCCCTTGGAGTTGGAATATTTGTTTTGATGAGGTAGTCAAAGGGTTTGGCTTTCGTCAGAATGAAGAAGAACCTTGTGTTTACCAGAAGGTAAGTGGGAGCGCTATTGTGTTTCTGATCTTGTATGTGGATGACATACTATTGATTGGGAATAATATTCCTTTGTTACAATCTGTAAAGACTTCACTAAATAATAGTTTTTCTATTAAGGATTTAGGAGAAGCAGCATACATCTTGGGAATTAAGATCTATAGAGATAAGTCGAGAAGGCTAATAGGATTAAGTCAAGACACGTACATTGACAAGGTGTTGAAATGGTACAACATGGAACAGTCTAAGAAAGGGTTCTTGCCTATGTCACATGGTATGCGCTTTAGTGAGAAGCAGTGTCCTTCATCAGATGAAGAGCGCAACCGCATGAGTAAGATTCCATATGCTTCGGTCGTTGGTTCCATCATGTATGCCATGATATGTACTCGCCCAGATATCTCATATGCTCTAAGTGTTGCGAGCAGGTACCAAGCTAATCCGGGTGAACCTCACTGGACGCTTGTTGAGAACATCCTAAAGTACTTACGAAGGACTAAGGATGTGTTCCTAATCTATGGAGGTGAGGAGGAGCTCGTTGTAAACGGTTACACCGATGCTAGCTTCCAAACTGATGGGGATGATTTACTATCTCAATTAGGTTTTGTGTTCATAATAAATGGTGGTATAGTAAGCTGGAAAAGTTCTAAGTAGGAGACGGTGTCTGATTCTACAGCAGAAGCCGAGTACATTGCAGCTTCTGGCGCTGCAAAGGAAGGTGTTTGGTTGAGGAGGTTCCTCATTTAGCTTGGTGTGTTTCTGAATGCGTCGGGCCCATTGAATTTATATTGTGATAACAATGGGGCGATTGCACAGGCTAAGCAGCCTAGGGATCACCAGAAGAACAAACATGTACTCCAGAAGTTTCATCTCATTCGAGAGTTTGTGAAACGAGAAGAGATTAAATTGTGCAAAATACATACGGATTTGAATGTAGCAGATCCTTTGACAAAGGCTCTTCCACAGCCTAAGCATGAGGCGCACATGAGGTCTATGGGGATTAGACATCTAAGAGATTAACTCTAGTGCAAGTGGAAGACTGTTGAGAATATGCCCTAGAGCTAATCATGTAGATGATGATATTCCGATTGTATCCATGATTAATAAAGTGTTCATTGAATATCCATTATAGACAACTTGTATTGATTGGCAATTATGTGAATTGTTTGTGAAACTCAATTACTTGAATGGTTATTCTAAAGTTGTCCCAAGTTGGCGTTCTTGTGAGAACACACATGAATATTAGACCAGCACATGTATTAGTTGATGGCTATATTTCACAAGTCATGGACATGGAGATGTCAAACTAATAATGTGGGCACATGTGAGACATGTAGGCTGGACTGACCTGACATGAGAAAGTCTCTATTCACGTCATGTACATTATGTCCTTAGACCTAAGATTATGGTATGTACTCAAGATGTGAAACGGCCTACTTAGGGACTATCAAACGCTGCTCCGTAACTGGGTAGTTATAAAGGTGGTCTTCGGGTGGTCGGAAAGCATGCTATGAGACATAGACAATTAAGATAGAATTTGCCCCTCTCTACGCGAGAGAGATATCACTGGATCACTCAAGTGATTGAATCAACAAATGCATGGCTGTGCTTGGGTTAAGCGTTAACCCACGAGTTGAACCATATATCGAGTGGCAAAGAGAATAACTTGTATGTGGTCATAGTGGTTCGTCTGATATGATCTTCAGGTGCACATAGGAGTTGTCACGCCTTGCTAGAGGGTGTTGTCAACTATTGGGTGAGTAGGAGTACTCAGCCCATGTCAATGTGTGCGTGAACCCATAGGGTCGCAAGCTTAAGGGGCTGGTAGCCTAATTCGGGTTGGACCTGAATTAGACAAGGCTTAGGGTTACTAATGGGTCTCCAACTCATGAGCTCATTGGGGATGCCTATATAAGCAAGGGGTAGGGGCGCGGTCAGGGTGACACACACACCCCTTTGGCAGCACCGTCGCCCTCCCCACGCTCACGCCTTCTGCTCCTCGTGGACCTAGCAGTCCGGAGGCGCATCGCTTCTTCCCTACACGTGTGGGATTCCTCGGAGGTGCTGCATCTGGAGCACTGGGACAAACGGTGCGAGGGGATTGAGGTGACGGACGACCACGCAACTACACTGCCTGCTGCGACGCATACGACTACATTGAGTCATCTTCCACTGCACCTACGCATCTAGTGGTAATCCCGTAACCTGTAACTAGTAGTAGATCCTAGTTTATGAGGTTGAAAAGTTTTATTTTCTGGCTAGCGTAGCATCCTCATAACCCTACACCATGTGTATAATGTGGTCGATATACTTTTGGGTTGGTGCCCACGTATATCGTATGATCTATTATGCATGTTGGTTGAAGCCTCATGTATATTGAGATCTAGGTCCCAGCTGGGTACAATCGATTCGAATCACCATTGCTTCTCAGAGAAGAAGACTCGATCTCTGTTCATCATCATAGTAACAAATTGAATGATGATTAAGGTTTAAGAATGAAGTTGGTTGGTGATCTTGAATTAGAGCAAGATAACTTTATTTTCTGTTACATCTAATGATGAGTTAAAACTTGATCTACAAGAGCTTTTCTGCTAAAGTCTTTGCTTCTTGCGAGCCTTTCCTTGTCCCTCTGAACTGCATTCCTGAGTTCCTCCCCTCTTTTTCCTCGGGTCAGTCTTGTTGAGTACTTTTGTACTCAGGTTTGTTGAACCCTTGTTGCAGGTGAGCCCCATGAGTAGGTTTGCTTTGCATCCTGCTGCATGACAGTTGTAGAGGAAAGTGATGACGAGTAGGATGTTTGGCTCTTGGGCAAAGCGTATCATCTGGGTATTGTAAATATGTTATCTATCGCTACTCCACTACTACTATGGTTTGTAATAACTAAACTTATGGTCTGTAAGTTTTGAACTAAATAGTTTGTAAACCTATATTATTGTAATTTTTCTGCTCTTTTACTCTGATGTATATTATTTGGTATAAACTATTGTAATACTATAATGTCTCTTTGTAATGATTGATCCTGCTCCGAGAATCGTGGATGTTTTGGGGATTCACCTGACAGACCTTTTAAGTCTTATGAAACACATGTACGGCTATCAGAGGTCTGTTTAGACAATGATAGGTGCGTGTGGGCCATATTATTTAGGAGGTTCTGCCACACTCCCCTTGATATCAACAACGAAGAAAGCTGTAGCCAAGGTCTTGCTCCCGATGGTTAACTCAATGTTTGCAATGCCTTTAGCCGAAATTGGTGCCTCACTGCCAACACCTGTGATGGTCATGTTGGTCTTCACTAGCTCTTCATCTTTGTTACCAAGCTTCTTATACAATGAATATGGCATGACATTCACAATTACACCGTTGTCCACCAACATACTATGAACTGGCATCCCGTTGATGTGAACCTTCAAGTGGAGTGACCTAAGATGATCCACTCGCACTGTCGATTTTTTGAATATAGCATCTTCCATGGCAAACACCAATTCTGCTACTGGTGGCTCCTCTTGATCATGAAGAATCACATAGTAATCAGAAGAGAGATATACTATGTTCACATCTCCACGTGGCGGTGATGGCTCATAGTCCACCATCTCCTCTTCCGGCACCTCCGGAGCCTCCATACCCACCATGTTGGCAATAACAACAGCAAACTCCTTTGGCAAGTCACCAAGATCTCCAGAACCTATAGGAATCGACAAGGGCACCTTAGGAAGTACCACAGCCGATTTGGGAGACAACGGAGCATCTAAAACAGCATCAACCGGCTTGGCCGATTCATCAATAGGCCTAGCCGACTCAGCCGGCCTAGCCGACTCATCAGTCGGCTTGGGTGACTCCTGGTCAACAGCAACATAGGAGGCTGGCTTGGCCGCTTGTGGAGCTTGGACGGTTCTAGAGCCAGCTTAGCCGACTGGACAGGGGCAGCGGTCGTGACAACAGTCTTCGGTGGGATTTCTCGGGGACTTTCTGGTGTAGGTGGGTCTTCAACTATCCCAAGAGCCTCCTTCTTCAACTTCCTCTGCCGAGCACACTGTAACTTCCACCTTGGGTCTTGTCAAACCCTCGTGGGCACCACTTGGGTTGAGTATACTTGGGTTCCCTCGGCAGCTTCTTTTCCTCTTGAACTCCAGCAACATCTTTAGTGGCTTCTTCTTGTTGTTTTACTGGACTTTCACCTCCATTCACAATTGGTTTATTGTCATTAACAACAGGAGCTGACATCGAACCGATTATGACACTAGGAACATGAACAGGCTTCTTGGGCACTGAAAGGATCAAGATGCCTAAGAGGGGGGTGAATTCGGCTAATTCTAAATTTTCTTGCGGAATTTAAACCTACTAGCCCATTTCACCCTATGTGTCTAAGTGTGTTCTTATAGATACTACCGATAAAAGTTTTGCACCTTAGTTTCAATCCTATTCTAGCATAGCAACTCTAGGAATTGAAAAAGCAATAGAGTAAATGCTAGAAAGTAAATGTGGAAAGTAAAGAGGCAAGGAACACGATGATCTTTTTTCTGAGGTATCGAAGAGTCGCCACTCTCCACTAGTCCTCGTCAGAGCACCCGCGCAAGGGTGTAACTCCCCCTTGATCCGCGCAAGGATCAAGTGCTCTCTAAGGGCTAATTCTTTGTCACTCCGACACGGTGAATTGCCAAGAACTGCTCACAAGATGAGTTGGGTCATCCACAAGCTCCGCCGGATGATCACCAAGGTCCCAATCATCACGAAGCCATCTAGGTGATGGCGATCACCAAGAGTAACAATCATAAACTCTCACTTGAACTCACAAAGCCTAAGGAGAAGGGTGGATGCACACTTACTACTCTCTAATCGCTCATGAGATCATCAAAGCATGGATTCTCGAATCACTAGCAACTCATGAGGCTCTTGCTTACTCTCTTGCACTCACAATGTGGCTATCAGCTAAACAAATGGGCAAGAGAAATGAAATGAAGGAGGTGGGGTTGTATTTATAGGCCAAGGGCCGAAATCCAATTGTTACCCCCAACTTTAGCTTCATCATGAGCGCTGGACGCGTCCGGGCACTCATCGTTGGACGCGTCCAGTGCGTTATACCGTTCAAACAGAAATTGACCGTTGGAGCTACAGTGCTCTGGGCGAACGCGTCCGGCGCTGGCCCACTAGACGCGTCCAGCAATCTTGGGCCGAAAACTGCCATCTCTAGGTAGTGTCCGGCGGCCAACAGGCGCATCCGGCGTGTACACCCCTTTTGCTGCGCATGCCTATAGAAAACCAGCGTCCGGTGCAGCTTACCCCGTTCACTTCCAATTCGATGAACTTTTGTGAACGGCTTCGAACTCAACCAATCTTGGGACCTTCAAGTAACTTCCTAGCACTAAGTTTCACAAGTGTACACCACACCTAAATCATTAGGCTTAACTAGGTCAAGCTACCCATTTGCACCCCCTTAATAGTACGGCCAAAGGAAAAACAAAGTCCTAAAGACTAATCCGTCGTCACCCAACACCATTGACAGACGGAACTAATCCTATCTTCGACCTTGATGACCATTCTTTGAAAACCGAAATGATTTCATCAGGGGGCATGAAAACCACATTGTCTGAGTTTTTCATTACCATGACCTAACCAATCCCTGTTTCTACAAAACACACGTTAGTCATGCTAATCGTTGTCATCAATCATCGAAACCCACATCAAGGGGCCTAGATGCTTTTAGGCACCTCAACCTTCTTTGCCACATACATTTGCTGTGTAGGAGCCTTCTTTGATTCTTGAGGAGTTGCGACCTATGATTTGACCACCTTCTCTTGACTTGTTCCGCTAGAGCAAGATTGATCATCCAATCGGCTAAAGACAGAAGCACTCGAAGATGGACCAGCGATGCCTCCCAATCTTTGATGCACGAGAGCCTGAAGATATGGCACCCACTCTTCGTAGTCCCCACTGCAGCATTGGTATAACCGGTGGAGCTGGAGGAACTGGAGGCCCTAACAAGACACCCGAGGACGAGTAACCTACAAGAAAGAATCAGCTGGTGGAGTTATCACCAATTTCTTATTTCTTTGATCTTCGCGCTTTGGAGGTGTTGACTCTCTTTTTTTATGGGCAGATTCTCAGAAGCAGCCTTTTGTTTTTTGTACTTTGCCATAAGTCGATCAAAAGTATAAAGTGGCTTCACCACTGGTGGTTTAACTTTCTGTTCTTTCTCCTTCCAAACACCAACCTCTGGCTTCTTGGGAATAAATGTGCACAATGCGTGAACACCAAAGGTAAGGTTGCCTGAAGTGGGGGAGCCGGCCTGGCCAACTGGATCAGTCGGCGTAGCCGGTTGGCTAGACCCGACTAGGTCGACTGTGTCAGTCGGCTTAGCCGACCCTGGCTGGCCTACACTGGAGTCAGCTAGGCCGACTGGGAAAATTGGCCTTGCCAGCCTTTGCATCACCGCGCGCGTCTCGTACCATCTTTACCTTCCCAAAGCTTCCACTGATCCAGCGGTGATTGTAAGCTTGTTCTTGCCTTGTTGGTCCTTCTCAAGCACCACTTGTCGCCCCGAATTCTTTTGAACATTCGGTGCGGCGCGCGGTTCGCCGATAATGACATTCTTGTCTTGAAGCTTTATCAGCTTGCTCGAGTGTTGGAATTTCTTAGCGTCACTTAGGCTAGGTTGTCATCCCAAGCATGGCGCCAGAAATGTGGTATTAAATATATGGAAATGCTCCTCTAGAAATAAATATGAAATCCACAAGCACATAGATAATACCGATGTAGCATTTTAATCGGGAGTAAACCAAGTATCATTATCTATATTTTTACCCATGGGAAGGAATAGCTAAGGATATGAGCCATGAGCATCACTACATGTGGTAATGGAGAGTATAACCATGTCTTTGTCTATGTCTCATATAGGGTAAGTGTCACTCAAAATAATTGATATATAATGAGTGAATGGTAAATAATAAATGATGAATGATAAATGATCAGCACATAGCCACATGAAATAATAACACATCTCAATAGAATAATCTAAGTCTAATACTAGCATGGAATTAGGACGAGCTACAAGAATAAATCTTAAGTTATTCTAACTATAAAGTCAAAGCATATGATGATTAGTGCAATTACACTTGGCAATCATGGCAAGAAAAGGTTATATTAAAGCATAGTGAGTATTTGTTGATGGTAGATAAGTGTCAATTTTAACTGTCAACTAAACATAAAAAAGGACCTAAACATAAATACCATCTAGATATAGGGGTTATACTAATGGAATTCTATGAGTTTTGGTGATTGTCTGTTTCTACAGGGTGTTAGCTAAAAAGAACCAAGAAAGGCCCACATGGCAGGTTTACATAGAGATAAAGGGCGAACATGTACTTTTCTATGATCAGGAAGGTTCAAGAAGGCACTGGACCAAACGGGAGCCCGAACTGGCTCGGTGGTCGGGCGGTCGCCCACATCCTTAGGCGGGCGCCCGCTGACCTGGACCAATCAGGTCCAGGCTCGCGAATCCTGCCTCCACCGTCTTTGAGGATGAATAATAATCATCCATTTAGGTCGGTTTGATCTGAGGGCTGTGGTGCATCCTAGGGGGCTATATAAGCAGGGCTCCAGACCCCTGGAGGAGGCATCCTTGAAACCTAATTCATTATTTCAAGTTAGGATCAAAGGAGAGGGGTCCCTTGAATGGATCATCTCTCCATAGCTAGCCTTCAAGAGAAGATTAGTCCTCATTAGGATCTAGTCTTAGCAAATAGAGAGATAGAGGGTGAGGGAAGAGTTGGAGGTTGTGCTGGCATGTCGGTGCGCCTTCTTCAGCTTGTACTTCGGTGGATTCAGGCTTCTCTAAGCCTGCATCCAGGATACTTCTAGTAATTGATCTTTATTCAAGTATTTATCTTATTCTTTTATTCATTGGTTCACAGTTCTTATGATTGCTCTAGTTCTTGTTAGCGCTCTGAATTAGAGTAGTAATTGTTAGTGTAAGCGTGGTGCTTAGGCTATCGATTACCTATGTTTGCGCCCTATTCTTTAGTTGTGTGGTAGTTACAGGGAGTGACTTTATCCCATCCAAACTACTCTGAGTAGGTTCTTAAATTAGTAGGACCATAGTCGCATCGGTAAAGTTCTCTTTGTAGTGTTTTTCTGTCTAGCGGCGTCCCGAAGTGAACATTAGAAGGACATTTGAACCATCACCTTGCCTTGAATAGGATCATTGCCATAGGAATCCTCTCTACCTACCATATCTTAACCTTGATTGCTACACCCCTGGATAAACTAGTGGTTAGGAGACTCACACACGTTTCTCTATGGATACAATATTTAAAACCCTCCGGGTGAAGGCTACAACGGTATCCGTGCGCTTGCGGATTTATCTGTGTGCGTTAAAAATACCAACAGTATTATAAAGGAAGATGAAGAACATAGCAATCACTTCCTTATAATAGTTGTACTCTACCTGTCCTATACTTGGGAGGAAGAATACAAAGGACTCGACGGGACTGTCACTCCTGCGATCTACCTCACGGTCCAGAATATAGGGTGTAATCGTAGGAAAATACAGTATAGGCACCATGCCTACACAATATTTATCACTCACCCATGATATCAATGAGCAAGCGCTATACGATCCTATACTTGAATATAATTCTAATCCAACTATGCCAAGCATATAATCAAAGTAAACTAAGAACATCATAATTGAGAATATAAGCAAATAGAGCAAAGTCATATCCAATATAATAGAATAGATCAAAGTCATATTCATAGAATGATGAACAATATGAATAAAGCAAGAACGAATATAAAAGTAGGAGAGAATTACCAAGAACTCTCTTGACAGATCCGGAGCTTGACTCCTTCTAGTTCTAATCCTATATAACTATGCTATGACTATGGAGCTCTAATTGAGATGGTGGCTCTAGGGCTTGATCAGGGCTTCTCCCTTAATGAATGAAGTTGAGAATGAAATAGGGAATAAATTAGCTTTTCTCCCAGGGCCAGGGGCCTTGTTTATATAGCCTCCTAGAATGCACCGTAGCCCTCGGATCAAACTGACCTTCATGCACGGTGTAGATCTATCCTCAAAGGCGGTTGGGGCAGGATCCGCGAGGTTGGACCCGATTGGTCCACCTCATAGGGCGAGCGCCCTGGTGGCCAGGGCGGGCGCCCTGTCCGCGTGGCTAGGCGGCTTCCCTTCTGGTCTGGTGTCTTCTAGAGTATTCTTGTGCGTGGGTTGATTCTCTCTATGTAAATCTTACATATGGGCCTTCTTTGGTCTTTTCCTGATTAACCCCTGTATAAATAGATATTCACCAAAATTCATGAAATTCTGTCAGTGTAACCCCTATAGCTAGATGATAATTATATTTAGGTCCTTTCTCATGCTATGTTGATGGTTAAAAACAGCACTTATCTACCGTCAACATCGGGTCGGATCAAGATTGCTGGATTTTCTGCTTCAATTGTGCTCATGTATGTAGGACAAGGATTCTTGCTGATCTCCATATCAGAAAGACTCAATCGTCCCTCATTAAGGGCCGATTGGACCTGCCGACAAAAGACAATACAATCATTAGTTGCATGAGAATAAGAATTATGGTATTTACAATAAGCACGTCTCTTAATCTCATCTGCAGAAGACATGGTATAATGAATTCTAATGTATCCAATTATGAGTAACTCATCAAAAATCTGGTCGCATTAAGAAGTATCAAAAGTAAATTTCACTTCCTCATTCTGATTCCTTTGAATCGGCTTGAGAGAAGGGCAAGTAACATGTTTATTCTCTGCTGCCCATCTAATTTCAGCAGCCAACGTCTCCTTACTTTCATCATCCGAATCATCTGAAATAGCACCAAGAGCATGTGTATTCGAACGATGGGTCTTATATTCACGAGAGCCTTTACGGCGTGATTCTCAAAAAATGGCCCTCTCAATAAGATGATTCATATTAGCAAATTGAACATTTTTAAGTTTTTCTTTGATCTTATAATTTAAACCTTTAAAGCATATATCATTAAGATCTCTTTCAGAAATACTCAAATAAAAGCATCTATTCTTGATTTCTCTAACTTTGTTGAAAAACTCAAGCACAATTTCATCATGAGTTTGCCTAACAGCAGTAAGATGTGACAGTCTAGTTTCTTGGGCTCTGGTATAAAAATGCTTATGAAACTTTTCTTCTAATTCAACCCAAGAATTAATGCATAGTGATGGTAAAGAAACAAACCATGAAAAGCAGTACCAGTCAATGTAAAGAAAAGTTGTGGATTTTTATGTAACCAAGATTAGCAGCTTCTCCTAACTGAGCAAGGTATATGTGAACATGTTCCATGGTGGATTTATTACCATTACCACTAAATTTCTGAAAGTCAGGTACCTTCCATCCAATAGGATTATTCATGAAGTCAATTGCAGAAGGGTATGGTTTGGTGCTCATATTTTGGGTAGTTTTAAAGTGAACACCTATATTTTCCTCAAGATTTTTAGTAAAATCTTTCTTGAACTGACTTAATATATCCTGAATCTTAGCAGAAGCAGTACCCTGTATGTGTTCAAGCACAGTATTTGGGCTAGGAGACTTTAGTGGGTTAGGTAAAACGGTGTTGCCCCCCGAAGCTTTAGACGCTCCATAATCGGTTCACAACGTTTGAGCCGATTTTTGAGCACCCCCAGCTGCACATGTACTAGCATGACCGGTTTTATCAGCAGGAAGAGCCAAAGAAGCCGATTTTAATTTACTAGCTTCGCTAACAGATGATTGATTATGAAAGAAACCTTGAGGCATACCAAATTCAGGTTGAGGTAAGACACCCGATTGAGTAGAATCAGTTGTCTTCCCTTCTATTTTATCTAGCCTAGCAGCTATTTTTTCTAAAGAGGTATCCATAGCTTCTTGAAATCGAGAACCATGATCATATATCATCTTAGCGACATAAGCTTGTATAATTGGAGCATCATCATACTTAGGGAGATTATCTTGAGGATTTAGTTGCTCAGATGGTGAAGCATCTAAAATTGCAACAACATTTGGCGCCTTGAATTGCACCACCTTGTCATGTCGGCCCTTGGAGCAACCCTGAAGGAAAGCCTTCTAAAGTTCCTGCATGTGAGCCTGAAGTTGCGCCTGCAATTCTGGAGATAGCTCCTCCACGGACGTGGGATTGATGATGTTGCCGCTATGAACTTAGCTCGAGTCCTTCGCTGCTCCATCTACACCCATGTCGCTGGTTGATTGATATGTCAATTTACGTATTGAATTCCCCAGCGGAGTCGCCAAAAAGTACGTTGACGCAGATTTGTGACCGTGCCAACACACCAGCGGGTCTTGGACACTTAAGAGGTTGTATTCTACAACCTGCAATGCAGCAAACATGCAGCGTAACCGGTCGAACCGATCTAGAGATCGAAACGACCGATGTAGAGCTCCTGTATGGCTGAAACGGCTCCCGAAGCGCCTCCGGAAGGATCCATCAGGAGGAAGCACGTGGAGGATCTCCTAGGACCAGCAAAGCCGTCTAGGATGCCAATGAATCTCGTGGAGAGAAGCACCGGACAGCAGGAAGATGGGTTGAGGAGAGAAAAGGGGTAAAGGAGTTGATAGATTGTTTTTTTGTTCGATTGATTGGATGGGATCAACCGGCCATGATCCTCTCGTATATATGGAGGGGGTGGTCTTATCCCAGTAGGAAACAACTCCAACACGTGATCTCCAAGTTTTCCACGCTTAAAACTAGCCAAAACACGATTAAGAAATAAATCGGTTCGGACTCAGGTCCAGGCCGGCCTAGCCGGCCTCCCACCCGGCTTAGCCGGATTTTCACGGGGGCGAGCCGGCCTCCTGGGTGGCCAGAGCCGGACTCGGCTAAGCCGGGTCAGGCACTCGGCCTAGCGGCCAGCTGGCAGCAGGGCCGGCTTAGCCGGCCTCAGGACCCGGCTAAGCCGTCTGGGGGTGGCCCGCCTAGCCAGCTTGGCCAACCGGCCTAGCCGATTGGCAGGCTCGCTTGCGGCTCGTCGTCTTCTTCATGTGATCATTTGCTTCATTGACGTCGTCACTTGATCTCAACCGCGTCCAGGTTCCCGTGACTTACTCATATTGCTAAATATACCACGGGACATTTTTTTTAATATCAACAATATTTGTATATATGCAGTAGCGGCAACGACAAGCCAACGGTCGGACCAACAGCCGCCTATACAATAATATTTTATTTATCAAGCACCTGTGAACTGAGAAGCCGCGACTCATAGAAAAAATAACCATGCACCGCTTCCCACAATGATAAGCACCGGTGCTGAAAGACTCTCGTCTCATTCAACACCGGTTAAACTCACATTATAGACAGTCTCAGGGTGTCTTGTTTTGCACCTCGTCTGGATAGGCAACTTTTGCCTTGCAAGCTTATTTATTTATTTATTTACTATTCTTCGAGCCTTTTTGGCTAGCTTGAGCCAGCGAGGAAAAGCTCGCCTGCACCACGAGTCCACGACACGAGCCACCCTGACGGCCTGACTAGTGACTAGAGCCTGACACCTTGCTCGGCTTCCAAGTGCCAACCCCCGTCCGTTAATTCAACTTGTCCCCACTTCTACAGTCGCGTCTCGGGCTCTCGGCGTCGTTGCTGCCTTCGATCGATCCCAAATTCCATCGCCACCTCCCCGTCTCTTCTCCTCCAAGCAGGCTCCCGCGGCGCCACGCCAAGCAAAGGAAGCTTTCCAAGCTCCCCGCCTCAGTTCTGAACCTTCCAAAACCCTTCCATTCCTCGCTGCCCCCCTCCTCCACCTAGGGTGCGTCCTCCGCTTTCACCAGCCGCGCGCGATGGGGATTGGGCGGAAGCGGCGGCGCCGGGGCGGGGAGCTGGGCCGGGTGGCGGAGATCGTGATGGTGCTGGCGACCGCGAAGAAGACGCGGGGTAGCTGGGCCCCGACGGCGGCCGAGAGGGCACTCGTGACTGAGGCGCGGGGATCGCTGGCCGCCGCGGTGATGGGGGAGGTGGAGCTGCGGCCCAGGGAGCTGTTCCCGCGTGAGGCGGTGCGCGCGCTCGTCGAGGACCTCGGGCTCACCCGCGCTAGGGATCCCGCGGTCTTCGGGTATCGCCCGCCCAAGTCCTCCATCGCGGATAGGATCCTCCTCACCAAGCGTAAGGTTTGGCGCTGGCAACTCTTCTCTGATCGTTTATAATTCAGCGCTCGTTCGCTTTCCCGGCAGCACTGTGTATCCTGATTTGGATTTTCGGATAGGTCGCCTCACCTTGTACAATGCCGGATATGATGTGATGAATTGCTAATGACTGCTGTTTTGTCTCGTTAATGCTATACAGTGAAAGCAGTAAGCACTGACACACTCTAGGCCATGTGCATGAACGAATGGGCCATGATTCTGTTATTTAGCCTCAGCTCGAAGCATACCTGATTCGATTCAATGAGCTGGAACAGCATCTAGTTTTTATTACTATCTACATGATGGCAATGCCATATGGTGACACAGTATAGGGTCACTGATTTGATGCACACTAGTGATATGCAGGCCTTCTCTTTCAGACTAAATTATATTCACTTATTATGCATTGTATGCTAAGCCAAGAAATGAGCAAGCCATGTGTTTCAATTCACTGAACGAAGGCGTAGATCTAGTATTTCACATTAAGATATTATAGTATGATTTTGCACGTGGTGAGCATCAAAATTACAAATGGAACCATGTACACAGCTTAGGTATAAATACACTGTGGATTGCACGACACTTGGATATAGTTTTCTCTGGATATGCTAGTGCTTTTGAATTTTGGGTTTCCATTTGGTTCCCTTATTTGTTATGATAAAGCTCTAAGTGTAATCTCTCATCGCAGTAGTTCAAATACGCTAATTTGTTATATATACTGTAACATAGTTAAATTGTACCATCATTGGCTCAGAGCAGTTTGATGCCTCTTTACTGATCTTTTATTCTCTTCCTTATTCATCCCCTTAAGTAGATGGAAGGGAAGGATGCTTTTGTGCCTTCAACTACTGTCTCTAAAATGACAGCCTCAAGTGCAAAAAAGGGATTCCAGCATGGAGCTTCTAAGGTCACCAGTGGATTGCCCAAGAATCTGTCAACCCCGATGGTATCCCAAGCTATCTTGAAGCAGCCCCTGTTAAATGGAACACTAGGAGGGGCTTCTTTTGTAAAATTACCTAGCAATCCTTCTGCTGTTTCACTGCCAACAGGCTCTGCAGATGACAAAAAGCAAATTGTTATTAATGGTTCAGATTCCACACAAAAGCGAGGTACTCACATGTTTTAACATCCCACTATCCACGCTATAACGGATCTGCTCATAAGACCAGTCATACTTAATGTTTATGTATGAGATGGGTCTATTTATACTTATCTATATAACTTGACTAATTATGAAGGTGGATTTGTTCATAGAAACAAAATGTAAAATCCTGACGGACTGCAAACAAACAAACAGAATAGTGAAATGTCAAGAGGCCCTGTCTTCAATGAAGCTTTTTATTTCTCTTTGTTTTAAGTTTAAACTTCTAGAAGAGGGTTGAGAGAACACATGTATAGTAACTTCTCAGATGTTAGGTCATTTTGTGTTGGTTTGTTCCGCTTAAGAAAGAAATTGATTGCAGCTCTCATGTTTGGCACTTGATATGCCCCCATATAAAAATGTGGCCATGCACTAAGATAAATATGTTTCTTTGGAAGCTGTTACCATTCTGCTAGGAATAGTTCCTTCCATTGGTACATCACAGCATCATGCAAATTGGCATGTCGTGTAGCTCTGTAGTCTGTGCTGGTCATGTATGTTTGCAACATGTAAACCATTAATAATGCACGATGCGATAGGTGAACAGCTTCCTTCGTGCCATATAAAAGTACATGATACTTAGAAGTCGTCAACATAGTGAGTACATATAGGAGTAAACATACTCCTAGGAGTGCAAAATGTTTACCTATGTTTATTCATCTGTAGAGCATGAGAGAGATATCCTGATTGCATGATTGGTTTTTCAGAATCCAATCTATGAATAAATTAAAGACAGTTACATTTTTTACGTGTGCTTGCCAATTTTCGAATGGTGAACCTTTGCTCACACAGCATTCATATTTTTAAACAAACTAGAATCATGCCCATGCATTGTAACGGGAAAAAATAGTGCTTGGATAATTTATATTTGACTATATGTTATACCATTAACAAAAACAATACTTTGAGTGATATATTCGTAACATTCCATTTGTAGCTAGAATGCCAGATTAGTCCTTATGATTCATGTTTAATTAAATTGTAATTAAAATTTTGATGTGATGTGATCATGTAGAACCGAAACAATCCAGTTTGTAGTGTAACAACTGTGTTCATCACAACTATCTAAATTGAACTGAGGAAATTATTCTCTACCTATGGTGAACTTTTAGTCTGACATACTATTTGTTTGTCAGTTATGAGATAAAACAATTAAATAATATGCTATGGGAGTTGATTTATGTTAGTTCAGAGGGAGTTTATGTTTATCCCTCCCTTTTTCCTAGTTTATTTCTATTCTTTTTTATTTTTTATAAACTATAAATTATATTGCATATCACTATAATTGCTTAAAATCATGTTAGCTATGCATGCACGATTAATGAGTGTGGCCTGCCATGCACGATCATACTCCTTTCTTTCTTTTTCTTGTGTACCCTGTGGTGTCTAGCTCAACTCTATAATTTTGGTCTTTGCTGTGGTGGAAGAAAAAACATTGGGTGCCTATTTCTTAATGAAAACTGCCTAGTTCCTCCTAGGTTAGTCACATTCTCTGTCTTAATGCAATGATGCTACACAAATATGTGTACTCGACAAAAAAATATCTTACAGGATAAACATATATATTCACACCTAGGCATTACTGCACATTTCAATTTGAATGCAAGACTTATTATTGTGAATCTGCTATACTACAAATACAGCTACAAGAATAAAGCTTTTGGTCCCAACTCCCAAGCAAGTTAGAGCTGGCTAGATACCCAACAAGATCCGCAAAACCAAATTAAAATAAATGATAGTAATAAAATAAATTAGTAACTACTCCCTCCATCCCATCAGTCTCACATATCGAGGAGTCAAACATATTCAACTTTGACCAAATATATACAATAGATTACTAATATTTATGGTACATAATAGGTATCATTAGATTAATCATTGAATCTATTTTTATAATGCATTTATTTGGAGATGCAAATGTTACTAATATTTTCTATAAATAAAACTTACGAAGCACGAAAATCTAGGTGACAATTAAAGATGGACAAGGGGTGTAGCAGTGAAGGATTTTGAATCATCTGTATCTGAAATTATTTTCTCTGTAGGTGCAGAAACTATTGTAGAGTTAAATAAACCAGGTCATCACACTACCAGTTCCAATCAAAGTTCCTTACAGAATTCCTGTCAAGCAGAAAAATCTGTGGACAAAAAGTGACCTGCTGTTCACCTGGTGACAAGTGTTGTTATGGGGTATCGAAATCCTAAGAGGGAACTACCTATTCAAAGACAATCAATCTTCTCCAATCACAAGGCAATATCAAAAAATGTTGAACGGATTCTGCACCGACCTGATAATCACTCTAGCTGGACTGTGCCTTCAGCTGAGTATATGAATACTAGACTGGACTGTCAGATATGTAAAGTTGCTATCATGAATATGGAAAGTTTGCTTGTTTGTGATGCCTGTGAGAGGGGCATGCACTTAAAGTGCCTTCAGTATTATGGGAATCAAGGCCTGTCAAAAACTGAGTGGTATTGTCCAACATGTGTGGCCCATTGTAAGGGCAAACCCCTCCCTCCAAAATATGGCAAGGTTACAAGAAATATAGTTGCACCAATGACTTGTATGACTGGTGGTGCACGGCCTTCTCATGTAGCAGCAGAAAACCCAACTGAAACGGGTGGCAGTAGTTGTATTAAAAATCTAGCAGGAAATGGAAGTGTCACCAATCAAAACACCAACAAAGTTGGCAGCCCTGTTTGCAAGAGTGGTACATTGGCTTTAGAATAAAAGAGAGCGTACCCAGTGCCATAGGCTCCCGCACTGCGGGGTATGGGGAAGGGAAAATAGCCAACAGCCATCCCTGCACAAATGTGCAGAGGCTGGGGCTTGAACCCTGGACCTCTTGGTAACAGATGGTACATTGGCTTTAGAATGCTGGATCAAAATCACCATCAATCTCTGGTGCTGAACCTCAAAAGGAAAATGTTAAATACGAGGAAACCTCATCTGTAGAAAAGGAAGGAAATAGTGTGCCTTGTGGTGGCATACCTACAGAAACTGCAACGTTATATGATGGTGATCAAAGTACCAGAGCATCAACATATGGTTCTGGCAATCTTTCAGGGGGGGTCTCATATGCTTATCAAGAGCAGTTCTGCAAATCCAATAAATTATTCCAATCTGCAATCTACAGAACTTTCTGGCTTAAAACATACTGACCATTCTTTCATTGTTTCTCCTATAGAGACTTGTGAGAGCACCAGAACACCTTACCAACATCCAGGCGAAAATGCACAGTTGCCTAGCACTCAAACATCAACTAATGAAATACATCGAACAGATGGGGTCACTAGCGATGGGATTGGAAAGCCACATAAACACCAAATTATGACAGATGGTGCCATTTCAGACCATGAAAATGCTCATCAGGTGACTTCAAATGGCCACATCTATTCTAAGCGTGAAATTGTAGGGGATTGTAAGGATAGATTCGCAGGTTGCAGCACAGCCAGTATTGTGGATTGGGTTGGTGATGGCCTCAGATCCATTGACAACAAGACTTACTATAACTCCTGTAACATTGATTCATAATATACAGTCTTCATGATCATATTTTGATTGCCACCGAAGGTAACAAGTCCGGTCCATGTAAGCTGCAGGTATATGCTTTGTTATTGCTCCCGTAATTACTTTGTACTGCATGTATCATTATTATTGAAAGGCTATCAATTCACTCAGAGTTCATACCAACCATTATTTGTAGTAGAGTGTGTGCTACTATACTCTTTCTGCAAACACAGGCAGGATTGCTAATCGTCTTACCTCTTTACAGTCACTGTGGGAAGAACATGACTCTGGTTCTATGCTTGTTTATAGCAGAGTGTGTGGTAATATATTCTTTCTGAAACACATGCAGGATTACTAATTGTGTTGCCCATTTTACAGTCACTATGGGAAGAGCATGACTCTGGTTCTAGACTGGCTATGGTCAATCCTTATTTCTTAGGCTCTGATATTCCACAATCTATTTGCAAGCCATGCGTTGAAGAGAATGAGGTGAGCCAAGTAACTATTGTGATGAAACTGCCAAGTAACTATTGTGATGAAACTGGAAACCATTAAATGTTTACTTTTCATAAGATAAGTATCGTGGAATCTCATCTGTGTCAATATTTCTTTTAGATGGCGTAAGCAACTTATATAATACTGTACAGATACACAATTATTAAATCATTAAGAAATCAATTTATCAATCATAATGTAGACTTGTAGAGTTTTTATTCTCGATGCTACGAAAATCTTGCCAATTAGCTAGATATGAGTTTTCTCATGTTTTCGTTGTAGTAATATATTTATAAGCCTTGTATTCAGGAGGATAGTTCATATAGTGATAGTTCATAAATGATGTTACTGTATTAACTTTCTGGTTTGCTTATTCCTGCTGTCTTCTTGAAGGTATATGGTTCATACGATGAAATAACTGTATTAGTTTCTACTATTTGTGGCCCTTGTGAGGTACTTCATGTTGACAAGTTTAGAGAAGAAACCAAGAGAAGATGTCAGTTAGACAGTTCGGGTTGTAGGTTGCATCCAATTTTCTTCTGCAGGTCTGTTTCTTATCCTTTAATATTTTCTATTACCTTACTTAGTGAACATATAAATTTGTTTGCAGAACTGGTTGCCTGGCCCAAAACCATTTATCAATGAAGAAATCATGTGTTGCACTAGAGATAGGTCTGCTGCTGCTGGTTTGGTTGGTTTTAGTAGTTAGGATTTTCTCCGTGGCCAGTCTCGCATCGATATAGCAAAGACGAATACATGAATGGTAATTGAAAACTTAACCAAGGGCATAGCACTGCTAACTAATGACGATCCAAATTTGTGGATGGTTGAGTTTGGTTTATTCCTTCCTCTAACACTGGCTTAATTCGTAACTGTATATTCGTTTGCCCTTGAAGAAGAGAGTTGAACAAGAACAATATCCAGACATTAACTTTTGTTTTGATATTATTTTTTTCAATGGGGGAACATTGGTCCTGGCAATGGTACAGCACAATGAGCTAGGGCCTGATTGAGTTCGCTGTCAAGTATGTCACCTGTAGACTGTAGTTGAACTGTTATCTTCATAAGGTGGCGAGATTGTGTTTTTAGGGCTGGATCTATATAAGATAATAAGAGCAGCACTATCTTCCTTTCTCATTAGTTTAAATATTAATTAGTCGGGTATCTCAAGCCTATCTTTCTTTGTAGTTGACATGTCTCCCTATCCTATGTCCATCCTGTTCTCCAAGTTCAACTATATGTGTTCAATTTAGAACCATACTATCTCATCATGCTTTCTAGTGTCACTAAAAGAGTCCTAGGCAACAGTCAACTATACATCAAGAAAATGAAGGCATCATTGACCTTTATTGCCATTTTGTTGTCAGAGATTGTGTGTTACTTTTTCCCTTGGAGCTAGTAGTGATCAATAACAGCATCAATATCATTCCCCATCTTGTTACCACACCGGTTTCTTATGCTTCCTATGCCAAACACACTGCCATTTTGCATGATTTTTTTTTCAAACTAGGCAGGAGAGCTGCTTGCCATTTCATTGAGATAGATAAAGAAAGTACAACGGGCTGAGAACAGAGGCCCACTCACAACCCCAAGAACAAAAGAGTCACCACAAACAAAGAAGAAAAACTTGACCAAGGACCACCAGAACCTAAACCATTTTGCATGTTACTTCACATGGAGTCAGTTTTAGCATGCCTTAGGTGTTACCCTTGATATAAGCATACATCACATGTTTCAATGTCTTTTTCCTTCAGAAAAAGACGCTAATCGCTAGGCTGTAAATTTCCAAGGGATTTCATTGCTTCTGAAGTTAGGGACTAACACAAACAGGGAGGATCATTGTTGTGGTTATGATTAGTTCTGATCTGACCGTATTTGCTAAGTTAGATTGAATTCATTAAGTGTCCAGTGGCTGGTAAAAGAGCACCTGACCAATTCGAAACAAAAATAAAAAGGAACATAGTTCCAATAAAGGGAACCCAGGGACCATATTCTTCTCCAATCTGAGTTTTGCTCAAGTCTCAACGTCAGTGGCATTATTTGTCACCTGACCAATTCGAAACAAAAATAAAAAGGAACATAGTTCCAATAAAGGGAACCCAGGGACCATATTCTTCTCCAATCTGAGTTTTGCTCAAGTCTCGAACGTCAGTGGCATTATTTGTCAAATCAAGAATATAAGATAATTTACCTCTCAACCTCTTAATCCTGTTCCATAGCAGTCACCACTTTCTCGATACCCATTATCTCCGCCAACCTCATCCTGCTTGTCACGCTGCACCAACCCTGAGGCAACTAGATAATGGCCCTGTTTGGGTCTACTTATTGGGGATGGGCTTTTCTGAAGTCTACTTATTTTGTTAGTTAGCTTTTGTAAAAAGAGAAGCAGGGGAAAAGCCTACTGTTTGGCCAATCGCTTTTGTTGTTGGGGAGGAAGGGGTATGGCAGCCTCCTTGTCAGCGCCTAGGAAGATGAGGAATGTCGGATGGCCCATTGCTCCACCATGGACGCTTCGACAACCCTCCGTATCTGCTCTAGTTCCACCGCCACTACCCTTGCCCCCGCTCACGTGATGTCGCTGCTGCTTCAGCGCTCACGTGATGTCGCTGCTGTTTCAGCTCAGTTGACGGAGCTCATCAGAGAGAGGGAGACGAGATCAGAAGGCCAACACCACTGCTTTGAGGAGATGGGCATGGGTGGGGCTGGAAGGCAGCTCGAGGAAGACAAACAAGGGCGGAGCAGGTGGAGGCAGTTGGCTATGCCAGTGTGGATGGGGCAACTGAGCAGCGCAGGTGAGACGGTGACAACGGGCAACTTTGCGAGGGATATGGGAGAAGCTGAAAAAGCTCCCCTCGCGCTGGCTTCTAGCTCTTCGGATGCCCACGTTAAGGAAAGAGAGGCGCTTAGGAAATATGCTCATGACCTTTCCATTTGGCCATGAGGCGCATTGCTTTTAAGTTAAACTGCCCAAGAAGCAGAACCAAATAGGGGGAAGACCTGAAGGCCCATAGATATCACCTTTGATCCCACAACCTCCCACGAATTCCCGAACCAATAATTCTTACAAAATTTGCACATTAGTACAATTATTAACTACAAGAACTGAAAAGGTCTATCTTTGTTTTTATTTTGCAGGTGGAATTACGATGAATCCACAGGCAGTCTGTATAAAGATTACAGTGTTGACAATTTAGTAGGTTTCTGACATTCTTTGTTTTTTGAAGAATTATACATCTAGTTATTTTCAAATTGGCAAACCAAGGGATTAGTTGAAGCCAGGTTTGTGGTATGCTACCTTTGATTGCGTTCATGCAATCAGCAATCCTAATTATCTGATGTAAGCTCTAGTCTATGATATATACCAATTAATAAGACGCCTTCCGCTTCTCTTTGCAGGTGTGTAAAGTTTGTAAGATGGGGTGTGGCTAGAACAGGTTGGCTAGCCCTATTATTGCTGTCGTATCGGTCTGTATATAGTCCTTTTTCGTGTACCATAATATGCGATAGCCCTATGTAAAAGGAATGCACTTCTCTGGTTGCTCGATAATAAATAGTATTATATTATTACATCGAATTGTGTGCGGTTGATTGCTACCATATCCTGCTTATTGGTACAGTACAGCCGTACAGGCGAAGTTGTTTCTGTTGAACTTAGTGGTTTGCCTGCAGCTCCTTCATTCAGCTGTTCCCTTATATCGTACCCGGTGAAATTCTTGATTTAAGTGCGCTCGACATGACCCTGGAGTTAATTGTTTCTTTTTTTCCCTTTCTTGCTGGCTAGCCTGTCCAAGGTGCTTAAGTAATTTTGTCACGGGCATATGTGCATTGCAAAACGCTCCCTGCTGCTGTTAGCAAAGTGGTTCACATGCTTCTTCGAAGGAAAGACAAAATAGTGATGGAATGAAGTCCGGTGCCCCGAACGGTTCTCAAAGTGGAAACTCGACCTGGCCTGTTCGCTTGGGCTTCAACGAGCTTTTCGTCGTCAAAAGCTTAAAAGCTGAAATAAACATAATCAGCAGCAGCTAGAACCAGCCAGCTAGAAACGACGACAGACGTAGCGCTTCCAAGGCCACTGGTTATGAGAAGGAAATAACGGTTCGCTCACTTCTATTCCTCCATCCCCGTCCTCCCGACGCCCCCCACGCGAGTCTCGTGGATACGGCCGCGACGACCTCCGGCCAGGGTTCCTGCGCCGCCACCCTCGCCCGTCGCGTCCTCCAGCCGGTCGCCGCCCCACCGGACCCGCCCGACGCCGGCCTCATCTCCGCCCGACGCCGGCCGCATCCTCGTCCGTCGCCGGCGCCATACCAGCCCAACCGCTCGTTCTGCTCCGAATCCGGCTGCCGTCCCAACGATCTGCACCACCGGCCCCCCAGACCAGCAAGCTCCGCCCAGCCTGGCCGCTTAGCCCCAGCGAAGGGCGCCCCTCTCCCTGCTACTCCACGCGTGCAAGGTATGTCTGCGATGGATTCGGTTGAAACTACACAGATCCATATCTGAAGCTTAGGCAACAGAGTTTAGGCATCCCTACGACAGCAAGATGCAAAAAACATGAGCTAAGATCTTGTCACATGAATGATATCAGTATTAGGTGATGTATATTGTCACCTTGTGGCTTGTGCTTCTTTTCTATTTTGGAAGACACTGGTATCCAAATTAAACCGACTGAAACTGCGGTCGTAATCAATACTTCTATTCCATTTGCAGAGACATATCAGTCACACCAATTACCAAACATGTTCTGAAACCTTTGATACCTTCTCAGAATCTCACATTATTAGTGTCGGGATGAAGCCTTCTTATTATTCTTCCTTTTACACATGAAACTTGGGCACAAAACATGCATAGGATTTAGGTCATGTCTCATGTGCTTCCATATCTTGTTTCTTTGGTAGAACCATTAAATTATTGTGATCTGTGTGCTTGTCAATGTGTATATATTATTTATCTATTATTTTGGTTTGTAGATGTCAGATGTAGCCAAAGGCCTTGTTTAGTTTTTCGAATTGGGCTCTCAGTTCCAGCATTTGGCACTATGCAAAAAGAAGATTTCACGTCACATCAATATGCTGGCACATGCATGGAGTACTAAATGTAGATGAAATCAAAATCTAATTGCATAGTTTGGTTGTACTTTACGAGACGAACATTTTGAGCCTAATTAGTCAAAGTTTAAACAATTTTTTCCGAATACAAACGAAATGTTACAGGAATTCTGCTATAGAAATTCTGACCCAAATTCAGGGAACTAAACAAGACCAAAGAAGCGCAAAGGAGACTACCGTTGCTTGCTGAAATGGAGAACCAAGACACCATGAATATCGTTCTTAGTAGGATAGCTGATGGTTATGTTGAGAGATGGCATTGTTGTATAAGCTCTTTGATGGATATTTTCTATTTATATGGACTATGGTTAACTAAGAAAAACTATTGAAAAATATTTTTACCTTGCTTAAATAGTCATTTTTATGTGAATTAGTGAGCAAATTAGTTTGTTACGAGCAATTTTCATGCTTTCTTACAGATGCTTTTCCACAGCCCATGGCAGTTTTTTTAAAAGCCACAACTCAACCAAACACACCTTAAGAATACATTGGAAGCTCAAAAGCTCGTCTTGGGTGGTTTCCAGCAGCTTTTGGAACAAAATTTATGGACCTGCCACCGCCAAAGTGCCCAAACGTTATTCATCGGACCTCTTCTTTTCGCTCTGCTGGGTCTGGCGAGTGCGTAGATTAGCAGCGCTTCCTTGAAGCCTCTCCGGCCACTGCCACTCTCTCCTTGGTGAAGCTCCAGACTGCAAGTGGAGCCGCCGCACTGATCGCCAAGCTGAGCTACAGAGCACCTACGGGCGCTGCTGCTCTCGCCTTCGTCACAGGAGGGTCTTCAACTTCGGTGGGAAGGGTAGCCATTGGGGCGAGCTGGGTTGGGGAGAAAGTTTTTGGTTTGTTGCCAAAGAAACAGGGTTAGCTTTTGCACAAACAAGCCTTTAAATTTTAGAAAACCAGATTTCAGAAAGCTAAAGCTAAAAGATGAAGCCCAAACAAACAAGCTCTTAGCCTGGTATTTAATTGAACTAGCAAAAAATGATGTTATACAGCTTTAGAAATAAAAAGGAACACAACGTCGTTCCAAAAGTTTTGCTTTAGCTGATAAAAGAGCATCTCCGATCGTTCTAAAAACAGATTGATAAATCAATGGGTTTTTCATGTCACTAAAAAAGTAGGGAGCATATTTGCTGGTTTTTTGTCAACCATTTTCAATATCTCGATCCTAAAAAGCTAGAAGGCATCTTAAATTATATTCAGATCATCCCGGATACATTTTAATTTTTTTTCACTTGTACATTTGCTTTGGGGAGTCCTCCTTTTTCCTTAGTCTTCCCTACTACTTCCACCTCTAGATTGGCTGATTGGATACGCATGTGCATCTTTTGACGCGATTGGATTGATTTTCTCAAGTGCTGATTGGATACGCATGCGTATCTTTCGATGCAATAAGGAGCTGTTGGAGATAGGTTGTTTTCAATCTCGCCAAATATCAAAGATTGGGAGTGAGTTTTGAAAACTCTTTGAGATACTCTAAGCATGGTTAATCTAGGAGTGGATGGCTTTGTTGTGCAACAGGGTATTGAGGATCACTATGGGTGGAAGTTGACACAATCTGGCTCTTATTCTAGCAAGTCTAATTATACTGCTTTCTTTGTGGGCACCCATCAAGTCTGTCTCTTGAAAGAGGATCTGGAAAAGTTAGGCTTCTTTGTGCGGCGAACCTTTTACTTGGCAAGTTATAAACGTTCGACAGCGAATTGCCTTGCTAAGCTAGGGCTGCCCAATCTGGCATTCTGGCTCCTCGTCTTCTTTGTGATCAAGTCAAAGAAACAATCAATTATCGGTAATTTGGTCCATGGCCCTTGGTGACTAGGTTGAGGTAATGTCTTTTTTTTTACCAAAGTCAGTATGGGAACCCTATGCCTATTTTTTTTATTTTTTTTATAATGCAGATCTGTTTAAATTCGCTCCCACGGAGAGTCGAACCAAAGTCTGCTGGATGCTACTTTGACAACCGAATAACGCTTCTCTACCTAGTGGGGGCACATCATCATGAGTACTCTAAAGAGTTAGGCAAGGGCTTGAACTTCCTGATCATTCTAGTGATCCGGGAGGTTTGAAAAACCTAAGAAGCTTTGTGTTTTTGAAGGGGCTCAACCTAGCATTCCTATCCTCCAAAGTCTGTGCCAACTTTGTGAACTTTAAGATCTACCAGCTTAGTCATTTGGAGATGCTCAGAGGATAGTGTTATGTGTATTCATCAGAGGACAAAATCTAGCCCCAAAACACGGTGTGAACGTTTGTACTGTGTAATCTAACAAAAAAAGAGTATGGATTATGGTGCATAATGGGTGTGCAGGGTCTTATCTATTAAGTTCCTATTTATGGTGAATTTTCTCTCTGGGTTTTGGGGGCTAGACTTCGTCCTCCGATGTTCTCTTTGTTTTTGTTTTTTTTTGGTTCTATTGTAATTAGACTTCGTCCCCTGTCTCATGTTCCTTTTTTTTCTATATTGTAATAATCGATGACACGCAGCTCTGTAGTTGGACGAGATAAAGCACAGTTATTGTTAGCTTTGGACTCTCCCACCACTATCAAACATTATTTTTTTAATTCTAAAAAGGATTAGCGAGAGAAACGATTACACAGATGGACCGTCAGATGACAAAATGACAACTGCCGGAAGGCAACGCGATCAGGACGTTAAGCAATACTACTTACCAGGAAGTGAAGCAATGCCAACGCCACCAGGACGTGAAACAATCCCTAGCGAAGACACCACCCTAGTTCAGGCTCGTCTGTTTACCTTACTCCAGCGTTTAAAAATTAAAGAGTTTTTGTGGCACGAACCATGAAAGGTACAAACAAAGCAGGCACTGCATCAACCATCCATACCCGAAATACCATACCAGACCTCAAGAATATGCAAATGAATAAAATGGGTTACGTGGTACAAAACTCTGAATAAAATAATTGAATTTGACAATTCCTGTAAGTATCACTCAAAAGCCCACACAGCTCGCTTATTATCTCCTAGATTTGTGTGGTAACCCCCCCTGTCTATGTATGCAAACTGGCAATATATCCATGGGTGGTATACCAATCTTGTATATTTACACATGATGCTTCTGGCAAGTGATGCAAAGAGCTAATGAGGTTCAGCAGAAGGGTTTGTCAGAAGATCCAGTGCACGTTTCAGGTGATCCACAGCAACAGATACGTCGTCGAATGCTAGAGCACCGACAGCAAATCTGGCTGCCTTGTGAGCCTCAGCAATCTTCTCAACTTCAGGCTGGTAACTGCTATCATATTTATACTGGCTAGCTGGCGGCGCAGCTGGAGTAACTTGACGTGAAGAGTCAGCAGTTGAGTGGTAGTGTGTTGGGGCAGAGGAATTTGAGGCAGGAGTGTATGATGTAGCTGCAGGACCATCACTTGCAGGATAGAATGAAGATTGATGTGTTGGGACAGAAGGTGATGTGCTTTCATGGAAACTTGGATATGACTGGAAATTAGGGTAGTTGTATGGAGCAGCTGGGGCTTCGGTGGAGTAGTAGTTTTGAGAGGTGTGCTCAGGGTCAATTGTGTAGGGTGGGGGTTGGTAAGCCTGAGGGTAAGCCGAAACATCTGGTTTATCATTGCTGTGAGGATTGTAGCCATCATTGGAAGGGTGATCTGTCCTGGTGTAAGGAGGTGGGGAGTAATTGGAAGCTGGTTCGTGGACATCATTGGTAGGGTAATCTGTGCTTGTGTAGGGAGGAGATGAATAATTGGGGGATGGTTTGTGAAAATCAGAAGAAGGGTAATCTGTTGCCTGGTACGAAGGAGAGGAATAAGATTGTGATGGACAAGGATGCTGGGATTGTGAGGGTGGTGGGGGTGAATAGGGTAACTGGGTAGAGGGATTATCATTGAACTCTGTGCTTTGGCAAGGGACATTATTTCCTGGCTGCACAGCAGAAAAGCTATCCTGCCTACTAAAATCCTGTACACAAAATGACATATAAAAAGATTAAAGCTGCTTCGTTCAACGAAACCATGTAAAACAATATTGCAAATCACAAGTACTAAAGAGCCTGGGAAATAACCATGTTGACAGGTCGAGGTGATGGTTCACTGCCCTGGTGTACACTGCTGAAGGAAGGACTTTGCCCCATATCCTGTTTACAGTACCAAACAATACAAAAGTTGAGAACCAGTGAATGCCAAAATCTGCACAAAATACTGAAGCATAAACAGTGTTTACTGTACAGTTTAAGATCTTTCAAGCCCAATTATGTGACATATAGAAGCATTGAAAAAAGGTTGGAGGAAATCCTGACTGGATGTAAATTACAACTAAAGTTAAATAAACAAAATAATCCGTTTATTTGAAACAGGTAAATTAAGGCAACAGAACTCTCTAGAATCTATGCTTACATGAACCAAGAATGCTAACAATACACATTTAAAAAAAAATTGGAATGTATGTTGGATGTCTAATATGCAGTCATTGATAAACAGAAGCAATCTAACAAGATCTGAGTAACCTATGAGAAGGAACATTAGGATTGGTCTTAGTAACATTGAAACGAATTATACTGCTAAAAAGAGGCAATTTCACCCTAGCTAAGAGTGAGAGTATGGCGATAGTCATTCAAAAACCACTGCTAGTGAGTCAGGATAGTTACTTGAGAAATGGTGGTGGTATTGACAGGCGCTTCATCTTTATCCCCACCAGGTGGTCCAGCTTCAGGCTTTCGGCCTTCTTTGAGAGCTTTTCTTATTTCAGCAGCTTTCCAGATGGCATATTTCTGTTTTTGCTCAACCTGCTCAAGGCAAAATATGTTGGAAATAATCTTGTCATAAGAAATGTGTAGATGCATCTACATGTTTCTATGGTATGAGTTGTTCAAGTCAAAATGAAATTGACTTGTTCTTTGTGCCAATGCTTAGCTAGCATTAGGTATTACTTGTTGTCAATGAGTTGTAAATAGAGTATGCTAGCTAGTGATTAGCTAGAGATAAGTTGTGCTCTTGTATGACGGTTTGTAAGTCCTATAAAAGGACATGTACCCCTCATGTGGAGAGCATGAGATGAGACGTAGAATATGTAGTGCTTGATTGTGAAGATCAAGTGAGGGTTTGGTTGTGAAGACCAAATTGAGTAGTAGCCTTATAGTGTGAAGCTATAAGCATAGAGTAGGGCTTGGTTGTGAAGATCAAGCAAGGTGTGTAAGTTTGTAGTGTGAAACTACTTGTGTTATCGTAAGAAAGAAACAAAGTGATTTTGTTTGGGCCAACAAAATAAAAGCAATACAGGTATGTTCATTGAACCTTTCCGTATAGGTCAAAGAGCATTAAGATTATTTAGTAATAAATGCATTAGCAGGCAATAATATAATAAACTTACATCAGGTTGAAGCTCGCCAAACTGGTTAAGAATCTCGAAGAAGATGCTTGCAGCATAGAAGGTTTTAGCAGTGTTTCTGCAAGATTAATTTGGCATCCATTAGTAAGACTTTGTAAAAAGATGATACCAGAATGATTGAAGCAGAATGGGATTTTTGCAAGGTGTTATACATGTCAGCTCGTCCAGCACGGTCCTGTTTATCTGCTTTAGCAAAGACGTTTAATGCAAATCCCTCCAAATGAAG
Source organism: Bothriochloa decipiens (assembly GCA_023333625.1). NCBI lineage: Eukaryota > Viridiplantae > Streptophyta > Magnoliopsida > Poales > Poaceae > Bothriochloa > Bothriochloa decipiens. Next base: position 18,451,045 of record CM041644.1, on the reverse strand, counting down.
ATTGTCATCAGGCCCCAAAGTCAACGATTTCTTGTCCTGGAGGATGAGAAAACATATTTAGACTAAGTGATGAAATGGAAAACATATGAATTTGTCAGGCATATCAAAACCAGATGCATGCTAAATGCTACATTTGTGTTATTGGTGCATGAGTAGGTGAAGTTTAATGTGACAATTACCCCACATATAAGGGCAGGCTACATTACAAAAGCTGTTAAAGAAGGGTGGGACAGCTGCTGAATTCATACAATCAATTATTACAACAATGCTTAAGGTCAAACAGCATCTAGCCATAAACAATAGTAGATTTACAAATATGCTGGGGTCCTATGACAGTCAGTGTCAAATTGAAATCAGTGTTTCTTCAATCATAAAAGCAAAAGCCCTTCAAATAAGCTCAAATTGTTTTCTTAGGTATTGGCATATTCTAAAATGTCAATAACCCAAATATAATATGCAGTATGATCATCAATCCAACCCACACATCCATAACTTTTCCAATTGATAGACCTCTTATATTAATCAAATTCTAAGCAAAGACATATAACCATATATTGATTTCACTAAACCAACTAAAAAAGGCAAGACATCAGCATTCCAATTTCCGGACATTAAGAGATTGATTTGATCTAGTGCTGGAATGAAATATGATTGTATAAGACATAAAATTAAGCTCATTTGTCTGTTTAAACTTGTTTCTTTAGTATCAACGAGTGTTTATTAAAAAAACTACAACTTCCAGATTTTTACTAAATTTGTAAAGAAGTTCTGGACATGCTTGCATCGTGCCAGATTAACACTGGTGACATCTGTCTTCACAAATTGTTACACAGCATGATACCGACAAGTCATCCTCGGCAATATAACAAATGCCCTACCACATGGGTGCTGGAAGTAGACAAAGCATAAACCCCAACTCTAGTATCCTTGTAACAGACATTGTTTGCTTCAACATATCCAAAGAGAACATATAATTCTATACTGATTGGTTCAACATATCCAAAGAGAACCTATAATTCTATACTGATGATTCAACATATATCCAAAGAGAACCTATAATTCTACACTGATGATTCAACATATATCCAAACAGAACCTATAATTCTACACTGATGATTCAACATATATCCGAACAGAACCTACAATTCTATATTGATGCAACAATCAATTTTTAATGATACTAGTTGTACAGAAAACTTAAAACGATTGTGTTCTGGTTGCCACCACAAGAGCGATAGATCTAAAATGGAAAATTAACCACAGCAATTGTTAAGTCCAACTGAACAAGAGAGAGGAGACCCAGGTGTAGGTACGTGCCTTCTCGAGCTGGTTCATGAGGGAGATGAGGATGGAGTTTGTGGTCTTGGTGCGCTCCTTCTGGGGTATCCTCAGCCCCTTCTCCATCGCGTAGAGCCGACCTGCCCAAATCCAAAATCGAATCAAAACCCTAACCAGTAGGATCCGATAAGGAACGAACCGGCGAGGAGAGAGAGAAGCGTCTCTCACAGTAGTACGCCACGAGGGGCTCGTGCTTCTGCAGCTCGTCGGCGCGCTGCAGGTAGGGCAGCAGCCCCTTGGCGGGCTCTGACTCAGTCCCCATCGGAGGCCGCAGGTGCCCAAGCGTGAGCACGGCCCGGATTCGGCCGGCGGCTGAGATCCGCGGAGGTCGGAGATGACGGCGGAGTGAGCGGCGAATTGGTTTGGTTTGATTTGGGTGAGGAGTCGTTGCAGTTTGCAGCAGCTGCTGCTTCGTCGGGAAGGAAACAGAGGAGAGCGGAGAGAAGCTTCCGATCGTGGTGGTACTTTTGCAGGGAAGCACCCCAGCTTGTCACGCGTTTGCAACGGAGTCCTCCCGCGGCTGAAGCTGGCAGCTCTCGACCGTCCGATCGAAGCAGGATGATCGGTTTGCGCAATAGTGCAATACAACCGCCCATCTCTTTGTTTGTGTTATCCTGCCTGCCGTGTTTGAACTGTGGTTTGTTGATAGCATCTAATTCTAATCTAATGTATGTGTATGTATACGTCATCGCTAGTCAGCGTCTGGATCTATTAAAAACTACAGTGTAAAAAACTTGCATTTTAAGGATTTTCAAAACAATTGAGTTTATATGAATTGGACAGATTTTTAATGCTACAGTGTTATATTTTCTTTGGACGAAGCTAGTACACAAAAGTTTTATATTTTTTTCCAAAATTTCGATGGTTGGAAGTGTAACAAGTATAATGCTAGGGTTGGGCAGTATTTTTGGCGAATTGGCGGAGATCAGCGGTGCGGCGATGCAGCGGTGGAGGTGCCCTTGGCGGCTAGGGTTTCGGGAAGGGAGAGGGCAGGGGAATTGGAGAGTTGGGTAAAAGGGTTTGACTCATATTCCTTTCTTAATGTGAATGGATACAATTCCCCTTGTATTTATAGGCCGGAGATTTTTTAGCCTCTAAGCGATCTAAGACCTAACCTACAGCGACGACTTGGCCCACGGTGGCGGCGTGCGGGGAGGGGGTGTGCCCTTCTTGGGCCGGCCATATGGGCCTCTTGCCCCTTTACTTGTTATAGGAAGGCAATTTGTCTTTCCTAGCATCACTTATTATTTTTAGTTACTTTTTCCTCCATGCTTTAATGTCACATCTCTATTAACCCAGTTACTGAACACATGTGTTCTCATTTGTCCTTCTACTTATATCACTTATATTATGAGTTTTGCTACCTTCTTGTCTCTTTATTTAGAGGCAAAGCTTAGACAAGGCTAAGGTGGACCATAGAGGTTGCCAAACATATAATTCTATTGGTTGATCGAGTAGTCATAAGCAATTTGTTTATGATAGCTTAGTTCCTTGCGGTATTTGCTCAAGTGTCAACATTGCTCATAACCCTTGGATTGTACCTCGCTCGTATCCCTATTGCGCCTAGCAAACAGGGGTGGTCCAACCTGTGGGCTAGGGGTCTCGAGCCCTCTTATCCTATTTGGACCATGGAGCCCCTCAAAGCACCCTCTCCCCCTAAAAAAGTTTATACATGGCTTAAGAAGATGAAGGGTAAAAATAGAGAAAGAGGTAGAGAAAAGTAGAAAAGGAGAAGGAAACCGTTGTAAGCCCCTTGCCCCTAACCACCATTGCTCACACACATAGAGTGTGATGTCATTCTTTCGTGTCCTGGTTGAATGCAGATGGAAACTAATCACCACCCGCATGCATGCGTCAAGCCTTATTTGGAATGGTGGAATGAAAAATAAAGAAATACATAAAACCGTATGAAAGGAAAAGGAACGTGATTGCAAAGCAAAGGAATAGAAAACAAAGGATGGAGAGAGAAAAAAGAGATACTCGACTTGTAGGAATTTATAACTTAGGAATAAAAAAACATAGAAATGATAAACCATAATGTTAGAATCTCTTACAGTAGATCAAGATGCATGTGTTGTATAACTATTACTTGTGCCATTTTATAGTTATGGACTCTTGCGTATGGGCCTTAGGTTTTCAGCGCATAAACTCCCAATTCAACCATTCATTAGAAATGCGTGATCAATTTTTTCGATAGTACATAGATCTAGTCATATCTCATTTATTTATTCTAGAGTGTTACACCAATTTAGGGTCTATTTAGTATAGATCTAAATTCACGTAGACCAACGATGCATATAAACCAATTTTTAGCCTTTCAGGGTTGTCATAATTTTGAACAAGCTTTTAACCTAGCTATTATTTCAAATTCAATAAGACATCAATGTGTTTCTAGACATTACCATGGTATAACAACACACGTGCAAAATTGATATATTCGTAATCTTGACTTGGCTACTAAACATCTCGTTAATTTTAGGTTACACCCGTTGCAACACAAGGTCACTCATCTGGTTAAGAACATCCATTTTATTTATCCTCGTAGACTACATGCCATTGAAAATATGCAAAATCACATTATAGGTGGAAAACGATACGCGCCGTTTATTTTGAAACCATGATGGCAAAAGGTTATCTGGAACCCGGAAACCAAAAGTTGGAATTATCTTCGTTTTTTTTTCCAAGAAGAAAAATGGGCTGTGCTCCCGATCGGTGCACGGAGCAGGGTTATCGATCTCAGTTTTGGGCCTTGGGACCATTCGTTTCCTAGCTGAGAGCCTGAGAACTGCACCGATGAATGGACAAACGGTTACAGTCACATGCTAATCTTCCCCTAAAAACAACAAACACATGCTAATCTTTATAGCTACCAGTACATATACTACACCTGCCTTTGTGACGAGCCACTCTCCCGTTTCCCTTTCGCAGTGCGCTTAAATCACTTAAACAAGGCGCCGTACTGGTGCCGTGGAGTTTGTGGTGCAGAAAAGAAACCAAACCCATGGCCGAAGCAAAGGCGCACAACCTACCCCGTGCCAGGAGCAGGCCGATCGGGCAGATACGCGAGCGTGCCTGCACCATGCAGCTGCAGTCTTACGGACAGGCGCCGTCCCCACCCATCCGGCTCCGGCCTGCCCTGGATTACATGATCGACGCAACGCAAGCCGACGAGCAGAGGCTGCCAAGCAAAAAGGCAGCCCAGCCGCGGAACAGCATACTCCAGCCAGGAAACCCTGGTTGGCAAGGCAAAGGACGCGCGCCGTGCGTGTTCGTTGGCATCCTACGGAGTACGAGGCAAATGAGATGCCCAAGGCCGAAACCGCGGGGCCGGCACACCCGGCGGAGTATGGCTCTCTCGGTCTCTCCTGCCAAAAACCCTCGCAGCAGTGCCGTGTCGCTGCGGTCACGCTCACGCCGCGACGCGATCGGCGACGTTGGCGACGGGCTGGTGCGCGCGGGCCGACGCTGCACAGCACACCATAGCACGTACGCCACGCATAATTGGCTCGAGCCTCGGGGTGTCTCGCGAGGCCCCGCGCGGAGAGCCGCCGAGGGTGGCGGTGGTACTCCCTCCCGAAAAAAAATACATCGTGTCAATTAAAACGGTTCAAATTTGATTAAATTTTTACTAAATAATTATTATATTTATAATTTTAAATTAATTTATTATAAAAATATATTTTATAAGTAATCTTATGATACTAATTTGATATTATAAATATTTATATTTTTAAATTTATAATTAATCAAATTTAAAAAACAAAATACTATATTAGAATTGTAGCTTTTTAGACGGAGGCAGTACTTCTCTGCAGCAGCATGTGGACGGCCATGTGCTCCGCGCCCCTGCCCCGGGCTCCCGCGGGCCCCGCCACGCACTCTCGGCGTCCACGGTCGGGTTCTCCTGCTCACGCGCCCCCGGCTGCCTCACACACCACATCCACATCCTTCTGTTTCGTCTTTCCCAGTTTCCCGCTCGCATCGCATCGCATCGCACGCAGCTTGGGCTGCTTGGTTGGCAGGCAGTCCGGTGAGGTGAATGAATCGACGGTAAAAAACGGGAGACAGCTGACGCCGGAGCCGGGCGGTCGGTCCGCTGCCTGTGCCTTGTGTGCGGCTCAAAAACGGACCTGGTTGATTTGGGAGTGGCAGGCCGGCGGTAATCGCTTTCTGGATGATTGATCTACTACTACTGGCTCTGGCAGTCTGGCTACTACACGAGGGAGGGAGGTACTGGCTGTGAATAAAGAACCAAAGGTGGCCCGCCGCTGATCTCGTGCTCTCTCAACGGGAAAGCCTACCACCGATCTGATCGGCTAGCGGCCCGGATTCCTTACCTACACGAAGGAGCAGCAGTCCCCCTTTCTTCTCCGGTTCCTTTTACAAATAATTTGCTCCGTCTCTAGCCGAGGAGCCTCACTCCGTTCGAGAGTTGTATTCTAGTGATTTCTTTGTGTTCTCCTCGTCAACTGAGTAGTGAGTACTTCCTCACCATGACACTCCATCATTTCAGGCACCGATTGCAGGAGGAAAACGGCAAATCTTATTTTCTTGAGCCGACTTCTCTTCATTATCTAAAAAAGCCACTAGCTTTTGCTTGATGTATTACCTCTACTCACAAAATAATGTGATTCTAGGTAGCATATTCTTAGTTAACGTGCCTAAAATTTGGCGTAATATATAATTACAGATATTAATGTTTACGCACCAAGTAACTATAGTATGGAGCTATAGATCATGATAAATCCAACAATGTACGTATTTTATATTATATTATTTGTATTTTTTATTATAATTAGTGAAATTTAAAATAATTTGACTTGGTACTATGCTAGAATTATATTCTTTGTTTGGACAGAGGGACTGCAAATACACAGAACATAAGTATATTGTTTTGAAACTATTTTCAATACAAATTTACTTGTCCTATCTATCAATACTCAAACACAATCCGTATAACCATATTGTGCCATTGTAGACTTTGAACAAAAGGAACATTCTTTTACCTGCTCAACAATTTGCAAAGTATTAGTATGTCATGTTCTATAATGTGCATAGC
>CM041644.1:18408534-18444638 GCA_023333625.1 Bothriochloa decipiens | reverse complement strand
ATAATGTGCATAGCCATGCAATTGATATGAAAGTCCTGCTCGGTTGGGTTTGCGTTTGATAAGATGGCTGATGTTGTTTTGTTATTAGAGAAAAATATAGCTAACAGATTCAAACAAACATGACTATGTTTGTTATTATCAATTTTAAATCTTGACAATGGTACTTTGGTAGCTATGGCGCTACGAAATTCCAAGCTCCTAACCTCGAAACCCAATTATAAATTTTAGAATCGGCATTTAAACTAAACACCGCAGGATAGCAAACCCAGAACGGAAGGAGACAGATTTGACCGGTCAATGTGTCACCACATAATTAAACAGTTCCCCAAGGCAGCAGCAAAGCCTTGTTTAGATTGCGAAAAAATTTCAACCTGATAAATAGTAACTCTTTTATCTTATTTGATAAATATTGTTTAATTATAGACCAACTAGGCTTAAGATTCATCTTGTGATTTTAAACTAAACTGTGTAATTAGTTATTTTTTTACCTACATTTAATGCTCCATACATGAGTCCAAAAATTAATGTGATGAAGAGAGAGTGAAAAAATTTGGCAATCTAAATAATTATAGATTGCCAAATTTTTTTACTCTCTCTCCATCACATCAATTTTTGGACTTATGCATGAAGCATTAAATGTAGGTAAAAAATAACTAATTACACTGTTTAGTTTGAAATCACGAGATGAATCTTTTAAGCCTAATTGGTCCATGATTGGATAATATTTGTTAAATAAGACAAAAGAGTTACTATTTATGAGAGTGAAATTTTTTCGCAATCTAAACAAGGCCTAGGCCTTGTTTAGTTCACTCCAAAAGTTATAATTTTTTCACTCTTTCTCCATCACATCAATATTTAGCTGCTTGCATAGAGCATTAAATGTAGGTAAAAAATAACTAATTACACAGTTTAATTGAAAATCACGAGATGAATCTTTTAAACCTAGTTGGTCTACGATCGGACAATATTTATCAAATAAGACGAAAATAATACTATTCATCAGGTTTATTTTTTTCACCATCTAAACAAAGCCCTAGTAACAAAAAAAAATTTTAACGCCCAAAATTAACTCAACAGCGTACAGTAAGTGGTCCCCGCGTATATATTCTAATCACCGTACTAGTACTTTTTTTCACCGACACCCGTGGTAAATCCTTGGGCCGACCGGGGCCGTCCGATCACCCGACCAGTCACATCCAGCGGCCCCGCCGCGAGAGCACCAGCGCCTCAACGTCCCCCAATTAATTCGGTTGCACCGTGGTGTGGCAGCAGCAGCAGCAGTACTACTGCCTCCACTCCAGTCCAGCTCTGAGTTCTCAGCGGTGGCGACGGCGACCGGCGAACGGCGAGCTCCTCCGGCATTGAGTCCAGTGGACTGGAGCGCTGAACCGCGCTGCACGCCCACATTCACCGCTCCGCGAGTTCCTTCATCTTCTCCGCGTGATCTGGTAAGAGCGTCCGGCTGCTTCCTCACTCTATGTTCTCCGTAGCAGAATTCGTCGTGGTGGTGGCGGAGTTGGGGGTCGGGGGTCGGCGCTGGAGGATGGGATCTGGCTGCCTGGGCACTAATGCGGTGGTACGGCTCCGGATGGTGTAGGTTTTAGGCGGTTTCGTTGGGCATTAGGAGGTGGGGTTTGATATCTGACTGGGGGATCTGCTTCCGATTGGGTTCTAGCCTAAGGATTTGGTCCGGTATAGGAAAAGTGATAGCGACATGCTCAGATCGCGTTCTTTTGGGCGCTCTCTTGCTTGGTCAAATGTGGTCAAACACTTCAGTTTTGCGAGTTCCACATGTTTTTTTTTGGTGTGTGTGTGAGTTGTTTGCTGGGGTTTATGAAATCCTAGATACGTAACCCCCCTGATTATTTAATACTGCCAATGATTGGGGATTTTAGTGTTAGTGGGATCATTATCTGTGTTAGTGTCAGTAGGGTCATTAGCCGTGTTTGATTGTACTTGTGCTGCTAATTTGGGGACGAGTTAGTTAGGAATAGGGAGAATGAATGCCAGTCTCACTGTCTTGCTCGCTATACATGGCGGATTTGATGCCTACTTTAGACCAACATGATTATTGCGTCACTTTTGTTTTGATAAAAGCTTGGAATCATCAACTTTGGAAATGCATTTGTTCTAGTAGTGCTACTGGTAAGCTATAGTTTTCAGAAATAATGTTTCTTCCTTATAGGTTGCTCTGGTCAGTGATGGCTGGTGACATCACATGCGGGTCCTTGCTGCAAAAATTGCAGGTATGTTCGCATTTTGCTGTCCACAAATAGCAGCAATTCCATGCTTTCTTGCTTGATACAGTGTGGCTGATGATGGCTCGCTTCTACTTCTACTGTAGTTGATATGGGATCAAGTTGGCGAGAGTGAGGAGGACCGGGACAAGGTCCTTTATCAGCTGGATCAGGAATGCCTTGATGTTTACAAGAGGAAAGTTGACCAAGCAACTAACTCTAGGGATCTCCTGATCCAGGCACTGGATGACTCTAAGATAGAACTTGCTAGGCTTCTTTCTGCTCTTGGAGAAAAAGCTATTGCAAGAATTGTAAGTGATTATATGCCCATGCTAGGAAAATGCATAGCTTCATTTCTGTCTTCTGTTACTCTGACCCCAAAAGCATGCTTTGCAAGAGCAGTCAATGGATACCAGTAGATCTCTATGCATGGTATAGTGTTATTCATGGTGTGTTATACCTACTTAGTGGAACTAGCCACCTTCTTATATAGCCCTATTTTACCTATAGATTTTGTCATTGCATTGTACACTCCTTTTTGACGTTTGGTGTGTACTTATGAAACTAGCTGCATTACATTCTTTGCCACTGAATGCCCTGTGCAGAAGATTACTGTTAAGCTCAGAAGTCATATGAAGCCTTACTCCAATTGTTTAGATTTGATTGTATTTGCTTTACTGCTGGGCATACAATTGAGAATATTCAATCCATGCAGCCTGAGAAGACAACAGGAACAATCAAGCAGCAGCTAGCTGCTATAGCGCCAACACTTGAGCAGTTGACTAAACAGAAAAATGAAAGGAAAAGAGAGTTTGTTAATGTACAATCACAAATTGATCAAATATGTGGTGAAATCGCTGGCACCATAGAGGTGGGTGAGCAGGTGACAACACCCCAAGTCAATGAGGATGATTTGACACTTGAAAGGCTTGAAGATTTTCGGTCTCAGCTCCAGGAGCTTGAGAAAGAGAAGGTATTTTTCTATCTTTTGCATTTTTATTGGTTATCATTGTGCTTTAGCATTGGTTTCTTATTCATGAATGTGATTTGGTTTGCAGAGTAATAGGTTGGAGAAGGTTCTTGAGTATGTAAGCATGGTACATGATCTTTGTACCGTCTTGGGGATGGATTTCCTCAGCACAGTGACTGAAGTGCATCCCAGTTTAGATGACTCTGTTGGTGACAACTGTAAGAGCATTAGTAATGATACATTGTCAAAACTTGACAAGACGGTAGCTACACTTAATGAAGATAAGAAGTTGCGTCTAAGCAAGGTAAAAGCACATCTCCTAGTCTACAAATGTGAATTGTACTCTCTGCTTACATGTACGATCTCACACAGCTTCAAGAACTCGCTGGTCAGCTCTATGATCTTTGGGATCTCATGGATGCCCCCAAGGAAGAAAGGCGCATGTTTGATCATGTTACCTGCAACAGATCAGCTTTTGTGGATGAAGTCACAGCACCTGGATCTCTTGCTCTAGATTTAATTGAACAAGTGGGTCTTAGTAATAAATTTTTTGGTGCCATCACCTGATATGAACTATTCCTTTGGCCTATTTGACATTTACTTCTGCATTTATTCAGGCTGAAGTTGAGGTTCAAAGGTTAGACCAGCTGAAATACAGCAAGATGAAAGAAATAGCTTTCAAGAAGCAAACTGAGCTGGAAGATATCTATGCTGGTGCTCATATAGTAATAGACACAGCTGCTGCCCATGAGAAAATTTTGGCGCTGATTGAGGCAGGTAACATAGAACCATCAGAACTAATTGCAGATATGGATGCCCAGATAGCAAAAGCAAAGGAAGAAGCATTGAGTAGAAAAGACATCCTTGATAAAGTAGAAAGATGGATGTCTGCTTGTGAAGAAGAGAGCTGGCTTGAAGATTATAACCGGGTATGGCAATAATTGGTTCAGCAAGTCAAATTACTGCTGCATGTATCCTGTGATCATTTATGTGATAATACCAAAGCTGTGCTGGCTGTGGAGTAGCTTTCAACCACAAAATTAAAATACCTTCTGCAGGATGACAACAGGTATAACTCTAGCCGAGGTGCCCACCTCAATCTGAAGCGTGCAGAAAAAGCTCGTATTCTTGTTAACAAGATTCCAGGTATCAGTTCAAATTATAACTTTAATGCCCTTTAGCTGTGAAGAAGTTTGTGCCTTGCAAAATTTATTTTATGTAAAATGGACCTGTATCTTGATCTGATAGATATGCTTTATGTTCCATTGATTGCTGATGTAATGTCTTCTTTCATCCTAGCACTTGTTGAAACTCTGGTGGCAAAGACCAGGGCATGGGAGGAGAGCCGTGGTCTGTCCTTTATGTATGATGGTGTACCTCTTCTAGCTATGTTGGATGAGTATGTTATGCTCAGGCAGGAAAGGGAAGAAGAGAAGAAAAGAATGCGGGTTAGTGTGATATGCTCTTTAAATCTAAAGCTATTATCACCTGGATTCCAATTCATTTACTGTCCATTAAGTTCTGTTTGGACCTATGCAGTCTGGTCACTTTTTTGGTTACTGATATTTGGTACTATATACCAATTTGGCATTTTGCTTTTCTTTGAATTCAGTTTCATTTTGGATGGTGGTGTTACATCTAATTATTGCCGTGCAAAAGTTGACAGAGAATGCTCTGATTGTTTCAATTTGAGGAATGTGATTTTCATCCCTTCTTTTGGCCAACATGAACTGATTTAGCACTCCTTTTTGTATATGGTGTCCCAACATCTCATCAGGAACAAAAGCGCTACATTGAGCAGCAACTGAATACTGATCATGAAGGGCCATTCGGATCGCGAGTGAGTCCAAACCGGCCTGCCAGTTCGAAGAAGGCCATTGGGCCAAAGTTGAATGGCAGTGTCTCAAACGGCACTCCCCCAAACAGAAGACTCTCAATCAGTGGCCAACAGAATGGTGGTGGCCATGGCGTCAGGTCTGGAGGGAAGGATAGCAAGAAAGACACTGCGAAGACAGCATCTCCTGGGAACAATGCAGCTGCGGCTGCACCTGTGGGTGAGGCAGCAACAGCCAAAGAAGACGTGGCCTCCCAAATTTCTGTCACCGATCCGGTTCCCAGCACACCATGATCTTTAACCTAGCATCGTATTTTAGATATAAGCACTTCTTTTTTCTGATCTATTGTTTTGTGGTAATATATTGTAATGCCTTCGTAGAGTAATTATGATTGCCCATCCTTCAGCTGCTTTGGCACTTCCTTGTGTAATTCTTGTTTTAATTCCGCATGGCCGTGCTGTTTCGACTTGTCAGACGGTGTAGTATAGTTTTACTGAGATGTATTGTCATTAATCAGTGTGCTGGACGTATAAGCTGTTGAAACGGTTTTTCTTTGGGTGTGCCCGTCCTTGATTTTTGCACCCCTATGAGCGTAGCGTACACCCAATATTCTCTTGGAAACTGGACCGCATTTCATTTCTGTAGGTACACTAGTGATTGCTTCCACAAAACGTGTAATATTTGAAGTCTTCATACCTGTGATGTCTAGCTATTCATGCAGGTCTTTAGTCATGATGTCTTTGAGTTGAGTTTGTAGTGATTGACCTTGGCGAGCTGAGCATGCCTCTTCATGCATGATCGTGATGAGCCTCACCTCATGCTGATCAAGTGCATCCTACGTATGTGAAGGGGGACTTGATCACCAGCCCACATTAGCACTGCGTTGAGTATTTTGATTCGGACCGAACGGGCCATCTAGATTCTTGATGCTCCACTTCCATTTACTGTGTGTTCCTCTTTAGTTTTGATAATCAAGTGATAACTAGTACAGTAGTGCTTTTAAGAGTTGTAATTAAATTAGGGTCCACATGACGGTGATGAGAAAGGTTAGCAGATGGTGGAGATAGAGATCATGCCACGCGAAGCAAGTGCTCATCCGTGGAGAGAAGGAAAAAAAGCATCGGACCTTGTGATGTTATTAGTATATACGTTGGTAGTATTTATAATGCACTATTGCATTTTCTAACTAGATTGACAGACCTCTATTTGCATTTTGTGGAACAGCATCAAGTATATTTATCCATGTAATAATCAAATCAAATAGCCAAAACTACTCCTACATCCCATGAACCAGACTCGAAAGGCAAGTACCAGCAGCGGAGCTATGTAGATGTTTATTCACTAGAAAGTAGTACTAATAATAAAGATATGCACAATCTTTCGCCAAAAAAAGAGAAAAATACCCTTCTCCAGGTTGGTAAAAAAATTCATTTTAGACCGTTACGTGGCCTCCAAAGCACAACTTTAACTTCTTATTTCTATAAAAATATTTATTAAAAATAATATATGTAATTTTTATGAAAATATTTTATAAGACAAACCTATTCATTTTTTTAGATAATGGAATAATAACATCTAGCCTTCACATTCACAGGTGAATACTTACGGCTAAAAACTTAAACGGGACATAGCCTAGCAGTCCACTAAATGGGTAGACAAAAATAAAATATGAGACCTTATATAAGAAGGCATCCGAATCCCAGAACAGAAAAAACAACCAAAAACCAATGACGGATTCTACGCTCATATTCTCTTCTGATTCTTCCATTCATAGGAGCCAAAGAGTTGTATTGTCACTCCCTCCAAATGTCAGCATCCATCTTGCAACATTCTTCCCTCTTCCTCTTTAGATAGGAGGGACCATTGCCTGATCCAAAACGTTCCTCTGAAAATCACTTACAGGTAAGAGTTAGCAACTATGTTTTGAAACACCGCATCATTTCTATTTAACCATAAAACCCAACAAAATTGCTGCTATTCCCACTAATATTTGGCCTCTTAGCCCTGGAGCAAATCTCCTTATCCAAGATCCAAACAAGTGTGAGTGCTTTTTGGAGTTTGAATGTTTAAAGTGATGAACAATGATACGACAATCGAAAAAGGTGTCGAATGTTTTCATCCAAACCACAGGGATTACACTTGGAATCTCCTTTCCACCTTATTTTTAGTAAGTTATCTTTTGTTAAAATTACCCCTCGTTTTAAGTACCAAAGGAAAAATTTTAATTTTCAGGGGGACTTTGCTTTCTAGAACATTTCTTTTCTAGAAGTTTTCTCACATTTTATTATTTCTCTGTACATCGATTGTGATGTGAAAACTCCATCCTTTTTTATTTGCCAAATGATCTTATCGTTGCTATTGTTTAGAGTTAGCTTGAGCCATTCTTTCAATCTCTCCCCGCTATTCCCCGTCTAAACGAAAAATTTAGTGGAGTCGACCTATGCACACTAGCCACTGAAACCCCATTTTTTTCACTATCCTGTAAAATTCTAGGAACTTCTGCATTAACGATTATCGATCAATCCAGATATCCTCCCAAAACCTTGTTTGTTGAGCACTATTTACATGAACCTTCCATATTGGAGTAACAAATCCTTCACCTTCATCAAACCTGACCAGAAGTGAGAATCCCCTGGGCGCTTTTCTATTTGAGACAAGCATTTGTCGTTGACATACTTCTTTTTAAGAACAATTTGCCACAACCCATCTTCATTAAAGAGTTTGAACAACCATTTACTAAAAACACTTTTCTAAACTTCCAAATCTAAGATCACCAATCCCCCCATGCACTTTGGCTCACAAAGTATAATCTATTTTGCTAACCTGTATATTTTTTATGCTCATCACATTGCTAGAAAAACCTAAGATCGATAATAATCCAGTCTTTTCCTTTAGGGATACAAATCTATTTATTTAGTTTTTACATTCTCAAACTTAATAACTTAAAATTTATTCATGATTTATATTTTCAATGTTAGACTCTTGTCTTTCCAAAATGATTTCTTTTAAGCTGATGTTGTTTGGTTGTAAGTAAAAAAAACAATGTATGATTACTTTTTATGCCTGCACACACGCCGCTTCAACGGGTCAGGGACCCACGGCCATGCCGTCCCTTCCCCTGCCAATGATTCCGATTTCTTTACGGACTCCCGTGCTTTGCTTTGACCCGCCTCTTGCGTCTGCGTGCGTCACGTCTCCCTCGGCCAGCACTCCACCGCCGTCCCGTCCCCCGTCCCCCGTCCCGTGGGCGCCTGCCCCAACCGATCCGATCCGTCTCAGCTCCATTAAAAAATCTCTCCCTCTCTCTTCCAAATCAGGAAGGAAAAGGAGAACCTTTCAAAAAAAAAAAAAAAAGGAAGGAAAAGGAGAAGGCACCACCTCGATCGATCTTCCTCCATTTATTGCTCCTCCGTGCGAGCTCCCGATTCGATCGACGGCGTTTCGCAATCTCCTCTGATTCGATCGTCGGCGGCGGCGGCCGCGGGGAGAGATGAGGAAGCGTGAGCGAGAGAACCCGTGCGGGATCTGCGGGCACTACCACAAGTACGAGGAGGGGGAGGTGTGCGGCGTCTGCGGTCACCGCCCGCCTGCCGCGTCGCAAGCGGGGGCGAGGCAGCAGGGCTCGGCGTTCCCATCCGAGATCCTCAAGGAGTTCCTCTTCCTCGGCAGCTACGACAACGCCTCCCGCTCGGAGCTCCTCAAGACCATCGGCGTCTCGCACATCCTCAATGTATGCTTGCTTATTCACACCGCGCCTTACCCCGTTACCTGCATGGATTGATATCCTTCCTTTTCTTCTCTTTAATTTAATGCATTCGTGCTTGATCCGGTGAGGACTGATTAGTGCTAGGGTTTGAGGCTGAGTTGAATTGAATGCTACCCCTTGTTGGTTGCTTGCTTTGGTAAGCAAATTAATGAAAGGGGTTAACTAGTATGCATCCACACAAATGGAAGGTTACCTGGTTTCTGGTTTGTTAACTAGTAAGGTGCCATCTGAATGTCCAGTGGGTGGGTTAGGGATATGCAAATAATAAAATGGGAATAGAGGAATTTCATGGTATGATTGGTTGAGGCACAGATGGTGGAATGCATAAGCAGAAAATGAATCTATTGGCAAATAGCAACATGGTGATAGTGATAGTATGAGCTACATTTTTCTGTTACTAATTATTGGGTTGTCATTTTTTTTTGTACTGATAGTAAACTTCGAGCTTTCCAAGCATTTATGAAACTAGCATTGTCCTTGGAGAACTGTTCTATTCTTCTTTTTTACATACACATGTTCCTCTTTTACTGGTTTCCCACTGCAGGGAATATTCGTGTATTGCCATGTTGTTGTGGCAGTGATGCCTCTGAATCACTTTCATAGTCCCATTGTGTGCGCATGCTTTTTGGAAGAATTGCCATTCAGCCATAGAAAAGTTGGAGATGATTCTAATTAATACAAGTCAAAACATAGTGGAAGTTAAGGCTGCTCCTGGTAGAGCATCTGTTGTGCTCTATTGATGGTGGTTAACATTTCTTTAATAGTTACACTGTGGAGCAGTTACCACAACATAGATAATATCTACACCTAAAAAGACTAAAATAATCATCTACCTGGTGATACTGAAAACGTACACTATCCAGTCACAAAGACTTTTTTTTTATCCGACCAAATACGTAATCGGATTGGAGAAAGTAAGAGGTATCCCACTCCACACGCATGCAAACCATGCAACCCAGGCAGGCCTATATGCAAGTGGGCCAGCCTCTTGAAGTGTGCGCGTGGGGGAATCGTCGGGTATTTAGGTACATGTGTATTTGCCGGCATTTTTTGTCAATTGTCCGAATGGGTTGCCTTAGATTCATGGACATATCTAAATATAACGAGAGTGCTTACATTTGTTGATGGACTACAACATTGGCGTGTGTAGATTGTTTATTGTGTGCGGCCTGATGGAATACGTAGTTTCTAAAATATATGAGTAATGAAATAATTTACTCATAATGCAAATCATTCTTTTGACCATCCATCACCTCAATATTTGAACCTCTTCAATAAACTATAGCCTTTTGAAAATGGAACAATCAAACAGAACATCAAGAATCCGAAGGTCCCGTTGATAAGTAAAGAACAAAGGAAAAATAGAGAAGCCTGAGTATATTTAAAAATAGTCTAGAGTTCGTAATACGAAATCTGTTTATTATTTTCTGAAAATGATCAAATCTGTTGTTGTAGGTTTGGGAAAAAGTCATGGCTCCCGTGCAAAGCACGGGCATATATCTAGTGAGTCTTTAATTATCTCACATTCGGGTGTTGTCTCAATTAGTGATCCTTTCATTCTTTGATGACTTTGATTGCAATCGCTTTGATTGCAGGAAGCCTAAGCTGGTTTTATACTGCTAATCTGCTGTTTATCCATTTCATCTACTTCAGTAATGTTGCACTTTAAATTCTCAACTTCATTTCAGTATTTGCTTATTTATACCATCACAGATACTATCCATGTATACCATTTCAGTATTGTTTACAGTAATAGCTAAACTAAAGAAGATTTTATTAAGTGGGTTAGCAACAGTTGGTTACAGACCGACTTAGATCATTTTTTTCTTTTGTGAATATCTCATGTTGAATAAAAATGTAGCATTCAGTCTGCTAAGTTTGAACAAAATAAAAGAAATTACAAATCAAAAATAACCCCAAGACATTCTAGCCTAACTAATTATGTGGTAAACCAAACTTTGTTGTTGAACCAAATCTTACACCTAGGAATCAGGTTCCTTTCAAAATCATATGCAAACATCGGATAAAGCAATTGGAAGATGGCATACTAGAAGATATCCCTTCCGCCTATGGTTGCAACTACACTATTTCATCCTCTATAATAGGTCACTGAGTAGCATTAACTTTTTTTTTAAAAAACTCGACCTGCGCCTCTGGGCATTGCATTAAGAGAAGACCTCACACAAGTCTGAGAGAAGCCCTGAACCCTGTCCCACCCATACATAGAGGCACTGTAGCTCATGTGAGAACAACCATGACCGGGGTGGGGCCTTAGACCTGTGCTTTGGCGTGGGATAGACGAAGGATTCTTTGAGCGCAGCCTGAAATTCACTCCCACACGGAGTTGGACTCTGGACCTGAGTGCTACTCAGACCACCGAACCAACTCAGCTAGAGGCCCTTTTGCTGAGTAGCATTAACTTGCATTGAAGCAATAGAGAAGTGGCTTAACTTGTTCTGTCGAAGTACTTAGAATTTTTTTGATGGAAACCACCTTTGGTGGTGGAACCGTGAAAGCCTCTAAAAAACATGGAATCGTGGAAGGCTCTAACAAGCATACTTAAAAGTAATAACACAGAAATGGGGCCATCCACAGATGGGACTATCCCATAAGTTAGGATGCAAAACCATTTTAGAAAAATTCACACAAAAAGTGATCAATTTCAGGTGCATGTGCACTAGAAAAATTCACACAAAAGCGATCAATTTTAGAAAAATTCCTAGTGCATATGCACCTGAAATCTGTCATTTCTGATTTTTCCAAAACAAGTTTGCTTCCCAACTTATGCAACATGTCCCACTCCCATCTATGGGTACACTCCAGATGTGCCAAATTTCGACTTCGAAGTGGCCTAAACTATTCCATTGATCATACTTGATACCATTCACCAATTGATGGTTCTGGCGGTCTGTTACTCTGAAGTACCTGGAAAATATCCAGTGGAACTGTGAAAACCCCTTATAAAAACATACTGACAAGTTTAAAAATAAAACGAAACTTGGCACATCCAAAGTGCATCCATAGATGCGACATGTCACAGAAGTTAGGATGCCACTATGGATATGCCAAGTTTTGAATATTTGAAAACTTCTAGGTGTGTTTTAGACTTTTCATGATTCTACTGGGTTGTTTCTGTTGAATATTTTCACAACGTACCTCTACTCAACATTACATGGCCCTAGAGTCAAAAGTTATATGAAAGGAATTGATCTTCTGGCGGGGAGCTTTGCTGTTGCAAGTTACAGTGACAACTGGGCACACAGTAACAGGTAACCAGTGTGTTAATAGACCAATCTGGGTGGAAGTAGGTGGCTTTATACTAAGAAGAAAATAGGCTCTGAAGTTTGCCTCAACGAGGAATTAACCTGGTTGGTCTGGGCGTACCGTGTATATCCACATCCTCAACCAACTTTTGCTTCCTAGATTGCCAATATCAGAATTTATTGATGCCTTATTGTCTTGACATTTCATATGAAACTTTACATCATGCTTGTTCCTGTCTGAATGTGAACTCGCATTAATGTCCCTTTACTTGCAGACTGTACCTTTATGCCAAAACCTTTACCGGAATTCATTCACTTATCACTGTCTTCAAGAGCACAAGACTCTGCAGTTTGATGATGCAAACCAGTTTCTAGGTACACACACTATTCTCTTCTTCTCTGTACCTGTTGATTGTAGGTTATCCATTTCCCCGGTAACTTCATTCTACTCCTAATCAAATGCTCCTTTGAACTTCAGAGCAATGTGAGAGGGAGAAAGCACGCGTCCTAGTCCATTGCATGTCAGGGAAAAGTAGGTGTGTATATGGTACATATATATGTATTGTCACATCTGGGAGCTATAATCTTTCATATCACTGTCACTGATTTGACTAATGTTATCAAAACAATCAGATCGGCAGCTTTTGTAATAGCCTTCTTGATGAAGTCGAGAGGTTGGAGATTTGCACAATCCTTTCAGTGGGTGAAAGAGCGGAGACCACAAGTGCAACTTTCTGATGGTAACTTCATGAATTGCACATACCTTTTCTGTCATTTTTGTTCTCAGATACTTACCTTGAAGAAAAATAGGAAGATTGATCCTCAAGTAGGTTGTTATTACAAAAATAGTTATGACTAGCTACATGAGCATATGAATTACACAATAAGATTGGGCCACCCCTTAACATTCCCACATGGTATGCATATCAAAGTGAAATGACACATCATTCGTTGCAACACAGAATTTATTCTAGTGACTTAATCTCATGTTAATTCTGTTTCTGCACTGGGTGACAACTGACATGTGGGTGTTTGAGGGGAAAAAAACTGACATGTGGAGCCGAAGCCCTGATCGAAACTGTTAATTTATGGTACCACAGTAGTAAAGAGCATAAAACCTGTCATGGTGAGTGCAAAGTAAGGTGAAATTAGTTCTTATTTAGTTTATTAATGTATAGCAAGTAATCCTTATGACTTCTTGAGTCTGCTAGCTACTGAAAGCATGGAGAGGCTACAACTACTTAGTTGAATTACTATCTGAAATGAACTCAGTAGTTTAGCTAATACTAGTTCTCAGTTAAATTTGTACCTTGTAGCCACACAAATAGTAGTACATTTACCAAGTGCTAACATTAGTGGTGAACTTGCTTTCTGCAGCAGCACAGCAGCAGCTGATTGATTATGAAACGAAGCTTTTTGGTTCTAACAATGTCAGCATACCAGCTCAACCTTTTGCTCCAGTGGATTCGTTCCCTTCTCTTGGATTTGGTTTTCCAAAACCAGCAGGTGACATCCAAGTACCTACCTTTAACCAGCAGGCTCCAGCATCTATCTTTGAGCGCGTTACCCCGAACAGCTTCCCTAGTAATTTCACATTCGGAGCTGAAAGAACTAATGAGGCGAAACAAGATAGCAACAATTTCAGTGTGATAAACTCGTCTGAGAGTGATAGCATGATGGACAGCTCGTAGGATGGTTTTGCCTTCAATTGATACAAAAAAGAAATGACTCAATTGCATTGCAAATTTAGTCAGGTTTCTCGGGATGTTTTTGATTTCTGAGAAAGAAATGCATTTTTGTAATAGGATGTCGCAATATTTGCCAGTATTATTACAATTGCTGCTGTGCACTTTTAGCAATCATGAGTGTGCTTTTTATGGAAATTCTCTAGTGTAATTGATGTGAACAAATTACGCTGGATAGTTTGAATAAAAAGCTACACATGTGCTTGTTAAGATGTACAGATTTGTGGGCTCAGAAACTATGACTCGAAATCTATATCAGTTGTCATCATCAATAGGAGGTTGGGAGTACATATTATTGCAGCATACATCAAGAAACACAATGGTTGCAAACTTCTCCAGTAAAATACTGAAAATAGATGCAAAGGTTCATAGTTGGATTTTTGATACGACCTGTGAATTTTATTTTTCTTAAAGAATACTCTCTCTGTTTTAAATTATACTTCATTTAATTTTTTTAACCTTAACTTTGATCACTCGTCTTATTTAAAAAATTTAAGTAAACATCATTAAATTTAGATCATTATCGAAGATCTTTTTTTAATAAAACAAGCCATAACAAAAAGTGATATTTTGAATAAATTTTTAAATAAAATAAGTAGTCAAACTTGAGGTAAAATAAGTCAAATAAACTATAATTTGAAACTACAATTTAAAACAGACAGTGTTCCTTTTGTATCGAACTGCTTAGATTGAGTTTTCACAAGAAAAATCCTTCCTGCGTGACCGTGTTACTGCATTGTGGCCATATTAAAGGATGACTTTGCACATGCTTTACGGTTTGGGTAATGTGATGCTGCACCCATACTTGGGGAAGACAGCTTTCCGCTTCTTGTGGGGCCTCTTTTGTTCTCTTTGAACCAAAAACATTGCTATGCACGGGGGAAGCAACATCAAGCAGCCAACTTGGGCCTTTTTTAGATTTCAAAATTGGCGTTAGAATTTCTGTAGCATTTTGTTTGTATTTGGTAAAATTGTCTAAACTTTGACTAATTAGGTTTAAAATGTTCATCTCACAAAATATAATAAAACTATGTAATTAGTTTTAATTTCATTTAGTACTCCATACATGTGCCGATATTTTAATATGATAGAGAATATAAATTTTACATAGTAAATTTAATGATCAAATTCTAAAATCTAAACAAGCCTTGGAAACATTGCATGCGGACTTCTACATTTTCATGGAGACAAAAAGGACCGTGCACATAGTCCAGCACATCACATCCAAATTAAAAAAAAACTGAAAAGGAAGGGGACGGCACAACGGAACTATGTAGAACTCTTGTTTCACTTTATTTGTATATTTGTATAAGAGTGATCTGTTATAATTACAGCCTGTTAAATAGTGATACAGAGTTTGCAGACTCGCATTCTACTTGCAAAATATATTGACCCTTTTTTTTTGTCATTGGATGGGTCGGCAGTAGCCGGGATGGGCCGGCACAGCAAGGTCCTCTCGTGCTTCATGCCGCTTTGGGTCGTGTCCTCAAAGCAGGTGAGACATGTCGATCCGTGCTGATATGGCACGGTAAAAATTTTCTGCGGTCCAAGCACGGCCAGTGGCATGCTGACACGTCTTCGGGTCGTGATGGTCCAAGTACGGCCCTCAAAATATGTCTGTTAGTTTTCTTTTTATATATATATATATAATATGTCTGTTAGTTTTCTTTATATATATATATATATATAGCTTGTGTGCACTATTTTAATGAGTTTTTAATAATTTATCAGTTTGTAGGATCTTATTCTAGCAATAGATGTGGGTTTATGCATGTTTGGTTTTGGGTGTTTAATTTTGGGATATGGGGTTAGAGGGTTAATGTTTGGGTTGTTGAATTGCTTATGCAAAAGAACTGAAATACTTATGCAAAAGAACCGAATTGCTTTATCATTTTGTAGGATCTGCTTCTAGTAATAGATCTTATATCAGGTGAATAGGAGTAACTATATGCAAGCAGGAAGAAGATATATATGTATAATGTAAGCAGTGTGATCAGATCTTTTTATCCAGTGAGCATTAGGAACTGCAGTACTTTTTTTGAATTGAATTGAATATGTAAAACAACTGAATTGCTTATTCAAAGTGTTGAATTGCTTTATCAGTTCGTAATTTTTGTCACTAGTAACAGATCTAACATCAGGTGATGCAAAATAACTAAATTGGTTCTAGTAACATGTTAAAATTAGAGGCTTCTAGTAATGTAATTCACTATGATTTATGCGCTTATCTTGGTAATTTCTATTTAATTGCAGGTGTGAGGTCATTAAGTATCAATTAAACTTGTTTTGATATCAAAATCGGGGGCGTAACCATGTGTAGCTATACAAGAACAACTTAAGATGTGTATCTATATAGTAAGCAGTAGAAACATGTAGGAACGAGGTCTGTAGAACTGTATTACTATTTTTTTGATTGCTTTTCTTAAGCAAAACAACTAAATTACTTATACAGGAGAACTAAATTGCTTATGCAAAAATAACATAATTGCCTTTTTACTAGTTTTGATAGATCTGTGTAATTCTACTGGTTTGCATGCTAGAAAGAGAAAAGCACAAAGAGATTTGTGTAATTTTGTTGTTTTTATGATGCCTGTGTTGTTTTGCTGGAAAGGGAAATGGAAAAAAGGGGAGAAAAATGCAAAACAGGAGAAAATGAGAGGGAATGGTTCTAGAGGGGCGGTGGTGCTATGTCTGTCTCACGTGTACGTATACTTTTTTAATCTTTCCACTTGACCGTGCGTGCTCTAAGCCTAACGCATATGCGTGCGGACGTTAGTCACGCCCTCTCCTACTACAGGTAGATGTTTTCTTCTAGTATCTATAGCGACGAGTAATTTAAACAATGAATACCTTAGCTAAAATGATTTTGTCTTGACCGGCATAGAGAATGTTAGGGTGATTTGGTGTATATGTGATGTGTAACACCTCTGGTGTTAAGCTTGCATTTGCATTGCACATCATAAGTATAATCATCTCTTTTGCATGGTTATTTGTTTAACATGAAATGATAAGTGTGCTATTTGTTTGTTTTGAATTAAAACAATTATCTTAATGCTATATATGGTCATGATGCAAGTGAATGTTTTTAGTCTTTAATTGTGCATTAACAAGTTTTGGATGCAATGCGGACAAATAATGGTATTTGTTATTTTTTCCTTTATATGTTTTTATTTATTGGTGATTAATGGTGCTATGCTTGGTTGAGCTAGAACTACATGATAAGCTGCTTTTCGTTAAATAAGTGCTTATTAGAGTTTGTAGGAAATTTTATGAGGAACAAACCTTGTTTTTATGTCATCTCTTGAAAATGCATGAAAATAGTTTAAAAGTTCAAAAACAGTTTAAAATTCAGGATTTTCCTTTTTATTTTAAAAAGGCTTTTGATTCCCAAAAATTATAATTCAATTTCCAGACTGAATTAGGTCTTGACCTTTGAAAGTGAAATGTTTTACTCGTCGAGAGCAACATTTCATATCTTGAAAGATTCCCTAAATTCGGCTTAGTTTTTGAACTGCAGAGCAAAAACGTTTCAGTTCTTTTTTTATACAGGGTGGGGCCCACCTGTCGGCCTCTCCCTCTACTCCTCGTTCCTCTGGACGCGGTGCCCGGGCCGTCGCCGTCCGCGTGGCGTCCGTACGCCGGCGCCGTCGGTGTTAGCTGTTTGGCCACCGGATCCGCACAGCAAGCAGCCGCGTCGCCCACTCATCGTGCACCGAACCCACTCACCCGGCCAGCGCGCCTCGCCCCTCTGCGCGCGTGCCACGCGCTCGCCGCGGACCGCCGCCATGGGCCACGGCCGGCCGCTCGGGCCGCTGCGGCCGCTTCAATGCGCCCAGACGCGCCACACCCTTAACTCCTCACCCACCCCTCCACCAGTCTCTCATTCACTCGCTCCCATCTCCTTTTCCCCCTCACCAGAGAGCAGCAGCTGCCGCAGAGCTCTAGAGCGCCGCCGTGCCATTGCCGGCGCGGTGCTCCTCTGCCGCTGCTCCCCTCTTAGATTCGCCTCGCGCACGGCCTTGATTCACCTTCCTTCACCTTCGCGACCGCCTCGTAGCCGCAGCCGTCAAGGGCAAGGGCCGATTGCGGCCAGTTTGCTCGCCGGAGCGCCGCCGCTCCCCGGTCTCCGATGGCGGCCTCGTACGGCCCCTGTTTTTCCTCTTCCTCTTGCGCTTCGTGCTCGTTAGGTCGTGTAGATGCTTCGCCTTGTAGGAATAGACGCGTGATGCGTCCTGCTCGCCGGAGCAGCGCTGGCCGGCGTCGACCGCCGCCGACGTGCGCCGTCTCGCCCAGCCGCCATAGCAAACCGCTGTAATAGCTTGCGATTCGGGTACCAATTAGTTCGCGTCGTCGATACGAGTCAGCAGGTGCCGGCCTTGTCCCCGGAGGTGCTCGCCGCCGGCGAGGAGCCGCCGGCCAGCGGCCATCCCCGGCTCCGTCCCGTGCGTAGGAATAGAATAGGATCAAAAATATAATTTTATTACTCTTTCTGGGTCTAAATAAAAGATTTTCAGAGAAGGTTTTTCAGATCTGGGCTTAGTAGATTTCGGGGAAGTTCAAGGGTGCTCGTGAAAAGTGCCAGGTTTTCGAAAATGATTTCCAGAAAATGTTGTAGATCTGGTTTATTTCATATCTCGTGAATCACTTATCCAAATGCGATGGTTCAAGTTTGTGCATTTTTCTTATGATGAGATCTGCATGTTAAAAATATGAGATGTATTAATTGTGATACTTTTCTGTATAGCTTTATTTATTTTCAATAAATGCTTTTATCTCTAGAAATGCACAAGTAATTCTAGGATGGTAAGAAAAATGTGATTCCAGTTGTTTTAGCCTTGTTATGCCATGCTTATTCTGTTAAAAATGTTTAATGTCCATGTCATGCGTAATTATTGCTCTGTTTAATTATGGCGCTTTTTCTCTATATGTTTAGAAATTCATAGTAAATAAAATATGAGGAATTTAAGAATGATAATTTTTGTAGATTGTTCTTATGATATTTAATAGCTTGTTATATTCTGAGATCTATTGTTTCACACCTTTCTCTGTACAAAGTATTTTATGTCTATTTAAATATTCTATGTTATTATTTTTGTATAGGATAAAGTACTTACTGTTTTAAGCTAAGATTTTTATGGTAGGCTATGTTAACCATTCTTAAGATTATGTAATTTTTGTAGAATTTTATGTGCAATATAAATAGATGATGTAGTTCTGTCCTTGTTTAATTATATACTTATTAATGGTTTGCTTTATCATTTCATGCTAGTTAACGGGCTTTTATGTGCTTTAACAAAGTATAGAATCTGCTGGTGTGCTTTCTCTAGTTTAGTTTGAAATCTATTTATGAAGCACCTAATTGTTAGTTTATGTATATTCATATTGCTTCTATGTGTGATTGCATGCTTGGCTTGATGATAGTTAGTTGTATAGAGTAGAGATATGCACCTACTCGGTAGTGAAGTTAAAATGTTTATACCATCATGTGCAGTATGTTCATTCATATAAAGCATTCATGAATCATCATACATGTCCATCTCCACATGCATTCGTCATGTTTACATACGCATATGCATCATACAGGATCGTAGAAGTAAGCACCAGTCGCAGAACTCGAGGAGTACGAAGAGGGATTCTTGTAGGAGCTGCCCGCATAGGAGGTGCCAAGGGACAAGGAGACAGGCGTGGATCTGCATGAAGATCCCAATCATCAAACTAACTCGTCGAGAGAAAGGCAAGCCCCGAAGCATTCTCTCCCTGTGGTTTGCAAAAAATCTCACTTTGACTCCTTTTATATATGTTTAATGCATTAAGTTATAGGAGTTTCTTGGAACCGTTGATGCATATTTATATTCCTTGCCCACCTTGATATACCTTATACCCTGTTAGGTGCCACCTTGATATACCTTATACCCTGTTAGGTGCAGGATCGATACAAATGCTTAGCCATGCTTAATTAGACCGGTAGAAGTCGGGTGAATTATGTCACTCGCGAGCTATAGGTGGTTACCAAAGATATTGGCAAGATGATGATGATCATGGAAAGATAATCGAAGGTGTTGGATAAATGGGTTAGGGACCCGTTGTACGTCCTCAAGTCATGTTGAACGCATGCCCCATGTTTAGCTGGAAGGATAAGTCATTCCGATCATGAAGCCGTAGTTTCTGTTTGGGTCGATGACCGAGATGCTATGCATAACACTGAATGAAGGCGGGGTGGTCAGAGGCCCGGGTTGACCGTGGGCAAGCATGCTCTATACCCCGACGTACCATGGGCAGGCATGTTTTGAGCGACCTGGCACCGGACAACCTCTGGGTGTATAATGGTCCATGGCGGTCCCGCGACTTTACCCAAATAGTAACATCGGTGACCTAATCGACCCTGACGAGGGAAGTGTGATTTGCACGGGGAATACCTCGCCAGCTGGTTAGTAATCGATTCAAATCTCCATCGTTCCTAAACAGTGAACACTTGACTTGAGCAACGACTTCGTAGTAATTCTCTTATGGATCACAAGAATGGTTATATGGATGAGTTGAGAATGCCATTTGGAAACATGGTAACCATTGATACTTATTGATACCTGTTAATTAATCTTGAACTATATGAATGATCAAATATAGATGCTCACCTAGTTAAACAGGATGGCAAGTAAAAGCGATGCCAATTAAATGAATAGGCTTATAGGAGCACAACTGCTAATTTAGGCTTATTAGGCTATAATTGTAACTTATTGCTAATAAGACTAAAATGGTGCATAATATAAGCTACGCTTTTCTACAAAGCAAAATGAGCTAGTCTCTTTCAGATGCTTTTGCTGGATTTGACTATGAGCTGGCATCGTATTTAAACAAAATGTGAAGTGTGTGTGTTTTAAAGTACTTTGCTTTCGCTATTCTTTATTCAAAGGTGTTGTAATAATAATATTTGTAAACTCCGATGTAATTATTAACCTTATGTAACATGTGGACTGTGGTTACTGAATCTCTGCGATCTTGATTGAAAGTTGGTTTGAAATTCTTTGTGATTTCACGGACTATCGGGTTTATATGGGCTTAGGTGCAACTTAAGCTGTCTCGGCAGGTTAATTTGGACTTAAGTTTATATAAATTGGGCGGTTCTGTTACATGATGATCTTATTTATTTATAAGAAAAATGATGTTTTTTATTATATGCTACCTTCAAAAGAATATATAGTAGCTATGGTTTTCGGCATTGTTATAGCACGAGGATCATAATCTTGGCGAGCTAGAGCTCCCTCGTCAGAATATAATCAACTACAATCAATCAACCAACACTACTAGAAATGTGTTCATCAACGATGATTCACTCATGACAATTACAAAATTCATCACAGAATGATAGCATTCGATGACGAAATGTGCTGGTTCGTCATTAGTCACAAGTGACGGAGCTTTGGCACGAAGAATAATGACGAAAATAAAAGGATCGTCATATACAATAACAAAACTGAATCGTCATAGATTGTTTGGCTCTTGTTCCACCTCGAGGACATAGCGCCGTGGTCCCATCAGCGGGTCCCACTTCGAAGACGTGTTGATGTGGACCCACCTCCGGGTCCCAACCTCGATGACATGGCGATGCGATCCCACCAGCGGGGCGTGGCGGCGAATACGTGGCGTCGCGGGCCCACGGTTCAGGTCCTGCCCCTCCATTTATTTTTTTTTTGCAAAAAAATTGCTCCCGCATGGGTTCGAACCCGCGACCTACCGGTGAATAGGTAGGAGCCTTACCACTGGAACACACGCACTTTCATGAATGTAAGACCAGTGGGACGTAGCGGCGAACATGTGGCGCTGCTGGCCCACGGTCCAGCTCGAATGGCGATACTGGCCCATGGTCCAGCTCAACCAGCAACCTGCCCCTCCCCTTTTTTTTCAAAAATTGCTCACGCACGAATGTTCGAACCCACAACCTCCTGATTAACAGGTAGAAGCCTTACCACTGCAAAACTGACCCACTCGTGATTTTAGCATACATATATTTCTTTTTGTACCGAGGAAGTGATATTTTGTTTTTTTATTTTATCAATGGATTTGATGGGCCCTTTAGCTACGTTGTAACACCATAAAAAATGTCTCTACATTGGCAATATAGTAGAAAAAAAAGCCAAAGTCCGATGAACCAAGCAAAGTTCAAATAATTGGAAAAATAAAAATAACAAATATATACTAGGAAAAAATGTCAAAATCCGTTGAAAAATGCAAAGTTCTAAGACAAGCGTGCTTTACCATTGTGCCAATCTACCGCCACCAGCCCGCCTAGTGTTTCCTTAAAGAAATTGAAATGACGAGTTTCCCAAATTTTTTTTGAAAAGGCCAGAAAACAAAAAAAATGGCGTGATGCCATTAGGCTTCGAGCTTAGCACCTAAGCAGTCAGGAGCAAAAGTGCAAGACCATCTACCATTAGAACAGATCGATGTTTATGAATTTTGAAGTGAGCCACGTTATTTGTACATGAAATTGGGCAAATAACTAAAACAAAAGATCAAGGATATTAAGTCTTCTAGATTTTGGCTATAAAGTGCTAGTAATAGGGTGGAATCTCGAAAATGTGGTCTTTTAGATGGCAGCACTACCACAAGCATTCTCCGTCATTCTCCATAATAATTTGACGACAGGCTAATGTATAATTCCAACCTATAATGCTGTCATGCTCATAAAGTGAAAACTCTTCTTGTTGACCAATTTAGCAAAATGATTGAAGATATAAATTTTGGCTGAATAATGGATTATTTCTTTATTTGTTATTTAGCTATCGGGGCTCATGGCTGTTAGTAGGTGGCGCAGATATTGAACTTAAATATTGAACTCCAAATTTTTTGAATATTGAACTATAATTTTTTTAAACTCACAACTTCACCTCCGCACGGGTAGAAACCCAGCAGACCAGCCTACGCTCTTATAATGGAGGAAAACCTAAAAAAATTTGCTCCAAGAGGGAATCAAACCCACAACCACAGGCACAATATTCTGAGGATCTATCATTGAGCTATGGAAGTGTTTTGTGCTAGAGTGTGCACTTTACTTCATATCTTTAAATCATAGTAGTTGAAACCAGTTCAGAAAAATCTTAAACTTGATGGTTGCTTCACAAAGGACATTTGCAAGTCTGGGAAAAAAAGAGACCAATATGACACTAGGATACACATAAAGCACATAATCTTAAAAGCCTAAGTGTATAGTCATGGTTTGATGAAAGGTTCTATATACCTCTGTGAAGCGTGTAGACTCTTTCTATATAAAAAGGCTTGAATTTTTTTGGCAGTCATCTACACCCAAAATGTGACGTTGTGTGCATCTGTGCGATTCTGATCAAGTTTCCTTATTATTGTAATTTTTTATTGGATTAGTGAATGATAAATGTTAAAATACCCAAAGCTAGCTGAAAAATTCTAAAAACTTACATGGACACCTTATTTTGTTATATAATGATGACAAAAAAGTTTCAACTGATTCTGAGGAAGTCGTCATGCACAACCTCACAAGGTCATACATGTCTCACATATAGCCTGGTCACTGAGTGATAGATGTTCATGATCCTAGGAGATGTATAGTACCACTTCGTCCAAATCATTTGAAATTTTAATGGGATGCTTATGGAACCAAAAACTAATGTTGTGTGCACCTGTGTAATTTTCTGACAAAGTTTCCCTATTATTGTAATTTTTTGTTGGATTAGTGAATGATAAATGTTAAAATACCCTATTATTGTAATTTTTTGTTGGAAGGTTAGCAGTTGTAGTAATGATTCCACAAAATCGCCCATATATTTTGTGAACCATGTGTATTCCGGCTCTATTGAAATGCCTTCAAATTTTTTGTGCAATCATGTAGATCCAAATTATGAATCCACTTTTGGTAATTATCTATTCAAAATAACATAATTTTCAAACTTATGAATTGTAGTCAGATCCATATATAGGATAGATGCGCAAAAATGTTACTAGCAATCAAATTTTGGGACCCATCTAAGGTTCCTGATTTTAAAATATGACGTTTGAAGTGACCGAGGTTTTTTTTTTAAAAAATCAACTGGCATAGCGGCATAAAGAAATAGATATGTCGTAGGGCTCTTAGTGCACTTTTTTTTAATCGAGCTAACATTTTATTTATTGGAATGCTAGTAAAACTTGTTCAAATATCATCAAACCATCTACATACGTGATGACACAGCAGCGAGCTTATATAAGTTTGAAAATTTTAGAAACCTGCAAAGTTGTTAACGACCCCACCAAACTTTCTAAGTGAAACTCAGTGGCGTCATTCTCTGCAGCCAAATTTCTAGCGCCAAAAATGCCCGCACCCCCGGAGCGAAAAAAACATAGCACAAAAAAATCCCGCGCCCACAACTGGCCTCACGTTTTTCCCTCCCCACATTACGTGACTATTCATCTCGCTTCCTAATACTCTGATCTAATCGGGTGGGAGGGCAGTAGCCGCAGCCGCCAGGCGCAAGTTAGGGTTTTGGGCCTCGACCAGGGGGGAGAAGATGGCGACACCTCCGGAGGCACCGGCGAGAGCAGCAACAGGGACACCTACGTCGTCGTCGATGGCCACACCTGCAGCGGCCATGGCACCTTTGTGCTACACGGGAACCCCTACGTCGGCGCGTCGACCTGCCTCCACAACGTCCAGACCCATGGCGGCGATGTCGTTATTTCGGACACCTTCGTCCAGGACGGCCACACCTCCTGCCGATGAAGATGGAGGTGACGGCAGGCAAGGACGAGAAAGGCATCGGCGTTCCTCTCAGATCCATGACAGGTAAGGGCACACCTACCTATCATCCCTTCCTGCTGTGTGAAAGTGAGCACCCTACCTATAGATTTCTAAATGGGCCGCCCAGCACGGCACGGGCACGGGCACGCCGAGGCACGGCACATCGAGGCACGGTACGATGCGGCATGGCGGCCCGCCGTGCCGTGCCTGATAGTGCCGCCGTGCCGAGGTCGTGGCCCAGGCATGGCACTATGGCCTCTTAGCTGTGCCGTGCCATGCTGCTAGGCACGGCAGTCTAGCGTGCCCGTGCCGGCCCGCAGCTGCGCCACCGCTTTGTCTTGTGTTCGTCGCTGCCGTGCCGCCACACCATAGCGCCATGTTGTCTCGCCATCAAAACGTCGAGCTCGCCGCAGTCGCTCTCTAGCTCCGGCCTCGCCCCAAGTTGTCTCGCGGCTGCAGCATCGAGCTCGCCGTAGCGCCGCTCTCCAGCTCCGGCCTCGCGCCAAGGCCATCACACCGCCGCGCGGATGATCGGGAGTATGCGCGGGAGCACCGCCATGCGAATAGGAGTGAAAGTCGGGAGGGAGGACCGGGCATAAGTGGAAGTCGGAGTCAGGAGGGACGAGCCAGTACTACGCACAAGTCGGGAGGAGACGCAGTGACGGCACGGATAGGGAGATGGTCGTGGGAAGCTAGTGTTAGAGTCTAATCCAACGGTGCTCAGTTCTATAATGCCATCCAAGGGTTAAAATACATCGGGCTGCACCGTGCTGGCCCATTATCCATGCCATGTCCGTGTTAGCCCATGGGCCGAGTTGGCAGCCCAGGCACGGGCACGGGGGCGGGCCGTGCCAGGACAAGCACGGAGACTGCCGGGCCGGGCCATGCTTGGGCCGTGCTTTCTCGAGCTGTGCCTGGGCCGGCCCATCATGCCCGTCCCATCTGGAAAACTTTAACCCTACCCTAAGCTAAGTGCCGATCTTTATTCCAATCTGATCTAAGTACATGAAAGTAGGATCCATTCAGATATGATCATTCGTATATGTGCACAGCCATCTGTTTTCCACCTGTGAAACTCAGTAGTTTCCATTCACTAGGACATTCAGATTTATCTAATTTCATTCAGTCAAAAAATTTGGTTGAGGAAAGGAACATAGTAGCAGAAACTTGAATTCATATGTATTTTTGGGGGAAAAACATGTATTATAACTATAATACATCTTTTATCTGAATAAAAGTTTCAGGTTACACTTTTTTTAGAAGCAGTCATCTTTTATCTGAGAACACAATACAGACTTTTGTTGTTTTGAGGTAGCTACGTGAACCATGAATTCACCAAACAATGCACATCATATCCTGCCCCTACAGACACTTCCTGAATTTTTTTTCTCAAAGTACAATTCACATAATATGATTGCTTTCCATTGTAAGTGTTCTAAAGGCCAAGGCTTCTGCAACAGCCCAATCCATTCCTTCCAATTTAATTGGTTTTGCAGTTTATTGTTAAAAAAGATTTTAGAGTTTATTGTAACCATGTTGTTGGAAATTGGAAAGGTCAAATGCAAACTGACACAGTTATTTTTGCCGACATGCTCAGGTTATTGTAACCATGTTTATTGTAACCTTGTTTTAACTCTGGTTGTGGCTTTCAGATTATGTATGCACTAGGCTTCAGCAATCATTTTGATGACAACTGCCATATGTTGTTATCTGAATCAAGAAATGCCTTCTCCTTTGCATCTGACGTGTTCCATTATCAGAGCTTAATTTGCCATGTCTAGTTTAGGGGCATGAATTTGCTGCCTCATAATTGAGTGTCAGACTTCCATGCTCCCGAATCTAAAATATATGAAAATTTATTGTCTGAAATCATTGATTTGCCTACTCCCTATGATACTGCCCTGTTTTCCATGGTGTACTATTCCAGAAGTTAGTTTAAACACCAATAGTACAATAACTTTGGTTGCTTGTGTTCTCACAGGTCATAAAAAGATGTTAATCCTCCCTGAAGCCTTTCTCAAGTTGTTCCTTCTTTAAATTTTGTTTCACCACCTGTGCTTATATTTCTCATTATATTATTGTGACAACTCGGAACAAACATGGACGATGTCTTTCACTTGCAAGGGGGCACTTGGGGGACAAGAATTTGCACAATATACGATATACAAGGATGCAGTCACATTTGGTAACTTAATAACAATGAGTCAAGAATGGCAACAATTAGTGAAGATTCCATAGATGAGTCAATTGATGATTACAAGGTGTGGCTGAACAAAATGCATGAAGAGAGAAAATTCATGGGTAAGTTCTATTGCTGCCCTATTCTAAATGGTTATATTATAATATACTGCAATGGCCATTGAAACATCCTCAATTTTTCACAAAGGGAAAATGCACAGAATGGCGGATAATATAATAGTTCAAAGCATCAAACTATCTCATTATCTCGCAACAGTCGATACAGGATCCATACATCGAATAAAGGAGTACAATTGGGGGGATTACATAAATAGTTTGCCGCCACACTGGCGGAATCATCAGAGTAGCAACAGCCTCTGGAATGGCTACGGAAGGCGGAAGTACAATACATCTCCAAAAGAAGCCTGAGTGTAGGAATGAGATGTCTACTCCTCATCGTCGTAGTCATAGTCAGGCTCACCTGCCAGATAATTTTTAGTACGGTTTGTACTGGCCACATCTCCCACCCTATGTTTTTGCTTTTGCTATGTAGTATTTGGTGGGATGCAGAGGATATAATCAAGCGACCTAATATATGGCTGTGGTTTCCTATGCAAGTAGTAACCAATATTATATAATGTAGTTCATCAAGTTTTAACCCATCTCATCCACATATCCAAACCCATTCCATCAGCATCACACACATCTCACCCTCTCGCACTCAGTCGACAGGTCCAACTCCCTCTTAGAGCCTGTCTCAGCGGCTCACAGCCGGAAGGGTAACACCACGGGGAGAAATAGAAGGACTCATCTCACTACTCTCGAGAAGCGTGGGTCTTAGGAAAAAGCCATACCAGTGGCTCGCGGACTATATATATAGATTCATAAACTCTGCAGAGCGTGTACTCCCATAACCACAAGATCACTATCATCGGCGGTGCCCCGCCTAAGCTGATTTCGGCTGCTTTCTAACCGGTGCAATGCCACCCTACCACTAAGTACTGGAACATCCTGGATAGGTACCACCGGCACACTAAGACTGTGAGACATAGTACCGGGCCCCCGTGGTCACTATGCTGTCTAAGGAGGGTGTGGGTCTCCATGCCTGTACCTCCCGACACTATCTGCTAACAACCTAGTAGTAGTGGCACCGTCCTAGCTAGTCAGGCATCTGTCTCCCGCCCATACAAGAGTGAGTGGTGAGCACGTAAGTCCCAAGGTTTCGGTCCTCAAGAGATATCAGGTCCTAGGGGGATCAGACAGGATTATCTTCCCTTATGGACTACAAAGTCCATGCTACAACAACATCTCCTACCCGGGGCTTCGCTCCACGAAGGTTCTCACCCCCGGGATCTCCTTATACCTCACAATGTGCCCGCCACAAGCACCTCACACGGGAATGCCCAGAACACATTCCTCAGCAAGACTTGCCCACATGGCTCGTCGTAGAATCCTGTCCGGTCGACTCAACCCTCACCACACACCCAAGACGCACGCAGCACTCTCCCCGAGTAAAAGTGGCACCACTTGCCTTAGCCATTCAACCATACTCTCCACCATGCATCATCATCACATAGATATAAGCGTAGTAGAAGTAAAGCATCATAAGTAAATAAGCAAGCGTCTAGCCTATCAGCAGGTGTGCAGGAGTAAGGTTACGACAAGGTAAAGGCTCATCAAGCAGTTCTACCATGCAACCTATCATCAGGTGATATTCATAATTAAAGCACTAGCAAGCTAGATATTATGCCATGCGTAATAGGATCTACGAGGTTGGGTGAGGTGTGGCACCTGTGAAGTTATCACCAAGCTCCTCCTCATACTCGTAGTCGTCCTCCTCAAATTGCTCCTCCTCTGAAACGAGACATAACAGCCACGTTAGCGGCCCCTATAGAGTTAACACAAAGAAGCAATAAAATTCAATAACTCCAAATACACTCATACATAAGCCTATGACGTAGAGCTCATTTTTATGAAAATTTAGACACTTGGTTCATATTTTTTGGAGTTTGTATGAAGAAGTTATGAATTTCCGAAGTTTATTCTATTTTCTAAAAAGAAAAAGAGCGGATTAATCTGGACGCGACATGTGGCGGCTTCTGATTAGGCCACGTGGTGTGCGGGCACAGTGCAGCTGTAGCTGTGCTGATGTCATGCTGTGTCAGCACTGACGCGAGGTCTGGCGGCTGGATGACGTCATGCTGACGTCAGCACTGACGGGGGACCCAGTCAGTGGCTGACAGGTGGGGCCCACAGATCTGGTCACTGACAGGTGGGTCTAGGTCAACGGTCAACGCCGACCGGGCTTCGACCGGGCCTCGGCGGG
This sequence comes from Bothriochloa decipiens, assembly GCA_023333625.1. Lineage (NCBI taxonomy): Eukaryota > Viridiplantae > Streptophyta > Magnoliopsida > Poales > Poaceae > Bothriochloa > Bothriochloa decipiens. Next base: position 18,415,574 of record CM041644.1, on the reverse strand, counting down.
CCTAGGCAGGGCTAGATCTAGGCCGGGTTGGGCCGGCCCAGCTATGGCAGAACCTCCTAAATCATATGGCCCACATACATGATTATTGTCTAAACAGACTCCAAATAACCATGACTGTGTTCCATACGACTTAAAAAGTCTGTCGGGTAAATCCCGAATCATCCACGATTCTCCGAGCAGGATCAATCATTGTAGAGAGACATTGCAGTATTACAACAGTTTAATATAAATAATATACAACGGAGTAAAACAACGGAAGACTTACAATAACATAAGTTTACAAACACTTGAGTTTCAAATATTCACAACGATAGGTTTAGATTATACAAACCATAATAGTAGTGGAGTAGCAGTAGATAACCTTATTACAATACTAAACGAAAAGCTCTGCCCACGAGCTCAACATCTCTACTCGTCGTCGCTTTCCTCGACGACTGTCATGCAGCAGGATGCAGAGCACTCCTGCCCATGAGGCTCACCTGCAACAAGGGTTTAACAAACCCTGAGTACAAAAGTTCTCAACAAGACTAACCCGACGAAAGAGAAGGGAGGAGACTCAAGAAATGCAGGCTAGAGGGACAAGGTAAGGTCTGTAGGAGATAAGAAAATTTTTGCAGAAAAGCTTAACAGAGGAAAGGTTGCTTGGGCTAGCTCCCATTATCAACCAACTTCATTATTGATCCTTAATCTTTGTTCAAGTTGTTACTACGATGATGAATAGTGATCGAGTCTTCTTCTCCGAGAAGCAACGGCGATTCGAATCCATTTTCATACCCAGCTGGGACCTAGGTCACTGGAATACCGGAGACTTTAACTCCGATGCACCCCAGGTAACCGATATACCGGGATAACAACCGCAGCCGTATATCACCACATGGCACCCGTGAGCTCTGCGGCCTAGCGTACCGAGATACATGGGAACTTAAACCCCATAGTAAAACACACTATGACACAGATGGGATCTCTGGCCCCACGCTAGGTCACTCCATGATATACACGGCTCCAACCATCCGTATACCACTTCATGCATGTGGATTTCTAATTTCTCGATTATCGACAGTTCACCAACGGACGGGACCTAGGGCATCAACAGACGGAAACACTACAGAGGGACTCTATCCCAATGCAAGTTCGCCGTCCGGACTCGATTTATTACTAATATCAAGCTTTCAACAGGAAAAACAATCTCATCTTTTTCATTCTTTTGCCTTTGAACCAATAAATAAATAAGCAGGGCTAAGCATTACTACTTATCTTCCCCAAGCAGGTAACAAGGAATAAGGAAATAAGACAGATAATGCAATTGGTGGGTTTTCACTCAACTCCTATTACTTAATGCAACATATCATAGCTGAAGCGGTAAAACTTTTATAAATAGAATAGGGTTTGAATGCATCCGGGGCTTTCCTTGGTGTTCGGGGTAGACGGGTTCAAACTCTGGATCAACTCCCAATTCTTGAATTTGCTCGTCCTTCAGATCTGGGCGATAACGTTAACTCTCCGTTAACGAAAACTACTCGATAATTAATATGCTTTAACATGATGAAATAGTAAACATGATGCTTAATGGATGCATGATCAGATTAAGGGCTTGAGTACAACTTTTCTTCACGATAAAGTTGCAAGCCAACAAAACTTCGCTTATAAAACTTATTAGGGTCAACTCGCCATTTAAGAAATTAATTAAACACATAAAATAACGTTAATTAAGCCCTAATGACATGATTAAGGTAAGCGCAAACAATTAACTAAAATGCCAAAGGTCATTAGGGTTAATGACCTAAGGTCATCAATCAATCCCAAAGTCAATCAAATCCTATAATGATTAAGTTTAACTAAAGGGGTTAATTAATTATTTAAAAGCATTAAATAAAGGCATAAAAATTAAAGTTATCAAATTAAGCCCAAAATTTTATTTTAGAAAGCTCTTAGCCTAATTAGATGGCAAAACAAATTTCAGAATCAAAAGCCAATTATTTTATTTATTAAAAATCATTGAAGGTCTATTTTTCAATTAAAAGGGCTAATTTTAACATATGCAAAAAGTACTCAAATTTGGTATTTTATATTTTTTCTAGGTAAATGACATCATAAGGAACACTCACAAAAATTTTCAGAATTTTTAGAGCTATACATGAATTACTATGATTTTTCAAAGAAAATAGCATTTAAATTATTTTCTAAAAATAGAAAAAGAAAATCGGCACAGTACCCCCGCGCTGACCGACGGTGGCGCGGCGGTTGACCGTCGATTCCTCGCCGACGGTGAGGTCTCTGGCGACACGGTTTGCTCCTACGGGCTCATCTCGACATGGCGTGTCGATTGAGGTGGCTAACGGCGCGGCTAAGTGGCGGCGGCACCCACGCCGACGGCCATGGCGGCGCGGCGGAGCGGCGGCCTGGCGGCGTCGCTCACCGGAGCGTTTTCCGATGACCACACAAACTCACGCAGGGCACTCAAACGAACAAGTTTGGCAACTAAATGAGGTCGCTCCCGGTCCCTGGCCAAAACGGCAACACGCGCAGCGGAGCGGCATGGCCGTGCCGGCGGCGAGCCACGGTGGCCGGCGGCTACGACAAGGGATTGATGAAATTGATGATGCAAACAGCTGCAGGAGCTCACCCCGGTGCTGATGCGCACGTTAATGGAGGCTCGGAGTGGCTAGGCTGAGCTGCGGTCGACGGCGCTGGCGGCGGCGGCGGCGGCGGCGCTCCGATGGCAAGACGACGTCACGACGGTCTCTGGCAATGCGCTGCTCAAACCAAGGTGCGCATCAGGTGCAAGATGACACGGAGAACACGGTAGCGGGGTCAAAGGTAAAATATATTCACCTTCGGCGATGGCAAACGGCGGAGATGGCACGGCGGCTCGACTGGCCGACCGCGGAGAAGAAGGCGGCGTGCGGGTGGCACAAGCGAGGAGAGCAAGCACTAACTGGCCCAAAATGACCGTGAGGACGTGGCGGAGCTAATGGCAAGCGCAATTGGACAGAGATGAAGAGTCGGCGGTGAATTTCAACGGCGGAGCGAGGTCGTCGGCGACGGCGACGGGAGGAAGAAAGAAGAAGAACTCGGCCACGGCGACGGTATTTATAGGGCAAGGTCGATGGATGGACTGCGCGCAAAAGTGGTGAAACAGAGTCACCCATCCGAAAAAGATTGCAGGAAATCATTGGTAACAGGCAGGATCCCTACCTGGTGTGCCAACTATCGGTGTTTCGACCCCGGGGGTCAACACCAATGAGTAAATTCGTAATTGTGTGCTCCCTTAATCCGGTGGGTGATGCAAGAAGGACATGACGAATTATCCCGGTTCGGGCAAAGAAGGCCCTACGTCCAGCGGAGGGATAGTTCATGTTATCTTGCACCGAAGTGCTAGTACAGGGGTGAATACAAGCAGGTGTGAGAAGTGTGAGCTTGAGCTCGAGCGTTTCGGGTGCTTATCTCTCTACTTCACACTGTCTTGCGGTGTTATTCTGTGATCTAAAGCCTTAGCGTATGATGCTCTGGATCTCTCGATCCTTCTCTAGCTAAAGTCCTGGCGCCTCCTTTTATAGGAGAAGGAGGGGCACAGGAGTACATGTTTTTAGGGCTCACATGGTTGGTGACGTATGACGTTGATGCCGATCATGTCGGTGCCGCTGTAGAGGTGTACGTCGGCATGGGAGGTCCTGCAGCCGTCGCGTCGGAAGTTGTTGAAGTGTTGACTGGAGTTGTTGAAGTCTTGCTCGAGGGTCAGCATGACGGAGCCGAGGGGCAACGATCGAGGCCTCAGGTCAAGTCGAGGGCGTCGAGTCGAGGGGGTCGAGGCCTATCGAATAAGGCTGAATCCATGGGAAATGCAGGGAATGTGCTAACTTACGCGTCTCGAGGAGGTGCTGGACGGGGCACAGTGCTCGGTATGGCATAACAGTGAGGTATGATCCGCGAGATTCTAGGGTAAGGGCGGTAAAAGCAGGATTCGACTGCCATACTCGCAACTGTTACTATAACTGTGACCATACGGTTAGGCGGGAGCAGGTAAAATGTATTGAATGCGCCTGGATCTGTACAGGGAGTAGGTAGCCAAGGGTTATACTGTGCTCGAGGGATGCCTATTCGCACGGGCGAAGTTCCGTCCTCGAGGGCAGGCTTGTTCGCTCGGGCAAAGTTCCATCCTCGAGGGTTAGCTCATTCGCTGGGCAAAGTTCTGTCTTCGAGGCCGGCCCGTTCACTTGGGCAAAGTTCCGTCCTTGAGGGGTCGCCAGAATTATACCCTCGAGCGTATAGCCTCGGTCCGCGTGGTAGCCCATCGAGCAGGCCGTGGCTTTGGGCTGTTGATGCCCGTTCATGGGCCGGCCCAATATGCCTTAGCCTGTGGGCTTTGGAACGATAGTGAAGGATGTCGATGGAGGGTTTGCGTTGCTGATTTCGGGGATTAGTCCAGTTAATCAAGGGTTTGGGGTACCCCTTTCCTGGGTACTCGACTGAGATGGTCTTGACTTGGATGCTGCTCATGGGTTGGCCCAGCATGGCTGGATGTGCGCTGGTGGACCTTTGTCCCTCAGGCTGGTTGTGGGCTTTTTTGGGTTTAATTGTTCGGGGGCTAACTCTCCTGGGTTGAAATTTAAGGTACCCCTTACCCAGGTACCTGACAAAAAGTCAAAGTGACTTATAATTTGGAACAACGAAAGTAACACAGGATCTTGTGCGCATATTATCTATAAAATAACAAGGGAACAATAGAGAATTTTGAAACTGAATTCTAATCTCTTTTAAAAAACATTTCTGCTTGGGCCCTATCCAACGTGTGCTCCCATCACGCGGACATAGCCCAATAGGCCCTACAGCGGCAACATTCTCACGACGCTTGTCTTCTCCGTCTGTCAGTGTACTCCCAATTCGCAAATGCGGAGAATCAGAGATGCGGACATGCAGTAGTCAGTAGCAGACATCGGCCATGCATGGTTGATGGTTCTCAGGTCCGGGCACCGGGGAGAGGGGCTTGCCAGAGGAGAGGTTGGTGGTCGCTAGATCTCGTCGGATTGGTAGATCCGACCCTGGGACCAGGTAATAAAATCACGCTCATTTGCTGACCGGATCGAAACTTGGTCCAGAACCGTTCGGACTCCTCTGCGAGTCGGATGAGAGCTGGAGTGTTTAAGTGTAAGAGCCACAGGCATACGATCTCCCAGAGTTCAGAGGGCCAAAATTTCGTCGATTCCACTGCGAGCGTCGCCCGCCGTCTCCTGAGGTTGACATGTCATCGCCGTTCAGCCCATGGGCAGGCCTCCCCTCAGAGGTCCTCCTCTTCATTAGCAATGGCTGTGGCCTCCCATTTGAATCCTACTGCCGCGTCCATGGCGTCTGCACCGCATGGCGCGCCGCCCTCCCGCTGTCGATCCCTTCGCTCACCACTGTCACCATCCCACCCGACGCTCCTCCACGCGACCTCATCCCCAACAGCTACGTCTCGTACCATCTGGGGGAGCGCCCGGTGCAGCTGTCCGCCCTAATCATCCCGGCGGACAGCTCATTCCATCTCGCCACGCTGCCCATACTCGGCGAATGCGTCGGCTCTACCAATGGCTGGCTGGCTATCATTGACCACAGGCGATAGATCTTCCTCCTGAACCCTCTCCGTGGCGGCAAGCAGATCCCTCTCCCTCCGCTCAGGAATGACCAGAAGCAGGTGCCAAAGGTCGTGTTCACGCCACATCCGACGCCCGATGACTACATCGCCGTGGCGATCTGTGACCTGCACAGGCTTGCCTATACCAAGACGCGGGACATGAAGTGGATGATTATGGACGTTGACATGGAGAAGACGGACAGGCTCACCGATCTGGCTTACGATACCGATGCCGGCAAGGTGTACTGCGTCACCACGTGCGGGGACATGCACGTTCTCCACATCCCCCAGGGCCGACGACGGAGGCCCACCGTTGAACCCCTGCAGGTCGAGCGTGCTGGCCTCCTGTTCAAGCTGGCCATCATCTACACCGTGCCCTATGACACCGCGTCCAAGTTCACTGGCGTCAAAAAAGTCTTTTTTCGAAGGAGGCGTGTACCAGGTGTGGCGGAACACCACCAGTGCCGTCTGTTGGCCCGTTCAGGCAGGCAATCATTTTTGCATGGAAAAAGATGAGGTCTTTCTCCTCAAGTATGACCCCGGGCGCCAACCGTGCTGGGACGTGGCAAATTATCTAGGAGGCTATGCAGCGTTCATCGGCAAGAACAACCCCGTGGTGCTGTGGCCAGAGGATGCGCCGGGTGTGAGCCCCGACTGCGTGTACTGGATGGATGAGTGGTCCAGGAATGAGCCTATAGTGTTCGACTTGACCACAGGAACCTCCACGCTGCATCCCTCTTCAGCCAAAGTACTAAATCCCTCATGCAGACTAGCCTGCTGGTACTTTTTGGATGAGAAGATTATAAGCATCAGGGACAAAGGAAGGAAACGACGCATAAGTGGAGAGGATTGTGGGCCAATCGTGAAGAATCGGAAAGTGCATTAGGGATGGACTGCACAGAAGATTCATTAAGGTTCTTATGCCTTCCTGTGTACTGTGCCTTGGTCATGCCCTTTATGTTCTGAATTATTATGCATTATGAAATGCTTGGTCTCCTTGCAGAGGTAGCCTAGCCTCCCTAAAACCCCTTGCTAGCAGAAGAGCTGATTTGGTTCAACCAGGGTGAGAGGAAGGTAGCACAAGGGGGCCAAAGACATATTTAGTTGTTCTAAATTACCATCAGTTTGAGTGAACTCTTTTTTTTTACTTATTTATTATCATGTAATAAGTTTGAGTTATTTGGTATGAAATGTTTTGTTTGCTTTTGATTATGTTGGCTGAATCAAAACTGATAAGTAAAAATGTGGTTGGTGTTGAGTCACATGTGCGTTTGGGAAGATATTTTGCTGGTAAAAAACTGTTGGCAAAGAAATTTCTGTCTGTTATTTAACAGGTCACAATGGTTGAAGGGTTATGTGGGGATAAGAAGTGTGATGTAAGGTGGTGCAACTTATAAACCCTATGGATCTCAGGTGAGTTGGTGTAGGT
>CM041644.1:18390550-18408524 GCA_023333625.1 Bothriochloa decipiens | reverse complement strand
GCTGAACTTTCTGTTTAGATTTGGCCTCATTGGATATAGAATGTGATTACATTTATGGTACCTTCTTGGACCCCCTATAAGTCTATAACTTTTGGTGTACCATAGCCCATGAAGAGGTCGAGTTTCTTAGAGCTTTTCACCGCACCAAATCTTAGAGCTTTCCAACCTAAGAACTTGGGGATAGGGAGGAAGAACCCAAAGAATACGAAGAACAAGGGTAGTCGAAGCTACCACCACAGCAACACACACGATTTAATCCGAGGTTCGGCAATCCCCACAAAGGAGTTCCTACGTCGCCGTTGTTGAGGTGACCACTAAGGTCCGACAACGAAGGTCTCCTCCCTCAAGCAACCACGAAGGAAAGCTTGAGATATCCACTAAGAATCAGGGTAATACAAACACTTCGGGGCGCCCTCACAAGTGAATCAATATGGGCAGCCATGGAGAACGCCTAGCCGGCTAGGGTTCCAAGAACCCAAGGGTAACAAACACAAATAAAACCGGCAAGACGAGGAATCCAAGTGCTAGAGTCATAGGTCGAAGTTCCAGCTCTCTAATCTCATGTCCCTAGCTCAAATCCTTGAGGGGATGAAGTTTGGGAGCAAAGGGGGAAAGAGTGCAGACGAGCAGAAGCTTGGGAGCTGTTTTTCTCGGGTGTGGAATGAGTGGAATAGCAAGAGAGAGAGAGGTGAGGAAAGGGGTATATATATGTCTGTCAAGAACAACTACCAGTACTACCAATGGAAATCATCGAAACTACCGGTACCTCACCAATATGACCGTTGTTGCATGTCAGAGCGTGCACAGGATAACACACCGGTACTACCGGTAGTACAAACCTGCACAACTGGGCACATTCGACTTGGTCTAGAAATATTGGTCGGTACTATCGGACTATAAGTCCAATAAAATTGGTACTACCGATGGCGATCGGTACTTCCGGTAGTACAACTACCACAACATCGAGGATTCGACTTTGTTGAAAAAATAGGACCGATACTTCTAATCTATAAGTCAATTAAATCCGGTAGTACCGGTAAGCACCGGTAGTTTCCGTGGGACCACCGGAACTTCCGGTAGTGCACCGATGGCAACCGTGCACATTCGACTTGGCAGAAAATATTCGACCGGTACTTTCGGTCTAAAACTCAAATATAACTGGTTCTACTAGTAGGCCAGATTGGGTGAAGAATGGACATTTTTTAAGTGTTGTGAGTGCAACGGTGTCTCTCCAAACGCTCTAAAGATCGACATGAGCACTTTTAGACCTCGAATAAACAACCTAATTTGTATCCATATTGATAGTACAATATTTTCTATAACTCAAGTAAAGATGAAATCTGAGGAATCTCTTGAACAGAAATTTCGTCCATCCACATAAAATTTAGGGTGCTTGTATCACCAAATACTGTCAATTAAATCTTTCAATGGACTAACACCTACATATTCGCTTAGATGAACTTGTTAGTCCCTAATTTTGATTGTCATTAATTATCCAAAACCCACATCGGGGACGAATGCACTTTCAATTAGCCTTTGTGTATGGATCACATTTAATATTTTTATTTATATTTAATATTAATATTCCCAAGAAGGATAGCTCCTCCAGCAGGAGCCCTAGCCACATTTCCAAAAATCATTCCAACCGATTGATCTTGCATCAGTGTGGCCCATATGGCTTGAAGCAGATTTCGCCGGAAGCGACTTCTCGAGGCTCCTCGTCCTTGTCAGCTGGTTATTCTCAGCTTCTCTGGCCTCTGATCCGAATCCGAATCTAGTGAAACAAATATATATTCGAGCTTCTGCTTCTACTTCTTGATTCTTCTCCTCTTCCCCCTCTCTTTGGTAGCTCTCTCTTCCTCTCTCTCGTCGCTCGATCCCTCTCTATCTCCATCCCAATGCTAGCGGCCGCGGTTGCTGTGGCCAACCTCTTCCACGCCCTATTCCTCCCTGGCACCATCCTCCTCCCCCTCCCCCTCCCCCTGCTCCCTAGCCCATGCCTCCTTCCCCCTCGCTTCCCCCTGGTGTTGCCTCCTGGTGCTCGATGAAACCCTAGTTGCCTCTTCGTTGCTAGCGGCAGCGGCTGCCGCGCTGGCTCAACTCGATGGCTTGATCTGCAGGTACCTCACCATGTTCTATTCCTTCATTTCATGGCTTCTCCTCTAAAACCTCTCTCTCGTGGACACGCGTGCTGTTGCAGGCAACTGTTCTCCTTCGGCCATTATCCTCCTAAATCCTACTGTTTGGTTGTTGGCATGCTTATGCTAGTTGGCTGTGTTGGTCCTCCCTCCCCTGCACAGGTAAGAAGCTAGCTTATCAGTACAATCCATGTAGGGTTATGAGGGTGCTACAGTAGCCAGAAAACAAAACTTTTTGACCTCATAAACCAGGATCTACTTCTAGTTACAAGTTACGGGATTACCACTAGACACGCAGGTGCAGCGGAAGACGACTCGATGTAGTCGTACGCGTTGTAGCAGGCTGTGCAGTTGCGTGGTCATCCATCACATCAATCTCCTTGCGTGGTTCATCTCAGTGCTCCAGATGTAGCACCTCCGAGGAATCCCACACGTGCAGGGAATAAGCGATGCACCTCCGGACTGCTAGGCCCACGAGGAGCAGAAGGTGCGAGCATGGGGAGGGCGACAGCGGCTATCAAAGGCATGTATATCCTTGACTGTGCCCCTACCCCTTGCTTATATAGGCATCCCCAATGAGCTCACGAGTTGGAGGCCTATTAGTAACCCTAAGCCTTGTCTAATTCGGGTCCAACCCAAATTAGGATTCCAGTCCATTAAGCATGTGACCCTATGGGTTCACACACACATTGACATGGGCCGAGTACTCCTACTCGCCCAATAGTTGACAGCGGCCTCTAGCAAGACATGACAACTCCTCTGCATACGCAAAGATCATATCAGATGAAACACTACGACCACATATAAGTTATTCCCTTTGCCACTCGATATATGGTTCAACTCGTGGGTTAGCAGTTAACCCAAGCACAACCATGCATTTGTTGATCCAATCACTTGAGTGATCCAGTGATATCTCTCTCACATAGAAAGGGGCAAATTCCATCTTGATTCTCTATGTCTCATAACATGCTCCTCGACCACCCGAAAACCACCTTTATAACTACCCAGTTACGGAGCAGCGTTTGATAGTCCCTAAGTAGGCCGTTTCACATCTTGAGTACATACCATAATCTTAGGTCTAAGGATATAACGTACATGACATGAACAGAGACTTTCTCATGTCGGGTCAGTCCAGCCTACATGTCTCCCATGCGCCCACATTATTAGTTTGATATCTCCATGTCCATGACTTGTGAAACATAGCCATCAATAATATATGTGCTGGTCTAATATTCAAGTGTGTTCTCACAAGAACACCGACCAGGGATAAATTTAGAATAACCATGCAAGTAAAGAGTTTCATAAAAAAATTCACATAATTGCTAATCAATACAAGTTGTCTTTAATGGATATTCAATGAACATTTTATTAATCATGGATACAATCAGAATATCATCATCTACATGATTAGGTCTAGGGCATATTCCTAACAGTCTCCCACTTGCACTAGAGTTAATCTCTTAGATGTCTAATCCCTATAGACCTCATGTGCACCTCATGCTTAGGCTGTGGAAGAGCCTTTGTCAAAGGATCTGCTACATTCAAATCCGTATATATTTTGCACAATTTGATCTCTTCTCATTTCACAAACTCTCGAATGAGATGAAACTTCTGGAGTACGTGTTTGTTCTTCTGGTGATCCCTAGGCTGCTTAGCCTGTGCAATCGCCCCATTGTTATCACAATGTAAATTCAATGGGCCTGACGCATTCGAAAACACACCAAGCTTAATGAGGAACCTCCTCAACCAAACACCTTCCTTTGCCGTGCCAGAAGCTGTAATGTACTTGGCTTGCTGTAGAATCAGACACCGTCTCCTGCTTGGAACTTTTTCAGCTAACTGCACCACCATTTATTGTGAACACAAAACCTGATTGAGATAGTGAATCATCCCCGTCGGTTTGGAAGCTAGCATCGGTGTAACCGTTTACAACGAGCTCCTCCTCACCTCCATAGATTAGGAACACGTCCTTAGTCCTTCGTAAGTACTTTAGGATATTCTTAACAAGCGTCTAGTGAGGGTTCACCCGGATTAGCTTGGGACCTGCTCGCAACACTTAGAGCATATGAGACATCTGGGCGAGTACATATCATGGCATACATGATGGAACCAACGGCCGAAGCATATGGAACCTTACTCATGCAGCTGTGCTCTTCATCTAATGAAGGACACTGCTTGTCACTAAAGCGCATAACATGTGACATAGGCAAGAACCCTTTCTTGGACTGTTCCATGTTGTACCATTTCAACACCTTGTCAATGTACGTGTCTTGGCTTAATCCTATTAGCCTTCTTGACCTATCTCTATAGATCTTAATTCCTAAGATGTATGCTGCTTCACCTAAATCCTTCATAGAAAAACTATTATTCAGTGAAGTCTTTATAGATTGCAACATAGGAATGTCATTCCCAATCAATAGTATGTCATCCACATACAAGATCAGAAACATAATAGCGCTCCCACTTACCTTCTGGTAAACACAAGGTTCTTCTTCATTCTGACAGAAGCCAAACCCTTTTACTACCTCATCAAAATAAATATTCCAACTGTGAGATGCTTGCTTTAACCCATAAATAGATTTCTTAAGCTTGCATATCTTTCTAGCACTATTAATATCAACAAAACCTTCGGGCTATATCATATACACATCCTCATCTAAATACCCATTTAGAAAGGCTGTTTTAACATCCATCTGTCATATCTCATAATCAAAATATGCAGCAATTGCTAGAATGATCCGAATAGATTTAAGCATCTCTACCAGCGAGAATGTCTCATCATAGTCAATTCCTTGAACTTGCCAAAAACCTTTTGTGACAAGTCGAGCTTTATAGACATGAACATTTCTGTCCATATCCTTCTTCGTCTTAAAGATCCATTTGCTCTCTATGGGTCTAACCGCATCAGGCGGGTCAACCAAGTTCCAAACTTGATTGTCTCCCATGAAATCTATCTCGGATCTCATGGCACTTTGCCATTTATCGGAATCTGGATCCATCATAGCTTCAGCATAATCCATAGGTTCGTCATCGTCTAACAATAACAAATCCCTACGCAATGCGTGAAGTCTTGCTGATCTTTGTGGTTGTGGTGGTGTCTCCACTGCTACAGGTGTCTCAACTTGAACTGCTACATTAGCATCACTCATAGAGTCAGTCACTACTGGCTCATCTTGAACTTCTTCAAGATACACCTTTTGTCCATTATTTTCTCTTTTGAGAAACTCTTTCTCTAAGAAAACACTATTTTAAGTAATAAACACTTTGCCCTGTGACCGGTTATAGACATAATACCCTAAAGTTTCCTTCGGAAATCCCATGAAAAAATACTTGTCCGATTTGGGTGTTAGTTTATATGATATAAGTCATTTGACATAAACTTCACAATCCCAAATTTCTAGGAAAGAAAAACTGGGACTCTTACCAGTCCACATCTCATATGGTGTCTTAACTATAGACTTAGATGGTACCCTATTTAATGTGAAAGCGGCTGTTTCTAGAGCGTATGCCCAAAACGATAAAGGTAGGTCCGACTGGCTCATCATAGACCGAACCATGTCCAACAAGGTCCGATTACGTCGCTCAGACACGCCGTTTCTCTGGGGCGCTCTGGGTGGCATAAGCTGTGGAACAATTCCATAACTCTTAAGATGATTGCTAAAATCGTGACTTAGATATTCTCCTCCATGATCAGATCGCAAGGCCTTGATCTTCTTGACATGCTGATTCTCTACTTTATTCTGAAATTCTTTGAACTTCTCAAAAGTTTTAGACTTATGCTTCATTAGGTAGACATATCCATATCTACTAAAGTCATCAGTAAAAGTTATAAAGTATTGAAATCTGCCTCTAGCTGTCGTGCTCATTGGTCCACATACATCAGTATGTACAAGTTCCAACAAGTCAGACACCCTCTCAGGAAATCCTTTGAATGGCGCCTTGGTCATCTTGCCTAGAATGCAAGCCTCACATGTCTCGTATGATTCAAAATCAAACAAAGTTAGAAGACCATCATCATGGAGCCTCTTCATGCAATCTCACTTATATGACCCAAGCGACAATGCCACATATAGGTAGGACTTAACTCATTAAGCCGAGGCCGTTTAGCATTAACATTACAGACAGGTGCATCATCAAGATTTAAAATAAATAACCCATTCACAATGGATGCAAAAGCCACAAACACATCATTCTTTGAGATCACACAACCATTGTCTTTACTCGCAAATGAATAACCATCCTTCATCAAACATGAAGGTGACACAATGTTTTGACATAAACTAGGAACAAAATAACAATTATTCAATTCCAAAATAAATCTTGGTGGCAAGGGAAGTTGCATCGTCCCGACGTTCAATGAAGCAACTCTTGCATTATTGCCCACGCGGAAATCAACTTCTCATTTCTCCACGCTTCTACTTCTTATCATTCCCTGCATCGTATTGCAAATATGAGCAACCGATCCAGTATCAAATACCCAAGAATTGATATAAGAGTTAGTGAGGAAAATGTCTGTAACATGAACAACAAGTGTATGAGCGGGAGTACCTTTACTACCACCATCCTTCTTCAAGGACGCCAAGTACACCTTGCAGTTCCTCTTCCAGTGACCTTTCTCCTTACAATGAAAGCATTCATCATTCTTTGCAGGTGGTTCATCCTTGGAAGACGATTGGTTTGGCTTAGAGATCTCATCTTTGGCCTTGCCCTTCTTCTTCCAATTGCCCTTCCTTCTCTTAAAGTTAGGCCTATTTTGAACTGCCAACACTTGGCCACCTCCTGCTTTCTTGATGTCAACCTCTGCTATTTTCAGCATGCCACATAGTTCATTCAAGCCCTTCTCTGCCCCATGCATATGGTAGTTTGAGATGAAATTTCCATAACTGGGCGGAAGAGATGAAAGAATGAAATCAGTTGCCAACTCTTGGCCAATTGGGAAGCCTAGCTTCTCCAACCTCTGAGTGTAACCAACCATCTTGATTACATGTGGACCAACAGCTGCGCCCTCTGCTAGCTTGGTTTCTGCAAGCACCTTAGAGACATTGAACCTTTCAGTCCGCGCTTGAGTTTGGAACATATCTTCAAGCACCACGATCATATCGTTCGCTGAATGATTATTATGGAACTGCATCTGCAAATCAGGTTCCATACAAGCAAGCATGAGGCAACTCACTTCGATATCCACTTCACATGCTTTCTTGTAAGCATTTTTCTCAGCAGTAGGAGCACTCTCCTCACGCTCATCTGGTAATGGGGTGTCTAGAATATCTTCCTTTTTCTCAGCCCTGAGAACAATTCTCAGGTTGCGGATCCAATCCGCGTAATTTGTTCCATTCAACTTATCTTTCTCAAGAATTGTACGCAAAGAAAATGGTTGATTGCGAGCAGCCATCTACAACAAAAGTAACACAAAATACTAAGAAAATGTATCCATGAAAGAGTAAATTATCTCAAAATAAAATCTACTCCCACTAAAATCAATATCCCTTAATTAATACTTAGTGATTCAAGACCCACAACTAACAAGTCAACTAGTGAGCTTTAGCATCACCGCTAGAAGACATGGTAGATCGGTAAGCAACACTTTGCTAATCATATCACATATGACTCTTGTTGTTGGGCAGCATCTCTATGCTACGCTCAATCTACCCATGCTCCAAGGTCTCTAACCGTTAGGATGACCTTGTTTAAGTAACCAAACCTTCTTGCAGTAAGTATCCGATACGAACCTGCCTAGTCGAGGAAAACCAGTGGCACCCTAATTTCATAGACCCACCACCAATTGTACAAGCTTATGCAGTGCAAAGGTTGGGGAAGCATTTAACTTAAACATTGCTGAGGGATCATTCTACTTCACTACTGCACTCATGTAGACAAAAACATAATAGCATGTGAAAGTAGAACATAGTAAGAATGGCATAACACAAACATGACTTGGTATAGCCCATTATTCCTTTGGGGATCTTCATCTCCATCAATCTGTGCATCACGGTGATCTCCATCTCCATGATTCGAGTATGTCATCCTTCAGTGATGATTCTGCCAAGACTAGCTACTACTAGCGCAAGTAAAAAGAAATTACATAGTCACGGATAGATCATCACAGATTGGCACACAGGCCATTACATTAATTTTGATAATATGTATGTGGCTCCTGCCCATATTGTCCTCATGACATGCAAGCCATGAATTAAATACATACATGCATCATATACACATAAGGGCTATACCAGTCATCAATACCTGCAAAACAGAGTTATCCGAATCCGACGTCTAATCTTGCAACGCAGAAAACTTTATTTTCCAAGAATTATTTCGCAATTCTAATTTCACTGAATGCGGTGAAGGCAGAGAACCAGATGTAAAATTTTGTTCTCTACAATTTTCATTATAGTTCATCTCAATCCTAGTTACGGTTCAAAAGTTATGACTGTTTTACTGAACAACACTTTTCTCGGCAAACCGGCGCCCGGCAGTAAATTCCATCTACCACCGCCGCACATCATATGCGCTTGGCACTTGACCTAGGGTTCAATTTGATCAATCTGATTGATCTCTAACTCACCATGACTGGATTTACATGAATTACTTAACTCGGATGGCAGAATTTCGACCGATACGAGTAGATCGTTTCAAGACCAACACGGCAAGATGATGAACCAAGGTTAGAGACTCATCTACAACCACGCATATCACCATATGCACAAAACCAAACCTATAACGAGGCAGTAATGGCTCCAATACCACTGTAGGGTTATGAGGGTGCTATAGTAGCCAGAAAACAAAACTTTTTGACCTCATAAACCAGGATCTACTGCTAGTTACAGGTTACGGGATTACCACTAGACGCGCAGGTGCAGCGGAAGATGACTCGATGTAGTTGTACACGTCGCAGCAGGCAGTGCAGTTGCATGGTCATCCGTCACATCAATCTCCTCGTGCGGTTCATCCCAGTGCTTCAGATGCAGCACCTCCGAGGAATCCCACACGTGCAGGGAATAAGCGATGCGCCTCCGGATTGCTAGGTCCGCGAGGAGTAGAAGGCGCGAGCGTGGGGAGGGCGATGGCGGCTGTCAAAGGCATGTATATCCCTGACCGCGCCCCTACCCCTTGCTTATAAAGGCATCCCTAATGAGCTCACGAGTTGGAGGCCCATTAGTAACCCTAAGCCTTGTCTAATTCGGATCTAACCCGAATTAGGCTTTCAGCCCATTAAGCGTGCAACCCTATGGGTTCACGCACACATTGACATGGGCCGAGTACTCCTACTCACCCAATAGTTGACAGCAGCCTCTAGGAAGACGTGACAACTCCTATGCATACGCAAAGATCATATCAGATGAACCACTATGACCACATACAAGTTATTCCCTTTGCCACTCGATATATGGTTCAACTCATGGGTTAGCACTTAACCCAAGCACGGCCATGTATTTGTTGATCTAATCACTTGAGTGATCCAGTGATATCTCTCTCGCGTAGAGAGGGGCAAATTCCATCTTGATTGTCTATGTCTCATAGCATGCTTCCCGACCATCGAAAAACCACCTTTCTAACTACCCAGTTACGGAGCAGTGTTTGATAGTCCCTATGTAGACCGTTTCACATCTTGAGTACATCCACAATTTTAGGTCTAAGGATATAACGTACATGACATGAATAGAGACTTTGTCATGTCGGGTCAGTACAGCCTACATGTCTCACATGTGCCCACATTATCAGTTTGACATCTCCATGTCCATGACTTATGAAACATAACCATCAACTAATACATGTGTGCTGGTCTAATATTCAAGTGTGTTCTCACAAGAACGCCGACCAGGGACAATTTTAGAATAACCATGCAAGTAAAGAGTTTTATAAAATAATTCACATAATTGCTAATCAATACAAGTTGTCTTTAATGAATATTCAATGAATATTTTATTAATCTTGGATACAATCAGAATATCATTATCTACATGATTAGCTCTAGGGCATATTCCCAACAGTCCACTTAATTAGCTAGAGGTAGAAGAAGACCCTAAGCACACACACACACAACATGTTGGTGCTATTGCTGTGCGCTGGAGAACAACACACACACTCAAGTTTTGTTGAAAACTGAATATAAGAATTGTGATACAGCTGAACTACTCAGGCTGGTGCCCTTTACCTCCTATTTATAGCTGAAAGCAACTACTTACAATAGTCCTGGTGGCCTTCCTAGAAGTTACCTAAGTAAAGACCTTAAGTGTAAGTCAAGTCTTCAGCCCTACCTAGCTACCAGGAACTTGCTCTGTAGTTTGTAGGAAGTTTCCACTGCAATAGCAAGGAAGCTAGTTATTTATGCTAACATTGATGTTAGTGATAAATTTCTTTGTGCAATTTGTTGGGTGCAAGAAGGTTTATAGCCCTCAGCTGGGGATGTTTTGTTTGGTGGATCTAAAATAATTTAAGTATTCTATTGTAGTAGAGATAACAAAATGAATGTAAAAAAGTCAAAGTGCGTTATAATTTGGAATAAAGAAAGTAACACAGGATCTTGTGCGCATATTGTCTATAAAATATCTTTATAACGAGGGAACAATAGAGAATTTTGAAACTGAATTCTAATCTCTTTTAACAAAACATTTCTGCTTGGACCCTAGCCAACGTGTGCTCCCATTACGCGGACACAGCCCAATAGGCCCTACAGCGGCAACATTCTCACGACGCTTGTCTTCTCCGTCTGTCGGTGTACTCCCAATTCACAAATGCAGAGAATCAGAGATGCTGACATGCAATAGCTAGTAGCAGACATCAGTCATGCATGGTTGATGGTTCTCAGGTCCGGGCACCGGGGGAGAGGGGCTTGCCGGAGGAGAGGTTGGCGGTCACTAGATCTCACCGGATTGGTAGATCTGACCCTGGGACCAGACAATAAAATCACGCTCATTTGCTGACCGGATTGAAAACTTGGTCTAGAACCATTCGAACTCCTCTGCGAGTCGGATGAGAGCCGGAGGGCTTAAGTGTAAGAGCCACAGGCATCCAATCTCCTAGAGTTCGGAGGGCCAAAATTTCCCCAATTCCACTGCGAGCGTCGCCCGTTGTCTCCGGAGGCTGCCATGTCGTCGCCGTTCGGCCCATGGGCGGGCCTCCCCTCAGAGCTCCTCCTCTTCATCAGCAATGGTTGCGGCCTCCCATTCGAATCCTACTACCGCGTCTGCGTTGTCTGCACCGTGTGGTGCGCCGTCCTCCCGCCACCGATCCCTTCATTCATCAATGTCACCATCCCGTCCGATGCTCCTCCACGCGACCTCATCCCCAACAGCTATATCCCGTACCATCTGGGGGAGCGCCCGGTGTAGCTATCCGCCCGAATCCTCCCGGCGGACAGCTCGTTCCATCTCGCCATGCTACCCATACTCGGCGAATGTGTCGGCTCTAGCAACGGCTAGCTGGCTGTCACCGACCACAGGCGGGAGATCTTCCTCCAGAACCCTCTCCACTGCGGCAAGCAGATCCCTCTCCCTCCACTCAGGAATGACTGGAAGTCGGTGCCTAAGGTCGTGTTCGCGCCGCATACGATGCCCAATGACTACATCGCCGTGGTGATCTATGACCTGCACAGGCTCTCCTATACCAAGAAGCAGGAAATGAAGTGGATGATTATGGACGTCAACATGGAGAAGACGGATTGGTTCGCCGATCTGGCCTACGATACCGACTCCGGCAAGGTGTACTGCATCACCGTGTCGGGGACGTGCACGTTCTCCACATCCCCCAGGGCCGGCGGCGGAGGCCCACCGTCGAACCCTTGCAGGTCGAGTGTGCTGGCCTTCCATTCAAGCCGGCTGCCATCTACGCCGTGCGCTACAACACCGTGTCCAAGTTCACCGGCGTCAAAAAAGTATTTTTTTCGAAGGAGGCGTGTACCAGGTGTGGCAGAATACCACCAGTGCCGTCTCTTGGCCCGTTCAGGCAGGCAATCATTTTCTCATGGAAAAAGATGAGGTCTTTGTCCTCAAGTATGACCCCGGGCGCCAACCGTGCTGGGATGTGGCGAAGGATCTTGGAGGCTGTGCAGTGTTCATCAGCGAGAACAACCCCGTGGTGCTGTGGCCAGAGGATGCGCTGGGTGTGAGCCCTGACTGCACGTACTGGATGGATGAGTGGTCCAGGAATGAGCCTATGGTGTTCGACATGGACCAAGAACCTCCACGCTGCATCCCTCTTCAGCTAAAGTACTGAATCCCTCATGCAGACCAGCCTGCTGGTACTTTTTGGATGAGAAGATTGTAAGCATCAAGGACAAAGGAAGGAAATGACGCATAAGTGGGCCAGTCATGAAGAATCAGAAAGTGCATTAGGGATGGACTGCACAAAAGATTCATTAAGGTTCTTATGCCTTCCTATGTACTGTGCCTTTGTCATGCCCTTTATGTTCTGAATTATTATGCATTATGAAATGCTTGGTCTCCTTGCAGTGGTAGCCTAGCCTCCCTAAAACCCCTTGCTAGCAGAAAAGCTGATTTGGTTCAGCCAGGGTGAGAGGAAGGTAGCACATGGGGCCAAAGACATATTTAGTTGTTCTAAATTACCATCAGTTTGAGTGAACTCTTCTTTTTTTACTTATTTATTATCATGTAATAAGTTTGAGTTATTTGGTATGAAATGTTTTGTTTTCTTTTGATTATTTTGGCTGGATCAAAACTGATAAGTAAAAATGTGGTTGGTATTGAGTCACATGTGAGTTCGGGAAGACATTTTGCTGGGAAAAAAACCATTGGCAAAGAAATTTCTGTCTGTTATTTAACGGGTCACAATGGTAGAAGAGTTATGTGGGGATAAGAAACATGATGTAAAGTGGTGCAACTTATAAACCCTATGGATCTCAGGTGAGTTGGTGTAGGTGATGCTGAATAATTAACCAGGGGGATGTGTATGAAATGGAAGTGGACATATACTATGCTACTTGTCTGCATCGCTCTAAAAAGACTGCAAATATCTATGGAAAGGTAAATCCACTAAACATTAAAAAAATTCCGTTGCTGCTGTTTAGAAAATCAACAAACAACAACAACAACATAGCCTTTTGTCCCAAGCAAGTTGGGGTAGGCTAGAGATGAAACCCAAAAGAGGCATAAAAACAAAGAACACATAAATAGTACAAGAAAAAGATTACGGTTCAGGCACGTTAATTGCTAGTCTCCAAACGCTTCTATCCATAGCTAAATCCTTAGGGATATTCCACTCCTTAAGGTCTCTCTTAACTGACTCATCCCAAGTCAGTTTAGGTCGACCTCTACCTCTCTTTACATTATCGACCCGCTTTAGAACCCCACTACGCACCGGTGCCTCAGAAGGCCTCCGTTGGACATGGCCAAACCATCTCAACCGGTGTTGAATCAATTTTTCCTCAATTGGTGCCACCCCAACCCTATCCCGAATATCGTTGTTCCGAACTCTATCCCTCCTTGTGTACCCACAACACCATCATAACATACGCATCTCTGCTACACTCAATTGCTGGATATGTCACCTTTTTGTAGACCAACATTCAGCACCGTATAACATCGCCGAACGAATCGCTGTCCTATAAAACTTACCTTTTAACTTTTGAGGCACCCTTCTATCATAGAGGACGCCTGAAGCTTGATGCCATTTTAATCAACTGGCTAAAATTCTATGCCTAACATCTTCATCAATGCCACCATCCTTTTGTAGCATCGATCCTAAATACCAAAAAGTATCCTTCTTGGCCACCACTTGCCCATCGAGGCTAACGTCTCCCTCCTCATTCCTAGTCACGCTGAAATCACACCTCATATACTCGGTCTTGGTCCTACTAAGTCTAAACCCTTTCGACTCTAACGTGTGCCTCCATAGTTCTAATTTCCTATTAACCCCTGTCCTAGTCTCATCCACTAGCACCACATCATCAGCAAAGAGCATACACCAAGGGATATCACCTTGTATGTCTCTTGTGACCTCATCCATCACCAAAGTAAATAAATAAGGGCTCAATGCCGACCCTTGATGTAGTCCTATTTTAATTGGAAAGTCACTGGTGTCGCCATCACATGTTCGGACACACGTCACCACATTCCTGTACATATCCTTGATGAGGGTGATGTACTTAGTTGGGACTTTGTGCTTTTCCAAGGCCCACCACATGACATTTCTCGGTACCTTGTCATATGCCTTCTCGAGGTCAATAAAGACCATGTGCAAGTCCTTCTTCTGCTCTGTATACCTCTCCATCAACTGTCGTAATAAGAAAATTGCCTCCATGGTTGAACTACTAGGCATAAACCCAAATTGGTTTTGGGTCACACTTGTCACTCTTATTAGGCGATGCTCGATAACCCTCTCCCAGAGCTTCATCGTATGGCTCATCAACTTAATCCCACGGTAATTAATACAACTTTGAACATCTCCCTTGTTCTTGAAGATCGGTACTAATATACTTCTTCTCTATTCTTCAGGCATCTTGTTTGACCGAAAATGAGGTTAAAAAGATTAGTTAACCATACTATCGCTCTGGCACCTAGGCATCTCCACATCTCAATGGGGATACCGTCAGGGCCCATTGCTTTACCTCCCTTCATCCTCTTCAAAGCCTCCTCGATCTCTGCCTCCTGAAATCTCCTCACAAAACGTCTATTGGTATCGTCAAATGAGTCATCCAACTCCAAGGTAGGACCCTCATTCTCCCCATTAAACAACTTGTCAAAGTACTCTCTCCACCTGTCCTTGATCTCCTCATCCCTCACCAAAAGTTGATCCATCCCATCCTTGATGCATTTGATTTGGTTGATGTCCCTCGTCTTCCTCTCGCAGATCCTAGCCATCCTATAAATGTCCTTCTCCCCTTCCTTCATGCCTAGTCGCTGATAAAAGTCATCATACGCCTGACCTTTTGCTACACTCACCGCTCGTTTTGCAGCCCTCTTTGCTATTTTATAGCCCTCGATGTTGGCTGCACTCTTGTCATGATGGAGGCGCTTGAACCACTCCTTCTTCTCCCTAATAGCCCTTTGCACCTCGTCATTCCACCACCAGGTGTCTTTCGCTTCTCGTTTGCCTCCCCTACTCACTCCAAACACATCTGAAGCCACCTTTCGAACACATGTTGCCATCTTTAGCCACATGTCATCTGCATCTTCTCCTTCTTCCCACAGCCCCTCATCTAGCATCCTCTCCTTAAATGTTTGCGTTGCTTCCCCCCTAAGCTTCCACCATTTTGTTCTCGCAATCTTGGCCCGATTGTCCCGATGGACACGTACCCGAAAGCAAAAATCCGCCACCACAAGCTTGTGCTGAGGGAAAACACACTCCCCAGGTAACACCTTACAATCTAAGCAAGCACGTCTATCCCCCTCCTTGCAAGGATAAAGTCGATCTGACTCAGGTGTTGTCCGCTACGAAAGGTCACTAGATGGGATTCTTTCTTCTTAAAGACGGTGTTCGCTATCAACAAATCATAGGCCAACGCGAAGTTCAAAACATCCTCCCCCTCTTGATTTCTACTACCATACCCGAAACCCCCATGCACCCGCTTGAAACCTACATTAGTCGCACCCACATGGCCGTTGAGGTCTCCTCCTATGAAGAGTTTCTCGCTGATAGGCACAGTACTAACCATGCTATCGAGATCTTCCCAAAACTGCCTCTTGGTGCTCTCGCAAAGACCTACCTATGGGGCATAGACACTGATCACATTCAGAGCCGAATCTCCAACTACCAACCGGACTAGGATAATCCGGTCACCTTACCGCCGCACATCAAATAGTCCATCCTTAAGGCTCCTATCGATCAAGATGCCTACACCATTCCTACCCGATGTTGTCCCCGTGTACCAAAGTTTGTAGCCAGTATCCTCCACCTCCTTCGCCTTCTCGTCCTTCCATTTAGTCTCCTGAATGCATAGGATATTTAGACGTCTCCTAATTGCTGTATCGACTAGCTCTCTTAACTTACCCATTAGGGACCCTACATTCTAGCTACCTAGACGAATTCTAGTTGGCTCGGCTAGCTTTCTTACCCTTTGCACCCGTCGAGGGAAGTGCGAAGACCCTTGCTCATTTTTTACTACACCCGGGCGCAGATGTAGCGCGTCACAAAGGTTGTGACGACCCGACCCTTGCTCATTTATCATCGTACCCGGATCACGATACGACGTGCCACTAAGGGGATGACGACCCGGTCCTTGCACATTTGACACTACACCCGGGTTCCGATGTAGCGCGTCGCTAAGAGTGTTATGCCCCAACGAATCTCTTGTGGGTTTCATATCCATGAGAGTGGCTGGTTTTGAAATGTTGGCTAGCCGCACCTAACACACCCTCCTCCTTTATCCGGGCTTGGGACCGGCTATGTTGAAATGACTCAAGAAAGTCTTCCAATCAACATAGGCGAAGTGCTTAGCGTAGCGTAGCAAAATGAAAGGGTTATTGAGAATGCCTCTTTTCAAAAAGAATAGAAGAAGGCATTCCTTCATTTTTTATTTTATTTGAAGAGGAAAAACTAATCCCGTCTTTTCCAACTGTAGTTCATGTATTCCGGGTCAGGTGGATCCACCGTATTACTCCCCAAGAGAGCCGCCGGCCTCGGAAGGCCCTTTAATGTTTTGTGACACTTGAAATTAGCTTCGGAGATAAGCTAATAATCTTATTCAATTGAAAGGGTGTTAGATAGCACAAAGCTATGTATCTAACAAAGGTTCTTTACAGTGAGATGGCCTATCCTTCCAAGCAACATAATTGTCCATTGTCTTCGGCTGTCAGCTGATATGCAGCGCTCAACAACATTGAGATTTTGGTCATATTCTATCTGTACGTAATATGGATGTGAATAGTTATGAAAAAAGAATTTGATTATTTATGCCATGTCATTAGATACATGTTTGTTTGACTTTTGCTAACCTACATTGAATCTGCAAAATTATCTGGATGCCATTCCAGCAAAGGTCTACAGTTTTTATTTCTTCCTTGTTGTTGTTGGACCTTCCTATCTTTTCTTAATGTGAAATACAAAAAATCTATTGGGAGTACCTGCACTTCACTGAAAAGAGCTTGTGTTGAACCGCTAATTATAGGAAGCAAGCACTTTATTTTAGTTGTGCCCTACTTTATTTTAGTTGTGCCCTATGGTTCAGTGACCCTCGACGTCATTAAAAAGGGTTTTGTGCCCACTTGCTGACTTGGTGAACTTTCTGTTTAGATTTAGCCTCATTGGATATAGAATGTGATCACATTTATGATACCTTCTTGGACCCCCTATAAGTCTATAACTTTTGGTGTACCATAGCCCACGTCCTCTACTGTTTATAACATGCTATTTATTTTGCTGCAATGCAGGTAGATTTGTTGCTTGGTGGCTACTAAGAAGAAATGCCTCTGGTGCAATGCAACAAGTTAAAGAGATAGCTAGAGAAATCCCTGAATTCTTCATACCTACAATGCCAGTCTCAAGTCCAGTTGATGCATGGACATATATAAAATATAAGAGGAAAATAGTCATCAGTAGAATCAAGAAGCTTTTCCCATCTAGATTTCTCTTATAGTCTGCCACTTTTGGTTACAAGCCATGCTCTTTAGTACCTCCTCCATCCAATTTGGCCCTTTTAAATGTTTTGTTGCCCCCTTTTGCCTACAGGTCGCAGTCGAGCTCCAGAATGAATTTTTATTTGTGCCAGATAGATGTATGAAATGTTGAACTAAAAATCTTAAGGTTGCAGCCATTGCCTGCATCTATAATATGTCCACATCTTTTCTTGGTTAACTTCTGCGATAAGAAATTAACCCAGTTCCCAAAACCTGCTTTTTTTCCTATTCTGAATTGTTAATAGTCCTCATGAAAAGGTTCTT
>CM041644.1:18138949-18390150 GCA_023333625.1 Bothriochloa decipiens | reverse complement strand
GAAATTGGTTCTCAGACTATTTGTTTTCAAAGGAGCACTTCATTAACCGCTGATTTTATGCCTGTCTAGCAACACTTGCTTCAGCTCCATGACTACTATCTGATACTTCCTTAACTGGAGATTCTGTTTTTGCACTCAATTTTCTTGTGTTAGTGCT
This sequence comes from Bothriochloa decipiens, assembly GCA_023333625.1. Classification (NCBI taxonomy): domain Eukaryota; kingdom Viridiplantae; phylum Streptophyta; class Magnoliopsida; order Poales; family Poaceae; genus Bothriochloa; species Bothriochloa decipiens. Next base: position 18,389,993 of record CM041644.1, on the reverse strand, counting down.
ACCTCATGAATATGAGCAATGTTATACCTATGTTATACCTATCATGCAATGTATTATATTTGGAGTCCAATACATACCAATATATAGTATTAGGCTTTGTGTACGGATCACATTTATTTATATTTATATTTATATTAATGTTAATATTCCCAAGAAGGATGGCTCCTCCAGCAGGAGCCCTAGCCACGTTGCCCAAAATCATTCCAACTGATTGATCCTGCATCGTGTGGCCCATATGGATCGAAGCATATTTCACCGGAACCGACTTCTCGCGGCCTTGTCCTTGTCAGCTGGTTATTCTCGACTTCTCTGGCGTCTGATCCGAATCCAAATCCAGTGAAGCAAATATGTATTCGGGCTTCTGCTTCTACTTCTAGATTCTTCTCCTCTTCCCCCTCTCTCTGGTAGCTCTCTCTTCCTCTCTCCCGTCGCTCTATCCCTCTCTATCTCTGTACCGATGCTGGCGGCCGCATTTGTTGTGGCCAACCTCCTCCACGCCCCTCTCTTCCCTAGCACCCTCATCCTCCCCCTCTCCCTACCACCCTGCCCATGCCTCCTCCCTCCTCGCTTCCCCCCGGTGTTGCCTCCTGGTGCTCCACGAAACCCTAATTGCCTCTTCGTTGCTAGCAGCGGCGGCCGCCGCGGTGGCTCAACTCAGTGGCTTGATCTGCAGGTACCTCACCGTCTTCTATTCCTTCATTTCATGGCTGCTCCTCTAGAATCCTCTCTCTCGAGGACATGTGTGCTATTGCAGGCAACAGTTCTCCGGCCATCATGCTCCTAAATCCTGGTGTTTGGTTGTTGGCATGCTTATGCTGGTTGGCTGTGTTGGTCCTCTCTCCCCTGCACAGGTAAGCAGCTAGCTTACTAGTACACTCCACTCAATTGGCTAGAGGTAGGAGAAGACCCTGAGCACACTCACACAACATGTTGGTGATGTTGCGCCTTCGCCTTCTTTGCTCGATCCGAGCCGACGTGAAATAATGCAAGCATCTCCCACGCCTCCTTCACTGTGTTCTTCGCGCCGATGGCCTCGTGGTGCTCGCTGATGGCCTCGTGGTACTCCGCCGGCGTGGACGCTAGCAGCGCCTCCATGGCACCAACCTCTGCATCATCACCGACGTCATAGCACTTCCGAGCGTGCATCTTCCACTTCATGTGGACAGCCCACTCACCATAGTTGGTGCGGGTGAGCATCGGCCAAGAGGTGTTGTTCACCTCCCGCACTGTCCGCACCTCTACCCTGGGTTGAGCGGCCAGGGGAGCTCCTTCCCCACTCCTTCTTCCCAGAGGGCTTGGTCTCACTCCTGTGCCCTGGATACCAGCACCGGTGTCCAACTTCACCGGCGGTTAAGCGCAGCGATGTGTACTGCTTTGATACCACGTGTTGGTCCCTCTCTCCCTGCACAGGTATGCTTACCAGTACACTGCACTCAATTGGCTAGAGGTAGGAGAAGACCCTGAGCACACACACAGCATGTTGGTGCTATTGTTGTGCTCTGGAGAACAGCACACACACACACTCAACCTTTGCTGAAAACTGAGTATAAGAATTGTGATGCAGCTCAACTGCTCTGGGCTGGTGCCCTTTATCTTCTATTTATAGCTGAAAGCAACTGCTTACAACAGCCCTAGTGGCCTTCCTAGAAGTTACCTAAGTAAAGACCTTGACTGCAAGTCAAGTCTTCAGCCCTACCTAGCTACCAGGAACTTGCTCTATAGTTTCTAGGAAGTTGCCATTGTTGTAGCAAGGAAGCTACTTATTTATGCAGGCATTGACCTAATGCCAACCCTTACATCTTATAATTCTTTCCCTAATCCTGCTGCTAATCCTTAACCATAGCCATACCAATCATCTGCCAGGAACCTGAGATGCCCGAGTGACTTGGTGAGAATGTGAGCGAGTTGTCTGTCGGTTTCGACGAACTCAATGACGATCCACAACTTCATGGTCTGGGACCACTCATGGTAGTTGGTCTTGTCCAGCATCGACCATGTAGTCCCACTACCAGAGTCGTGGTAGACAACCCGGGGCTCCGGTGACTGGTGGCGCCCGCCACTGCGCCCGTGACGGCGCACCGGCTACGGGGACCGCCTACGACGAGGACTCCTCAAGTCCCTCAGGGGCGATCCGCTGTGGATAGGTTCCTCCTTCATCACACTCCCCTCTGCCTTCTCTTTGGTGATCTCCATGTGCATCTCCCACGCCATCACGGCAGCGGCCTCCGCCGCCTTGGTCACGTCCCGCGCCGCCTGGATCGCCACGGCTACAGCATGCTCTGCTGCCTTCAAGCGAGTGGCCTGGCCGTCGCGGTTGCCCTAGATACCCTCGCTGGCATCCACAGCACTGCCCTTGATGGTCTTGGCGGCGGCGGTGGCACGCTCGACTGAAGTCGTCATGGAAGGAGCAAGAACAAAGGTGGGGATAGAAAGGGGATAACTTGGGCTCTCTGGAACCTAGCTCTGATGCCAATTGTTGGCAAAATACAGAGGATTTTGGTTAGCCAAAGGCACCATGACCCCTTGGGCTTGCTTTATTATATAGCAAAGGTTTACTTGAACTACAAGAAGCTCATAGAGCATATTCTAACATCATATAGCATAAAGTGATAAAGTGCTAAAGACAAGCTCCTTGGCTGCCAAGCAAGCTCACATGGGCTTTGATCATGGTCAGCTCAAGGGAAATACATAGCTAATGACTAAATTAGGAAATGAACTAATCTACTGATAGCTTAACTAATAGGTTTACTCAACACAACGCCAGTGGGCGAGACTTAACGCCGGTGAGCTCACCCAATAGCCGGTGCAGCCAGACAACTTGGCACGCCGCAGTGGCCGCTGCGACCTACTCTGCCTCATAGGTCGACAGCGCCACCATCTTCAGCGATTGCCAGGCGATCGGCATCGAACCAAGGAAGACGAGCATGACGGAGGTGCTCCGCCACCCATCCATGTTGCCTGCCATGTCTGCGTTGCTGAACGCCCGTGAGCTCTCGCTCACCTTCATCGGACTTGGGCGGCGCCTCACTAAAAACTGACAGCTGCAGCCCACCGTGCTTGGGAAAGACGATCGCCTGATCAAGTGAGCACTTCATGTAGCGCAGCAGCCTCTTCACCGTTGTCCAGTGGTCCTCCCGACGATCCTCCATGAAGCAGCTCATGTATCCAACCGTGAACACGATGTCCGCTCGAGTGTGAATGAGCCACCACAACCCACCGACGATGCTCCGGTAGTGCATCATGTCCACCTTCGCCACCGTGCTGCGCTTTGAGAGCTTGATCGTCTCCTCCATCGGAGTCGCACATGGCTTGCAATCCGCCATGCCCCCGCGCTCCAGTAGCTTCTCCGCATAGGCGCACTGCCCTAGCGCGATGGAGTCCCTCACCTACTTCACCTCAATGCCAAGGTAGTAGGAGAGCACGCCGAGATCGCTCATCTTGAAATGAGACACGATCTCGCGCTTTAATGCGTCGATGTCCTACGCCTACGCTCCTATGATGATCAAGTCATCCACGTACACGCCGACGATGAGGTCCTCCTTCCCCCGTCATTGTGTGTAGAGCGCGTGCTCCGTTGTGCATCGTGCAAACCCGAGCTCACCCATGGTGGCGTCAAGCTTGGCGTTCCACACCCGCGGGGCATGCTGAAGCTCGTAGAGTGCCTTGCGAAGCCTGAGCACCTTGTGCTCTGCTCCCTTCATGGCTAAGCCCGGAGCCTACTTGAAGTAGACCGTCTTTGCTAGCTCACCATTGAGGAACGCTGACTTTACGTTGAGGTGGTAGACGCGCCAGTGGTTGGCCGCTGCTAGCGCCAGAAGCAACCGCACCGACTCCATGCGCGCCACCGGGGCGAACATTTCCTTGAAGTCGATCCCCTCCCTCTGCATGAAGCCGCGGGAGATGAGCCGGTGCCTTGTGCTTGATGATGGCACCATGCTCGTCCCGTTTCACATTGTGGGCCCACTTCAAGCCAATCGGTCGACATCCCGTCGGCGGATCTATCAGCTCCCAGATCTAGTTCTCCTTGATCAAGTGCATCTCATCCAGCATTGCCTTCTGCTAGCTGGCGTCAGGCTCTGCCACTACGAACATGGCTGGCTCCTCTACACTCATGAGTAGGAGCTCCGGGTCGTCGAGCAGATAGGTCGCCAATCCTGACACCTCTGCTTCCCCGACGACATTGTCCACTCGGCGGAATCGGATCTCCTCGCCATCATGGAACACATCCATGAACTCATAGATGTCTCTTGGAGGCGTCACAAACTCGATTCCGCTATCGCCAATGGAGTCCCCTATTCTGGGGGGTGCTGTGGGGTTGAGCCTGCCGCAAATGGACTTGGCGGCTCCACCGCCTCTGTAGCCACAGACTCCTGGGCCGCCTCCGGCTCAGCATGTGCCTCACCGTCGCCGCAGATGACTATGTGCTCAATGGTGAAGGTGTTGTCGATGCCACTGACACCACGCTCTTCCCCTATCGCTGGCCTGTCCCAACTCCATGCCACCACCTCATCGAAGTTGATGTCCCGGGACACCACCACTTTCCCACCGACCAGTTCATATGGACGATAGGCCTTGGACCCCTCCTCGTAGCCCAGGAACACCATCTTGGTGCTCCTATCATCCAGCTTGCCGAGGCCTGGCTTGGTAGCCTTCACAAGGCCAATGCACCCAAACGTGCATAGGAACGCCACGTTCGGCTTGCGCCCATGCCACGTCTCGTAAGGTGTCCACCCCTTCAGGGCCTTGGTGGGCATGCGGTTGAGGATGAACACTGTCATGCTCATCGCCTTGCCCCAGAACTCTGCTGGCATCCCCTGGCCTTCATCATCGACCTCGCCATGCTGACCAATATCTGGTTTCACTGCTCCACCACTCCATTCTGGTAAGGCGAGTATGGCGCCATGAGATGGCGGCCAACACCCTCATCCGTGCAATAGGTGGCGAATTCCACCACCGTGAATTCGCCGCCACGGCCAGTCTGAAGCACTCGCAGCTTCTTCCTGGACTCTGCCTCCACGCATGCCTTGAAGTGCTTGATTGCCTCCACCGCCTCATCCTTGCTCCTTAAGAGCTGCAGCCACATGTATCGGCTGCAGTCGTCTATGAGCAGGACGAAGTACTGTCGGCCGTCGTGCGTCACCAGTGTGATTGACCCACAATGGTCCCCATGGACCAGCTCGAGCGCCTCCTTCACGCACTCCTCTACTTCCCCACTAAGCAGCTGTCGTAGAGCTCGCTGGCATGCTTGATGTGTGGTAGCCCGATCACCATCTTCCCTAGACAGCCCAAAGCATCGAAGCTCAGGTGGCCAAACCGGTCGTGCCATAGACATGGCTCCTTCGTGCACGTCATCGCGAGACACACAGGCTGCTCCACCTTCAAGTCCAAGAGGTAAAGCCGGTTACGGGAATGTGATACCTTTGCCAGAAGACACTGCTCCCTATCTCGGATCCGCAACACGTCGTCACGAATCATGACCTCGCTGTCGTGCTCGTCCACCTGCCCCAAGGTGACGATGCTCGATCGCAGCTGCGGGATGTAATAAACATCCGATAGCGTGTGGTGCTCGTCATTCTGGCACTGGAAGAGTACGGTGCCATGGCCACGTATGGCCACCTGGGAGCAGTTGGCGAACTTGACGCTCCTAGTGGCCGCCTCATCTAGCTCGGAGAAGCCAGCGTGGCAACCGGTCATGTGGTTGCTTGCGCCCGAGTCGAGGTACCACCTCTGCTCTAGCCTGTTGCTGGCCACGCCAAGATGGACCTATGCGCGTGGCTCATCAAGGTCGACGGCCTACGGAGTAGTCCTCTGCTCCTCCTTAGTCTCCCATGCTTCGCCATCCTACAATGCGCAGTACTCCCCCATCAGCAGCACGTGCTCGTCGTCGTTGTTGTCCTCCGGAGCTAGGTGCGCCTCCTTCTTCTTTGGCTTCTTGTCCGGGCACTCCCGCGCCCAGTGTCGCACCTTCCTGCAGCACCGGTAGGCGTTTTGGTCGGTGTTCTTCTTCTTCTTGTCCGCCGACGCCTTACCATGTCACTTGTCATCGTTGCCACCACCTCAGCTTGAGGAGCCTTCCCCGGTCCGCCGCTTCTCCCTCATGCATGCGGTCCACTCCTAGGTCAACTACAGCTGGCCCTTTAGCTTCTCTAGTGGCGCCGACGTGCGGTCCTCCACCGTACAGAGCCGCCCAACCACGTCCTCCAGTGTGAGGGTGGCCATGTCCAGCATGGTCTCTATGGAAAGAGCCAGCCGGGTATACTTTTCCGACATGACGCATGGTCCTCCTCGTCCACCGGCTTCCTAAAAGCGGCCAGCTGGCTGGCCAGCAACTGCAATCATAGAGAGAAGTCCTCCACCATCTTGACATGGCGAAACTTGAGGTCGTCGAACTCGCGGCGTAGCTGCTGCGCCTTCGCCTTCTTTGCTCGATCTGAGCCGACGCGAAATGATGCAAGCATCTCCCATGCCTCCTTCACCATGTTCTTCATGCCAATGGCCTCATGGTACTCGCTGATGGCCTCGTGGTACTCCGCCGGTGTGGACGCTAGCAGCGCCTCCATGGTGCCCACCTCCGCATCATCACCGGCACCGCAGCACTTCCGAGCGTGCATCTTCCACTTCATGTGGACAGCCCACTCGTCATAGTTGGTGCGGGTGAGCATTGGCCAAGAGGTGCTGCTCACCTCCTGCACTGTCCGCACCTCTACCCTCGGTTGAGCGGCGAGGGGAGCTTCTTCCCCCCTCCTTCTTCCCGGCGGGCTTGGTCCCACTCCTGCGCCCTGGATACCCGCACCGGTGTCCGACTTCGCCGGCGGTTAAGCACAGCGATGTGTACTGCTTTGATACCACGTGTTGGTCCCTCTCTCCCTACACAGGTATGCTTACCATTACACTGCACTCAATTGGCTAGAGGTAGGAGAAGACCCTAAGAACACACACAGCACGTTGGTGCTGTTATTGTGCTCTGGAGAACAGCACTCACACACACACTCAAGCTTTGCTGAAAACCGAGTATAAGACTTGTGATGCAGCTGAACTGCTCAGGGCTGGTGCCCTTTACCTTCTATTTATAGCTGAAAGCAACTGCTTACAACAGCCCTAGTGGCCTTCCTAGAAGTTACCTAAGTAAAGACCTTGACTGTAAGTCAAGTCTTCAGCCCTACCTAGCTATCAGGAACTTGCTCTGCAGTTTCCAGGCAAGGAAGCTACCTATTTATACAAGCATTGCCCTAATGTCAACCCTGCTACTGGAAAAGGGATTTGCAGCAGATTACATCTTACAGGCTGTTGGCCCACGTCAGACAGTGCGCCATGCACGGCTGCTCAGCCCCCTGGTGCCTGCGGTCAGCTGGCCACAGACCGGTCCTGCTATGGAAATCTCTTTTTTTTTCATGATCTAGAGAATATGAAATGTGGCAATTTTTTTGTTTGGGTGAATCAATATATCTTAAATATTTGTTCATGGACGGAGAACGAAATAGGCTTTGGGTACAAGATATTAATTTGAAATCAGCTATGGGTCCAGTGGACGTGTCGATGTGGAACCAGATGATGCCATGTCAGGTGGTACTCTTGTTTCTCAACCTTTCTTTTCTTTATCAGCTTTATTTTTTTAACTAACACATTTTTTTCCGAATTCATTTCACCTCTGCTAAAAAATTGCTACTATTTAGATATGGTCACTGTAATCATTCATCGTCCATTGCAGTTTAGTATTCCCTGTTTGCTATTAGTGTCACGGCACAATCCTTATCTGGTTATGACTGTAATGTTGTCATCAAAACTGCTGCCTGAGATGGAAGTTGATGAAACTACTCTTAAGAGAGCGACTGTTATTAACTGAAGAGATAGTGACTGTTGTCTGGAATATCTAATTAAAGACGAACAGTTTGGTATGGAGTATGGAAACCTGTACCATGTGTTGATAGCTTGATTTGTTGGCTATTTATTAATTAGAATGGCCTAGCATCATTCCTTCCAGGTATAACTACTGACAAAGTAATTGCTTGGACAATGCGCAATCTGCAAAGATACAGGAGCAGGAAGGTCTACCTAGATATGATGTTTAAGCAAGGATAATGGATATTAATGTGTCTAGAAGATAAACATCTAGCATATCCAAAAGGGTGCCGAGTGACAGAAGAAGTATGTATTGATATCTCTCAGCCGCCCTGCACGTAAAAACTAGATCATTTTGCGATACTTTCTCAATAATACTGTATGCTGTGAGACCTAGATACCTTTCTTATGTCTTGGTCATGGTTCACCATGTCTCTTGTTTTTCCAAATTTAACTACCTCAATCAAGCAAAGACCTAAAACATCTTTGTTAGGTACATGCATACATGACGATCACATGGGCTTTTGAATGACGACATGTTTGGAGCAGCTGGCAGGAAAAGAAGAAATAGTTATGTGTTCTGCCATCAGTTTGTGTCAACGTTCACAGCATCACAGTGAACACCTAGCTATTTCATTTGTCGGGAAGCCCCTAGGCTGCCTTGTTGTTTCTCGCAATCCTCATGGCAACCACAGGTTAGTTATTTGGTCCGTACTCAGTTATTTCGTTCTCCTCTTGCTTTCTTGTGATGTGGGGCTGATACTACAGCCGCCGGCCTCGAGCACGAGGCGCGCGACAGCGCACATGGCCAGCAGCGACATGAAGAGGCCAAGGCGGCTGGAGTTTAAACCGTTGCAGCATTCAAGGAGAGGAAGTGATTAGCAGCCGACTAAGTTAATGCCAGGCATTAGAATCAAGGAGCCCAGCTCATATATATGTAACCCAGCAACTCTATTATCGATTAATCTTGTTGTTCTTCAATCTCACCTCTGCTTGGGCGCCAGTAAAACCCTGGCGCCACCACTACCTAGCTCTAGCTACGAACTGCGAAGCCAAGGGCCTCCTACCCGGGGACCTGAGGCCCTTGACAACTTGGTATTAGGATTTCGGCGATCCTCCGCCACCACAACCCACCAGCCCACCTCCGCTTCCTCTGCTGCGCCGACTCCGGCAGCCTCACCCACTCTTCCGTCTCCACCACCATCCGAGCCACCGTCCACGGCCGATTTGGCCGAGATGATTACCTCGGTTCCAGAAGCTAGATTTCCCAAGTTCGACGGGAAGTCTGACCCGCTCGCCTTCGTCAACCGCTGTGAATCATATTTTGTTCAACAACGGATTGCGGCCGAGGAGCAGGTCTGGATGGCATCCTATAAACTTGAGGGCAGTGCCCAGATGTGGTATTTGCAGGTGCAGCAATCCGAGGGCATGCCGTCCTAGGCGCTTCATCGAGCTCCTGAATCTCTGCTTCGGGCCGCCTCTACGCTCCAACCCCATGGGCGTGCTCATGGCGTGCAAGCGCACGGGCTCGGTGGTCGAGTACCAGGACCACTTCAAGGATCTGCTTCCCCGTGTGGGCCACCTCGACGAAGAGCAACGAGTATAGGCCTTCAAGGTGGGCCTCGAGCCGCCACTCAGCCACAATGTGGAGATGCACAATCCGCAAACCCTCATCGTGACCATGAGCATGGCCCGAAAATTGGAACTCAATGACGAGAATGCAGCCGCCGCTGCATAGGCGCCTCACCTCCCCTGCCGCGGCCAGCTACCAGGGCTGGTCCAGCCATTGGCTCTGTCGGCGTCGTCGCTGCCACCGAGCCGCTCCACCTCCACGTCATCCTTCCAGGGTCACCAAGTCTGCCAGCTCTCCACCGCAGAGATGGGCGACCACTGACGGCAGGGCCTATGCTTCAACTATAATGAGAATTCACTCGTGGCCATAACTGTGTCTGTCAGCCGTTTGTTTTTCCTTGACGTCGCAGAAGACAACGACGCAGAGGACATCGCGCCCGTGACAACCACCGACGATCTGCTGATCTTGCTTCATGTGATTGCAGGCGTCTGCACTTGGGAGATGATGCAGGTGTGCACAATCTGGGCAGCGCGTCCCTACTGGCCTTGCTGGACTCTGGATCGACTCACAACTTCATCGCGGAGGAGGCAGCCGCTAGGACAACTCTCTGCCTTTAGCTCCTCGGGGGCATGAAGGTCACCGTGGCCAACGACAAGCGGGTGCCTTGCCCGGGCGTGTTCCGCATGACGCCCTTCGACATCGAGGGTGTCAACTTCACCACTGACTTCTTCGCACTTCTATTGGCCGGCTACGACGTCGTGCTCGGTACCCAATGGATGGCGACACTGGGGCCAATCCTCTGGGACTTCGGCGCCCTCACCATGTCATTTTGGCATCAAGACCGTCACCGTCAGGTGTGCTGGCAAGGCATGGGGGCCAGCTAGCCCGAGCCTGAAGGCCACCTCACGCTACTAGAAGAGTTCATCGATGTCTTCGCCGAGCCCTGTGGCATGCCACCACCGCACACTCAGGACCATTGCATCACCCTTCTCTTGGGGTCGCACCTGTCATGATTCAACCCTACCGTTACCCCGCCGCTCACAAGGATGAGCTGGAACACCAGTGCGCCACCAAAGGGATGATTCGGCGTAGCTCCTTTGCTTTCTCCTCGCCGGTCTTGTTGGTGAAGAAGGCCGACGGCTCCTTTTGCGTCAACTACAGAGCCCTCAATGCCATCACCGTCAAGGACACGTACCTGATCCCTGTGGCCGACAAGCTCCTGGATGAGCCCATGGCTTCTTCTCTAAGCTGGACTTGCGGTCCGGTACCACCAAGTCCGCATGAACCCAGAGGGCATCAAGAAGACTTTGTTTAGGACTCATGATGGGCTCTATGAGTTCCTCGTGATGCCTTTCGCGCTCTACAACGCGCCAGCCACATTACAAGCATTGATGAATAACATCTTGGAGTGGTACGCGGCTTCATCGGCCTCGCGGGTTTACTACCACAAATTCGTCCAATACTTCGGCACCATCGCTGCCCCGCTCATCGCCCTGCTCAAGGAGGTGTTCGCCTGGTCTAAGGTAGTGTGCGCGGCCTTCTCCACCCTCAAGACGGTCGTCACCACGGCACCGGTGCTAGCCCTGCCCGACTTCTCGTTGCCTTTCGTGGTGGAATGCAATGCCTCCATTCATGGCTTTGGGGACGTGCTCCTCCAAGGCCAGCACCCCATTGCGTTCTTCAACCGTTCGGCAGCGCCGCGTCACTAGTCGTTGGCATCCTATGAACAGGAACTGATGAGGCTAGTGCTCGCCATATGCCACTTGTGTCCCTATCTATGGGGCCGCCGCTTCTTGGTACACACTGATCACTTTAGTCTCAAATTTCTTCTCGACCAACGCCGGGTAACCATCCCAAAACATCACTAGGTGGGCAAGCTATTGGGGTTCGACTTCACCGTGGAGTCAAGGCGGGCAGCAGCAACATGGCGGCCGAAGTCTTGTCACGCCATGACAACGAGGAGACCGCGGTCATGGCCCTGTCAGGCCCCTGCTTCGACTTCATCGATCGCCTTCGCCACGCCAATGCTCAAGATCCCACCATGGTTGCGCTCCATGACGAGATCGACACCAATCGACGCACGGCACCATGGGCCGCCGTTGACGGCCTCATGACATACCAGGGGAGCCTCTACATCCCGCCTGGCACTCCCCTCCTCCACGAGATCCTGGCGACCGTCCACGACGATGGCCACGAAGGGGTCCAACGCACCCTCCATTGGCTCCGCCGCGACTTCCACTCCCCCAACTTGCGGACCATGGTTCAGGACTACGTGCGCGCATATGCGACATGCCAAGGCTATAAATCCGAGCACCTATATCCGGCCGGGCTTCTCCTTCCACTGCCCGTCCCAACAGTAGTGTGGAAGGACATCGGCATGGACTTCATAGAAGCCTTGCTGCGCGTGGGCGGCAAATCCATCATCCTAACGATCGTGGATCAATTCAGTAAGTACTGCCACCTCATCATGCTTGCTCAGCCATACTCGGCCGAATCAGTGGCGCATGCATTCTTCACCAACATTGTGAGGCTCCATGGCATTCCCCAGTCCATTGTCTCAGACAGTGACCCGCATTCCCCAGTCCATTGTCTCAGACAGTGACCCAGTGTTCACATCCATCTTCTGGAAGGAGTTGGTGCGCCTTGCCAACGTCAAGCTTCACATGACAACGGTGTTCCACCCCCAGTCGGACGGCCAGACCGAGGCCCCAACAAGGTCATCATGATGTACCTGCGCTGCATGACGGGGGACCGCCTTGCCTTGGGCGGAATTTATCTACAACACCGCTTTTCGGTTGATGCTCAAGACCACCCCGTTTGCAATCGTCTATGGGCACGACCTTCCCTCCATCCGTTCCTATGAACCAAGTGAGACTAGGGTCGCCACGGTGGCCAAGAGCATGGCCGCGTGCGACGAGCTGTTGGTCGACGCTCGTGCCCGGTTGGAGCAAGCCCAGGACATCTACAAACGGTTCTACGACAAGCACCACTGTTACGTCCACTACGTCGTGGGCGATTGGGTCTGGCTCCGTCTCCGTTACCACACCCCGGCTTCATTGCACAGCGTCACCAAGGGCAGGTTTGGACCCCGCATCTACGGGCCATATTGCGTGGCCACCATTGTCAACGTGGTGGCTTACCGCCTCGAACTTCCTCCCGGCAATAAGTTGCACGACGTGTTCCATGTCGGCCTCCTCAATAAGTACGTGGGCACACCGCCAGCCTCGCCTCCGACTCACAACGGCGCCACTCAGCCGGTGCCCGAGCGCACCACGCGCACACGCCTCGCCAGAGGCGTTCAAGAAATCTTGATCCACTGACAAGGCGAGCCAGAGCAGCTTCGGCGACATGGGAAGACCGGGACAACTTCCAAGATCGTTACCCCGCCTTCTAGCTCAAGGACGAGCTGCTCGTTGAGGGGAGAGAGATGTGATGTGGGGCCGACACTACAGCCGCCGGCCTCGAGCACGAGGCACAGCGCCCGACGGCGCGCATGGCCAGCGGCGACATGAAGAGTCCAAGGCGGTTGAAGTTTAAACCGTGCGGCATTCAAGAAGGAGAGGAAGTGATTAGCAGCTGGCTATAATTGCAGGCATTAGAATCAAGGAGCCCAGCTCCTATATATGTAATCCAGCAACTCTATTATCAATTAAGCAATGAAGGTATCTCACTAATCTCACCTCCTTGCTGTTCTTCAATCTCACCTCTGCTTGGGCGCCAGCAAAACCCTGGCGCCACCACTACCCAGCTCCAGCTACGAACTGCGAAGCCAAGGGCCTCCTACCCAGGGACCTGAGGCCCTTGACACTTCTCTAGTGGAGCCTCGCTTGCTTCTTGTGGTTGCCATGTATGAGATCTTAGTCATGTCTGCCATTACGCCTCCGATACACAGCGGCAAGCAACCATTTCGAGAAAGGATACTTGCATTGACAGATTTGCTCTCTTGGTTCACCAGTATTTTGATTGGCAGTTCTTTTTCAGGTATGGTTGGCTGCTTCTTCATGTCTATGCTCTTGCTGATTTCTGTGGATTTAGGTTTTTAGGTTCGCTTCAATAAAATTGGCTGCATGTGTGCTCACATAGGTCCGCAAAGAATGGTTCTAATTTTATTTTTTATTTTTTTGGGGTGGTGGGGGATCTCCTATTTTACTGCCGCATTTAAAAGGCGATGAGGTTAGCGATTTAGGCTTGTGCCTTACTGCCTTATCGTACAAAAAAAAACGCTTCCTGTATTCCTGTTAAGTAGCATCATTTATAAGCAGTTTCAGAATAAGCTTTTCTATATTCCTGTTAAAACCTTTCACATTTTTTTTGTCAATTGATATATGATGCAGCATTGACATTTGCAATGTTTGCCAAATATACAGGGTGATCTCTCAAATATTCAGGATGTACTGAACAGCCACAGACTTACATAAATTGTTAGTTCTCTGAAGGTATCTCAGGTACAATCTTTCCCTGCATAGGATCATCGAAGGCTCTCGTATTAATTATCCTCCTGCATTTAGCCCTTACAAATCGATATTACACTCTATGCTCCAAGAGTTAGCACCGTTGGCATTAACTGAAACCATTGTTCCTTCTTCTAACACAATGTTCCTTTTTCAGAAACTGCTTTCAATACCAATTAATCTACTGCACTTTTGCCCTGCTAATATTCGCCATGTAAACTATATATTTTTTCAGCAATAACAGTAAATGGATTTAGGAACTGTGATAGCAATTTATTTATATAGGAAAAAAAATGCCACCGTTATCCATTCCTTTCATGAACTGGACTCATCATGATCCTATAGGACTATATATATGCCACATTATTACTGTAGGCCAACTTAGAGCAGTCAAAATTCTCGCGGAGCATCCAATAGGTTTTTGTTTACTAAACATGACTTTGACTGGTGCCACAAGTGGTTAAATTTTCTTCTTGTTAGATTTTCCTATCAAATTTAGCATCCTCATTGACCATGAATTTTGTGCCTTAGTCAAATTTTCGAAGGTTGCTCATTGGTATCATTTTTTCAGAACTCTTTTTCAATCATTTTTTTAGGTGCACATCAACAAACTCAAGAACACGCCGGGGTTCAACCTTAGGTATTTTTTGGATGAGCAGCCTTGTAGGTGCTTAGTTCTTTATTCTACAAAAAAAAAAGGTACTCTTGCAAGACGGCTCATTGCTGATGATAAACACCCTTGTTGCTGGCAGCAACGTCAACTTGACCAGTCTTGAAGGAAACATATCAAGCCTGTTTAGAACCTTTTAGAAACTAGTATCTCTCCGTAGATTAGTTAACTGAACATATGTAAATACGAATGCTTAGACACTGTCTATGTTTTGTACCATATATTCTTATCAGAAATTTTTTATGTGCCCGCAGGAATACAAAAACAATTGTTTTTGAATAAATCCATGGTTGCGCGCGGAGGCGCGCACCCTGCCATTACTATCATAGTAGTCATATCCATCCCAGCATTACCAAATGGAATTGCAATGATTCCACACCTGCGTGGGCACAACTATTGTGGTTACCAAATGGAATTGCAATGATTCCATTGTGGTGTGTTAGAGACTTCTTGACATTTGATCATTACCTCAGCTATTTTTTTACTTGTTTTCAGAGTGCGTGTATGGCTTGGCGCAGAAATCCCTTCCCCAGACCCCGCACAGCGCGGGAGCCTACGGCACTGGGTACGCCCTTTTTTTTTCAGAGTGCGTGTTACATTTGTATTCTTTGAACCTTTATGTTGCTATCTTAGGACCTCTACTATTAATGTGTAATTTAATCACAAACATCCTAGCTCTATGTTCTTAATGTGTTATCTAGGTTTGCAATCTCCAAACTGTTCAGCTCTGCTTTGTGCTTATTTGTGGTGCCAGCTTGTGAGCAAGGACACACACTAATCACTAGTGCCTTCTTATAAATTTGTGTGATTCTTGTGTGGTGGATTACTCCAGGGTTGCCTCATTGCGCATGTTCCACGTAGATATAGAATTTAGTAATGGACACCATGTAGATATAGACATTTATTAGTAAAAGACACCGGGAGCAATGACTGGCATATTTTATATATTTCTGAAATGAAAGGCAGGGGAGCCTGGATCGATTAGGGGCATATTTAATATGTTTCTTAAATGAAAGGCAGGGGAGCCTGGATCGACTAAGGGAGCAGTATTTCAAGTACAAGGGAACCGGGAATAGAAAACCAGAAAGCATCAAACAAATATTACAGCACATTAAGACAGAGTCAAACATCTGTTGCTATGACATACATAGTAACCAGTAGCAAACATCAACTGCAATTAGTACGGTACGGTATGTATATGTATATACGATGGCAATAAATGCGGTTTCTGATAGAATTTGCTGGATCAAGAACAAACAAAGAATACTTTTCTAATTATGATATCTATAAAATGTTACCGAGCTTCAGTTTATATGCTAAAATGGGAGCTGGCCGTATGAATCATGTACTGCAACTGTCATACAAGACGTAGAAACATGCTCTTATGACTAACGAAGAACACTCTTTGGACACCTGGGTGTAGTATTCTTCCATGTTCTTTCAGGTGCAATCTTCTCGCTTTTTGATCAATGACATCGATAAGGAGCCAACCATCTCTTTGGCTGATAAGAAGCCACCTAGGGTCAGTGTAGCCAGAAAGACCAATATCAAGTAAAGCTGTCGTTGCGTCCTCACTTTCACGACTCCTGAGGTCCTTCCTGGCTTAGACTTCTAAACTCAACCCTCTGTCTCTCAACCATTTCTGTCATAGCAACAGTCACTTTAGTGATCCATTCAAGACCTTCAAGAGTATGTATCTGTACATGGTTTTCAACAATATCATAAGAGATGATACCTAGCGATCCTTCCTCTCACAGAGTGCAAAATCTACCATGCCAATAAACTGAACAGGCACATTCAACACTCCGGGCTGGCCCTCACCCAAGCTGTAAAATACCACCTCATATCTGGATATATGAAAGTAAACTGTCTCATCAACCGTCACCACATTCTTGGGCTGGAACTCTTCAAGATCAATGATGGTAGCATTAGTTACCCAATCTTGAACCTCTGAGGTCCAAACTCGGAACCTGATGCGTGGATTAGGAGAATCTGCATTGATAAATGTGGGCAAATATGGGACAACCACCCAGTATCTGTTAGCTACTTGGACCCCATCCTGAAAGGACACTGCCAGACCTGTATAATGACTTTCTTCCATGCTCACGAAGGGAAATATAGCACGCTGCTGTCCAACAGCCGGGTTCCACACCAGCATCTCTTGAGGACAGCTCAAGTACACGCAGTAGAACCCACAGCATGAAGCAATGATACGTGGGTCACGGCCAGGGAATTCATCCATAAGGCCTCTCGAGCGCTGCCTTGTTTTCATACCAACCGTAGCACACTCCTGAAGAGAATCACTGGCTAGTAGAAATCCCACTGGAATCCTTCCACCGCAAGCTGGTTGAATCTGGCCAAGAGTTGGAGGTGGGTTTTGAAACTGAGGTGGGTTTAAGCCATCACAGTATGCAGAATTCCAGTTCTTCGTAACCAATCTTGCACTCAACACATCACAGGCAGGCATGAATGGGTATATCTTATCTCTGATGATATCTAAAGGAATGTCCCTATCAAGTTTCTGTGTTAGGTTTTCATCCGCTTTCTGCTGAAGATCAAAGAATTAACAAAAGCAACAGTTATACAAAGGAACAGTTGTGCAATATAAAGTTGAGCTAAATCTCTGCATCCAAAACAATAAAATCCAAAACCGAGCCTTGCTAGATTCATAAAGCAGATAATATAGAAAATAAGAGTTTTAAATGGTTCACTGTCCTTGAGTTTTGGGAGCCTTACATTTGTAACTCCTGCATCATGTGTTTTATGTGGGAGAATAGGTGGCTGCACTTCAATAGCTTTAGCAAAGCTGCAAAAGAGTGTAACCTTTGTCAACACTAATGCACATAGGTCTATATGAACCTATGGTAGTATCAACGAAGAAAAGAGAAAATTCAAATTATTTCCTTAGATCTATTATTTGCTCCTTTTTTTACTGAATACAATTAAAATTCAATATTCGTTAGAAGAAAAGAGGAAGATCATAAACTTCACCACTTGTACACTCAATGGTAGCAACTATGTTATTCCCCCAACATAAAAACGCAGGTAGATCAAATCAAATGTTTTTGTTTGCTTAGTGTCTACTAACTCCTATCCTGGTGTGAAATAACATAAAAACAACTTTTGGCTAAAAAAGGGAATTTATGGTGAAGACTGAAAGGGGAATCTCTACTAATTCATATCCAGTTAAATGCACAAAATAAATAATTGTTTTTTAATAAAAGGCTAGTTGTGCAGATAAATAACCAGCTAACCAATAAAAGAGATAAGTAATATGATACTATCATTATCAAGATTCAAGAACCGAAAAACTCAAAACTCACCATGATACACCATGCAGTAGCTCATCAAAAGACTTTTTGAACTTCTCATAAGATTCAGTAACCTCACCACTTGAATCTCCAGAAACATACACAATTTTATCATGTTCTGATTCCATCGCACAAAGGGACTGCATAATGGAGATTGTTGAGCTATGCGTAACATGGAAAGTGGCACATACATTAAAAAAATGAAAATAAAACTTGCCTAACAGAGTAACAGTATGGGAATTAAACAAAAATTGCAGTTACCTCATGTACTGAAAATAAATGTTTAGTTGCTAAGTCGTAGAAACTATATAAGGCTTCCTTGAAAAACTTCTTGTGATCAGAAGAAATACTGAGGCTTTTGCAGAACTGCAGCAGGCAAAATAAATGCAATCAGTAGGGGTAACTCGTAGCTAATGCTGCACAGTTGCCTTGCTGCTGAATAAAACTATACAGAATAAATTACAGGTGACAGAATAAAACTTGAGGCAAGGGCAGAAACATCAGAGGGCATTGCATCGAAGGTCGAGAAAGGCCCCAAAAGCCAAATATAAAGAAAACAAAAGGTTATCTGCCATTGCATTCAAGCACAATACTTCAATACATTACTCGAGTATACATCATTGCGTCAAAAATAACGTTCCAAGTGAATGGCTGAATGTACGAAAAATTTGTAATGAATATGGATACAGAGACATTTATCAGATATTTTTCATCAACAATTCAAAGCATTCCCAAAACTCTGCATGTTAGCATGTGCCCTCCTGGTCTCCAGAATATTACTGGAAATTACTTTTTTGGGGGGGAGGGGGAGAACAGTAGGAGATTGAATACTGTAGTATGTCTTAGGATATAAAGAAAAAAAGAGGTGATCAAACCACCAGTTTACAAAGAGATGCTAAAAACAGAAGCCAAAGAAGAATGAAAAAGAACATACAAAAGAAATGTGTACATCACTAATTTGCTAGAGCTAGATATATCTTGTGTGATCTTCTCGTGTGACCAGTGAAATGAAATTAACCTGACCTCATCACAATCATCTTTCCCATGTTCTTGTTCCTGAAGGAAGAACTTTCCTTCAGAACTTATCATTCCATACAAAAATTTTAAATAAAAATAATCCTACAAATGTTCTACCACTGATCAGACTATATATCAAACCATGATCTACATGGCCATGTAGCATTCTTCATGTGACTACAATCTGAGTGTCACCCAATTTTACGAATCAATAGGAAGCATGGAAGTAACGGTGAGTTGGTGATTTACAAATCTTACCTAATTATAATCCCACTCTTCAGCAGGGAAACAAATAAAAACCCAATGTTGTAAAAGGAAACATGCCTGGGAGATCAAAAGGAGTAGGAAAAGGATATGTCCTTTTTAGTTTACTGTGTGCCAAGCACCATCAGGAACTGGTAATGGAGCCAGCAATCCTGGGTATGCCACTCTTTCAGACTTGGCTTGTTGGCAAATGGTACATTGTTGTATGAAGTCCTTGAGTTGATTTTTCATCTTGGTCCATGCAAAAATTTGTTTCACCCTCTTATAAGTCACCTCAAAGCTAGAGTGACCCCCAGTAGCACTGGAATGCAGTGCTGAGATTAACTTCAGTTGAAGTTGTGTAGAGGTGCCAACCCAGATTCTTCCTTTGTACCTAATTCAGCCATCCTAGAGAGTATAGTGCCATTGAGGAGATGCTACAGCTAACTCAGCCAACAGTTTGAGTCTATGAGGATCAGTATAGGAAGATTGAATTTCCTGTAACCACCCTGGTATGATAGTAGACATGGCAGCTATTTCATAAGTATCAGTACTGGGTACTCTAGACAGGGCACCAGCTGTCTTGTTATCAGCACCTTTCTTGTAAACAATTTTATAATTCAGTCCCATCAACTTGGTTAGGGCCTTGTGTTGCCAAGGAATAGACAAACTTTGATCATCCAAGTTAGTTAGGCTCTGTTGGTCAGTTAAGATAATGAACTGAGAGCATTGCAAGTAATGATACCACTGTTCCACTACCATGAGTATAGGTAGGCAATTCTTTTTCATAAGTAGAGAGACACTGAGCCTTGATGCCCAAGGCCTTGCTGACATAAGCAATAGGATGGCCTTGCTGCTACAAAACTGCTCCAATACCTTTGTTTGAGGCATCTGTCTCAATAGTAAAAGGAATGGAAGAATCTGGAAGTGCAAGAATTGGTGCTGTTGATAGTGATCTCTTTAGAGCTTGGAAGGCCTGATCAGTCTCAGAAGCCCAGACATACATGATGTTCTTTTTGAGTAAATTAGTGAGAGGTTTGGCTAAAAAGCCAAAGTGAGGGACAAACCTCCTGTAATAGCGAGCCATGCCCAAGAAACTTCTTAGCTCTTTCACATTAGTTGGTACTGGCCACCCTTGGATGATTTTGATCTTTGAAGGATCAGTTGCAACACCCTTGTTACTAACAATGTGTCCCAAATAGCTGAGCTGCTGCCTAGCAAAAGAGCATTTGGAAAGTTTTCTATGGAACTGATGTTTCTAAAGAATAGTAAGTACTTCTTGAATATGGACTAGATGGTCAGACTAAGATTTGCTGTATATTAATATGTCATCAATGAACACAACCGCAAATTTTCTGAGTATTGGGGCTAGCACAGTATTCATTACCCCTTGAAATGTAGAAGGACCACCAGTAACACCATAGGGCATAACTCTATATTCATAATGGCCACTATGGGTTTGAAATGCTGTCTTTGTTCATCACCTGGGGCCATTCTAATTTGGTGAAACCTAGAACAAAGATCCAATGTGGTGAACCATGAAGCTCCTTGTAATTCCTCTAACAACTCTTCAATGATGGGGAGGGCATACTTACTCTTTACTGTCAAGGCATTCAATCTCCTGTAGTCAACGCAGAGCCTCCAATACCCTGTCTTTTTCTTGACTAACAAAACTAGAGATGAATATGGACTTGTACTAGGTTGGATCCATCCTTTAGTGAGCATCTCCTAAATCTAAGACTCAATTTCACTTTTCTGAGCAGGATTATACCTATAAGGCCTGAGTGAAAATGGTTGAGCTCCATCCAGTAAGGGTATTTGATGATCACCCACTCTGTTGGGAGGTAATGCATTAGGAGGTTCAAATATAGAAGAGAATCTATGCCGGAGCTGTTGTAACTCTTCAGGTAATGGTACTGTATCATCCACTGCTGAAGAAGCATCCTGAACTTGTACTGCAAATAAAATGGAGTCAGACTTGGTCATAGACTGGATTTGCTAATAAGACATTGGAGGTCCCATTGTGGTAGCAGGGTTCACTCCTTGCAACCTCACTCTTTTACCCCTGACAGGAATTTCCATCCAGAATTCTTCCCAATTTACATTCACAGGACCGTGCAACTTTAACCAGTCTAAACCCAAAACAACATCATATCCTTGAAGTGGTATGATTTTCATAGTTGTGTGGAAGGTGTGACCTTGGCATCCCCAAACTTGTTCTGTCAGTGATGAGTACAACTGATAAGGTGACCATTTGCTACTTGGACTTTAACTGGTTGAGGCAAAACATCCCAGTGACTAATAGCAGTAGCCACAGAATCACTGATAAAACTGTTGGTACTCCCAGAATCAATTAGCATGAACACCTCCCTGCCATTAAGATGACCTCTCAACTGTAATGTTTTCACTTTCTGAGTGCCTTTGAGTGCTTGAAGAGATAATTGCATGAAGTTCTCTTCAAAGTCAGAATCTGATTGTTCAGAAGTTTGATTTTCAACAGGAGGTAAACAATCCCATAACTCTTCCATGACATGTGGATTCCATAGCTGATAGTTGCAGGGCAAGTGTGTTGTGGATTCCACTTTTCTCCACACTTAAAGCACAATCCCTTTGCTCTCCTATACTTCTTCAGAGCTGCAACTTTGTCATCAGTGGTTTTAGAAGTGCCTTGATCAGTAAGCTTCTTATCTTCAAAATGCTTGGACTGAAAGCCAGATGATGAATGAGAACCTTTGACTGAATCATGAGAATGCTTTTTAGTCTTGTCTGAATCATGTCTTCTAATAACAGGATTATCCTGTATCGCTTCTTCCTGCACAAGAGCTAGGAAAACAGCAGCGTCGAGGTCTTGTGGTTTGTGAATCATAACAACAGAATGAACTTCCTTTTTAAGTCCATCTACGAATCTATTGGCAATAGCTATAGAAGAGAAACTAGGATCATGAGCTATTAACTGATGCACAATGTCACTGAAGTCTTCTATGTAATCAGTGACTGAAGTGAGTTGTCTAATATGAAAGAATTTCCTAAGAAGGTGATTATGCTCATCCTTATCAAATCTATGGCAAACTGCTTGCACAAACTGTTCCCAATTCATCAAAATAACTTTAGCTTCTACAATTTGAAACCATAGAGCTGCAGATCCTTCTAATCTCATGGTGGCATAATGAACCCATTTAAACGGATCAGTGTTGTAGACATCAAAGTAAGCTTCACAACGTTTAATCCATAAACATGGATTAGAACCATCAAAGGTATGCAGATCGAGATTGGGTATGGGAGGATGAATATGATGATACAGGTACTGTCTAGGTGGAACAGATATGGCATCATGAATAACAGAGGAAATGGGATCAGCCGTTTTGCACGCACCTGACACTAGGGGTTGGCCTGGGGCGACGGTGTACGCCGCCCCAAAGCCACCCACGCCGTGGTCTAACGACCCTGATGCCGCCTTGGACGGGTGAAGCTCCAGATGGGCGGAGCTCGGCATCTTCTCATGCGGTGAGGTGAAGTGCTCCTCCCATAGTGGTGCCTTCAGAGATGGGGAAGCTAACGTCACCGATGGTCCATCTCCATCAACTGAATCCGTGTCCTGCTCCTGCAGAACAACCTTGGGAAGGACTTGATCCAAGCGCTTGCCGAGATTCAGAAGAGCGTGCTCGATTTCATGAACTCGATGATCAACTTCCGGCCGCCAAGAGAGAAATTCCGTCTTCATCGTCTTCAAATCCTTGGAGTTGTCCGTCAGTAGAGCCATGATTTTGCCGAGTTGCTCTTCCAGAGTCGCCATATCTAGCTGCTGCCTCGTCAGGTGCTCGTGGGAGGCCAGTATCGCGGATTGGGGAAAAATTTGGTGGAAATCTTTGATTAATCACTCCGATTTCCCACAAACTTGCTCACGTGCTTGGGAATTATGGCGGATTTGACCCGGTGACACCAGCTCACTGTCGATCGGGGATTCCAGAGTCCAACCCGAAGCTGTGCCAAACTAGTCGATGGAATACAAAATCAGAAGCAATTAGGCCGAGGATCGGAAGCGAACTGATACCAATGTTACCGAACTCTACCACGACACTCGATTAACCGATAAGTTTAGAACAAGGTCTCGAGCTCCGGCACCGCCGTCGCCCGCCGTCGCCTACGCCACCGGCGAGGTTCACCAATATAACCAAGTCTACCTCTACCTCACGCAACCCCTCGTACAAGAGAAGCAGCAACACGCTGTCTCGATTTGGGCCGCGCAGGGCCGTTGCTAGTTCTTCCAAGCTGGGCCATAGACGAGCGTGTTGGGCCGTTTCGTTCGAAGTCCCTTCCGCTCAACAACTTTGGCGTCTTTTGCACTTGCCGCTTTCCCTCCAAAGCCCACGCTGATGCTTCACCAGTAGAATCAGCGACGTTGACAAGATTGTCTCCAGGTCATTCATTCAGGGGAGAAAATCACCACCGAGTAATAGAAGTAGAGTGATCAAAATTGGATCATAAAATATTCACCTGAAAAAACGAAGCCAATAGCAGATCGCAAGGATGGAAACTAATCAGCAATAAATAAGAAAAAACACACAGGAGCCTGACGGGTGGTCTCCGCCTAAATCCTGTCCAGCGCCATTGACTCTCGCGGTGGAGGTGGAGGATTCGACGCTGGGCAAGATTCACGTACCTTCGAGTGCGTGAGGTCAGGTTTACTGCGCTTGTCCGTGGCGGTGTAGGCGGAGGATGCACGCGTGACAGACCGTGGCGGCGGAGGACGTCGATGATTCAAATCCATTGTGGCGTCAACAATACCGTCGTCGAGGTGAGGCAACCGCGCAGAGCGAGGGCATGGAGGTACGTGCAGTCCAACCGGTCAAGATGGGCAAGATGGTCCTCGCACGTCGTCGGCGATAGATCCCGATGGATGAACGTCGTATCTACCTCGCTGCCTGCTCGCAAGTGGTGTTTTGAAATTGAAATTCACGCGGCCGAGAGGGACGGAGCAAAAGCGGTAGGTTCCGTGATTTTTGGCGGCATTCGTAGGGTTGTTTCCGAGATTATGGACCGAGATTAGTGGGCT
This sequence comes from Bothriochloa decipiens, assembly GCA_023333625.1. NCBI lineage: Eukaryota > Viridiplantae > Streptophyta > Magnoliopsida > Poales > Poaceae > Bothriochloa > Bothriochloa decipiens. The sequence goes on along the minus strand of CM041644.1, from coordinate 18,365,836 downwards.
ATGTTGTTAGTTTGAATTGTGAGGTAGGGGGGTGAGTTTGAGTGTTTTAAACTCTCTGAGAAGTTTTCTATTATAGTAGAGATATCCATGTAAAATTGTATGTGGTGCTGATTTGTTTACCCCGAAATTCTGGTGATTGATTGAAGATCTTTTTTTTGAAAGGAAAATAAAGAGGCAGGGGTGGGTTGGCACGCCCCGGGATTGTGGGCCTGCGGGATCGCATAGAGAGGAAGAGCGATGGAGCGATCCTTTGTACCGCACGGAGGCAGACCGACGGCTTTAGAAAACTTATGGTAAATCAGGCGCTCGGACGTCCTATCGATAGGACGGTCGTCCGAGTGGCCCACGCCGGCCCAACTTACTCTGGTGTCCTCGCCCCCGCCGCCATCCACTGCCCCGCCACCGGCGGTAGGGTCTCGCCTCCGGCGGCGGCCGCCGTCTTCCCCTCCCCCATTGCCTCCGGCAACCTTACTGCCAGTTTCTTCTCCAGCTCCGATGACCTCACCCCCACCCTAGGCCTGGCCCGGCCGCCTCCCCCGCCGCCAGGGCACCCTAAGCCGCCCTCCTACCTCACCACCGCCTGTCTTCTCTTTCTCCCCCCGGCCGGCCGAACGTTTCTATACCCGAGGAGGAGGAGGTGGAGGTGGGGGGCAAGCTCGCCGGAGTTGTAGGAGAAGGAGGGGAGAGGAGAGGAGGAGAGGAGAGTGGAGAGGAGACCTACCTCGGCTTCGATCCGCCATGGCCGGTGAATCCGCCACGGCCGATGCGCGAGGGAGGTGGAGGGCAGGCTGCCGTCGCGCGGGGGTCGCCGTCTCGCCGGAGAAGAGAGTGGGCGCGGGGGAGGAGGAGAGAGCGGCGCGCGAGGAGAGTCGGGGAGAGATAGAGTCGGGCGAGGGGGGCGGAATGCGTGAGGAGGCAGAGTGCGGGGGCTGGACCATGGAGAGTGGAGCGGATAAGCCTCGGTACATCCGAGGCGTGCGCGGCGTGGGCCGACGGGGGCGGAGTGCGTGAGGAGGCAGAGTGTGGGGGCTGGACGATGGAGAGTGGAGCGGATAAGCCTCGGTACATCCAAGGCGTGCGCGGCATGGGCCGAGGGACGCGTCGGCCCACCGCCCCGTCCGATCTGTAGGACGCACGATGCAGAGCATTTCCGAAAAACTTACCACACGAAACAACCCTCTTAGTTGTTTTGATATAGTTGTGGCCTCGTGGGGAGGGGAGATGGGAGAGAAAAATCTCGAGAAACGAGATCGGCCTGATTTGAAGTGGGCTGGCGCCAGCTAAAATGGGCTTTAGATGCTGTTTAGATCTTCTAGCTCGTGGGCTCGTGGCAGAGACGACGGAGGAGGTTTCCTTCCTTGCATCGACGACGCGCCCACCCACGCCACGAGGCCACGCGAGCCCGCCGCCGCCTCACCGTCCCCCGTCCCGTCCCCTTCGCCTCCACTGTTTGGCGAGGCTGCGAGCGACCTTCGCGGAACCCTAGTGCAGTTCTCTCGCTCCACCCCAACGCATCGAGAACTCTCGGTGCCCGGCCGATGGGGAGGAGGAAGGAGCGACGCCTGGCGGCCATGGCCGCGGCGGGCCGCAGGGTCAAGCTCGACCTCTTCGTCGATCCCTCTCCCGGTAAGTTGCGCCTCCGCCCGGTTTGGTTCGATGTGGGGTTGTGTCCCCCTAGCTTGTCTTGACATGGTTTGAGATTTACTATGTCGATTTCTGGTCGCTCGCCCTAATTGTCCAGCTTGAAATTGATTACTACTCTCGGTTCTCCTTGATTGGGACCGAAACTAGGGGCTCACCGTGTCATGGCGGTATAGTGTTTCACAAATCGGGTTTGTCCGGTCGTTTTAATACACACAGCTTGATTTAGGCCAAATATGAATTACTGCACCCTGGGTTTCGGATAGCTGGATGCGGATAAGTCATTGGTTTGGTCTTTTATCACCATAAACTGCTTGCTATGAGCATCGATGTCAGCATTTGTGCACTCACAAAAGGCAATAGGGCTGATATAAGGCATTGGTTCTGTTGACATGTCAGGCAATAGGCTCTGACCTATCATTTAATACGATATGAAAACAGGGCTGAATATTAATAAGATTCATGTAAATGACATACCATTTGGCTCTGACCTACTGGAATGGATTGCAAATAAGCTGACTCTTGATACTGTAACTTCCAGGGGAGGCATCACATAACGATGGAATAGGAGGTGAAAACCGAGACCAACAGACTGTGGTTCCCACTTCTCCTTCTTCAGGTGGGTTTCATCAATTTCCTCCCAAGGGATATGTAAAGAAGACATGCCTATGGATTATGGAACATAAATATGGTGGAAATTTGGATTTGTGTACAAGCATGTATACCTCCGCATATCTGGTTCCGAGATACATGTAGGGTTGCCGGCCTGCAAGGAACATTGAGTAAATTCTTCAGACTGAGCTGCCACTGTCAAAATTGAGTGAATGCCTATGGGTAATTTCTCATTTGGCAGCAAGCGTGGGGATTTCAGGATGTGATGGTTCCCTCCTCGGTTCGTATGTCTCTTTCTTTGTATGTAGCTCCTAACCTGGTCTTCTTATTTATGACCAGATTTCTGTAAACTTCACATTAATAATCTGAACATCACAATATTCTGTTTAACTTTTACAACACTGTTGATTTCATTATGTATGCTTCAGAAAAGAGCTTCACTGTATTTTGCCACACCACAAAACCCTTTTTATTTCTGAAATTTTCATATAATTTTATTTTCAGATAAAAAGGAGAATCCTCTAGCATTGCTTGGGCAATATAGTGATGATGATGAGGAAGATGAGGAAGCAGCAGATAAACCCACTGGTGAAGCTAAGGGTAGTCCAGGAGATGCTAGTGCTCAGGTAATTCCATATTCGTACTCTGTCATGTCAGTCAAACATGTTGAACCTTCTTGGATATAGAAACCTAGTCTAGTTTTGTACTATATATCTACCAAGTATGCCAAATTGTGTGTGGTGTTAGCCATTGGCTTGTAACCAGTGTTTCTGGAGTGTGGAGTTTATCAATGGTCGTTATACTTTGTAGTCAGTTGTAACTGTATTTAAGTAGTTTTATTTTGGGAGTTTGCCTAGCTGGCTGAACCCCTTTCTGTTCAGAGGTGATGGCTTTTGCTTCCATTTCTTTATGTTGCTGTAGATCAAACCTAGCGCTTGCAATTTTGTTGCTTCGTTGTAATGAAATTTGGCAATGCCATTATGGAAAATTATACGCCAAAGCTAGTGTAAATGCTTATTGGCTGAAGTCTCCAACAATGTGTCCTTGAATGTACTGAGCTTACTTTTGTTGATGAGTAAGTTTTGTTAATTTATATTGTTCAGACCATAATTTGCTTCAGACAATGCTTTTTGTTCAGCTTCTTTGCAAATTGTAATTGCATCTATCTTCTGTTAGAGCCTTAGAGGACATTATTGCAGTTAAGCAACATTTGCTCACTTTGCCAATTCTTTTGTTATTTGCTCATTTCAGTTAACTTGTCAGCATGTGGATACACCTGGTGATAATGGAGTGGCAAGAACTGAACCATCGGCTTCTGTTGCTGATAAAGAAGAAGCACCTCAAGCTGGTGATATTAAAAACTATACCCAAAGTGTTACTGAAGAAAACACTATTGCTCCTGAGTCAACTCTACAAGAAGAGAGTGTGAAAGCAACTGAATCTGTTCCTGATTCATCTGGCATGCAAATTGTTGGTGATGTTGGTGGAAATTGGAAAGCAGTGATGCACGAACAGAGTAATCAGTGTTATTACTGGAACACAGTTACTGGAGAAACTTCTTGGGACATACCAAATGGATTAGCTTCAGGAGTTGCAACTGCATCTGTTCCTTCTGATGTGGAGTATTCAATAGAAGCTCAAACCCATGTCCTTCCTCACAGCACACTGGAAGCATATCCAAGTGACATGTCTGTTGGGAATGGCACAGCAACTTATGCTAATTTTGGAATGGCTTGTGGAAGTGCACAGGTTACTCAAGATGCTTATGCTTATGCTGCTCCTATCGCTAGTCATGAGCCTATGGACATTGATCCCTTGTATCTTGCAAAATATGGTGATGATTTGCTGCAAAGATTGAACCTGCTGGAAAGGTGCTTTTATTATCTTTAGTCGTATCTTTTGTTACTTTGTGAGCATTATTGTTCCTAGAGTGTAGAAAACTAATGAGTCACTATCATTGTAGGCTGTGTGGTTCCAGCGAAGGTCTTGAATTGATAAGAAGAGAGATCGGGATACGGATGTCGGACTGCAATGCACTCTCATCATACGGATCTTCTTTGCTCCCATTGTGGTTGCATGCTGAGGTGCACCTTAAGCAACTAGACTCTTCCATTTCCAAGCTGGAAATGAGCTACCGTGCAGATTCAGAACCTAGGAATTCGAAGACAGAGGTTGCTGAACACAAGGCACCTGATGAAGGTGACATGACAACAGCCTCCAATGGTGCTTTGAAGTCTGAGGTTAATGCTGGGATTACTATCGATGAAAATGCAGAGATTGATAAGCCAGCTTCAACATCATCTGCTCAGAATTCACAAGATAGGGATCTTGCAGCAGTTCCTCCAAAAGTTGAATCTGACAATGATGAAGATATGGATGTGGAAATGGAAGTTGATGAAGATAATGTCGAAGAGCAGGTACATTGCAGTCCTGTACCAAAAAAGGAGCATCCTTCATCAGAACAGGTGAATTCATCTAATTTGCCATCATTTGAAGATCCTACACCTCCTGAGGATAATTCTATCCCTCCGCCTCCACCAGAAGAGGAATGGATTCCACCTCCACCACCTGAAAATGGACCAGCTCCTCCAACTCCCCCAGAAGAGCCAGCTCCTCCACCTCCCCCAGAAGAGCCAGCTGCATCATATGTTCAGGTGGATACAATTCCTCAGCCATATATAGCTCAAGCAAATGTTGGCTATACAGTTTCTGGAATGGAGTACTATGGTACTGTCGGTACAGAAAGTACAAATGCCAATTACTATATGCAAGTGAGTGAACCTCATGTCCTTAAAGCACAGCAGCATTCTTATTATGCACCAGTATCTGGGAGTGGCATATCTGTTTCTGTTGATGGCACATCTATTGCTCCAGAATCTTATTATACATATCCTTCAGTCACTATGGCTGCCAGCACAGTAGCAGCTGAACATTCTGGATACTACGCTTCATCAATCTCTGCCATTTCTAGCAGTGCAGCAGATACCAAAACAAGCTCAGCTTCCCTTTCTGCAAATAGCAATTCAGGTCTCAAAGGTCTTGATAAAATTATATCCAATGATGCAAGTATTGTGCCTTTGACCCAAGCTGTAGTAGCAACATCAGCTGCAGGAATGACATCTGTTCTTGGAAGTTCTACACAGTCTTCTAGCAGTACTACAAATCAGACCAAAGGTAATTTGATTTTGAATCTCTTTATTTGGACAATTCATCTTACCCTCATCGCATTGTTTGACCATTTGTGCTGTTCTGTAGTTATTCGTAGCAAGAAGCGGGCTGTTGGTATTACATCATCTCTGAGGTCTAATAAGAAGGTTTCAAGTTTGGTGGATAAGGTTGCTCTCTACAACCATCTCTCTATGCTGTTATCGCATATGGTTCCAAACATTTAGTGGTGACATGTGCCTGAAATCTACAAATTTTTAGCATGTTCCTGTATATTCATGGAATCAACAAATCCTAGTTTCTTACTCTTGATTTTGGAATCAACAAATCCTAGTTTCTTACTCTTGATTTGAGAAGTGCTCTAAAGTCTTAACTATCTAAGAATCCAGTGTAAAATATCAAGGGTTTTAACACCATAGTATGTTTTGCAAGATTCCCTATGTACCATGTCAAGAAAATTAGTGGACTCTGCGTTTTAACCTTCTGTTTTCTGGTTATTTTTTTGGTTCTTGGTAACCATTTGCTAGCTAGTTTAATCAGTCTGCTTTTGTGGTAAGGTTTAAACTAAGGTTAGTAGTGATTGTGTAAATAATTGTTTCCCTAGTAACAACACTTTGCTGAATCAGCCTGTTTTGCTTTCCTTTTAACAGTGGAAAGCTGCAAAAGAGGAACTTCGCGATGAAGAGGAAGAGGAGCCTGAAAGTGCCCTGGAGGCATTAGAAAGGAAGCGACAAAAGGAAATAGAGGTAAATTGCTCTTTACCTCTCTTTAAAGCATGCATGCAAAAATTCCTCAGAAGTTTGCTGAATTTAAATTGTGCCCATTTGATCCAGGAATGGCGGAAACAACAGATCGCTAGCGGAGAGGCTCAGGAAAATGCCAATTTTGTTCCTGTTCGTGGTGATTGGTACTCTTTCTTTGCCTTATGATGGTTGATTTTAATAGCTAGAGAAATTTCTGGCATTTGTCATGGTTTTGGCCAGTTTTGTTCCCCTCACCATTTCACTCCCTGTGATATCCTATTTGCTTAAAAGTATAGTCACATCAAAGTTTGACTTTTGGCCTGATAATATTTTTAGAAACAGAAACAAAAACAACTTACTGCATCTAAAGTTGTGCTAGAAGGAAAGTTCTAACTAGTTAAAGTATCTTCTACCTTTCTCATCAATGTTGATTTTTGGTCGCTCTGCCACGTCTAATAGTTTCTTGAATACTTTGCATGCATGTGTGATTTTCCCTTGTATCCAGTGATTTGCATGTTTTGTATAAGAGTAAAAAATTGAAGCAACATCCTTTTTCTATATGCTACATGGCACCAATGCTAACTGGTTCGAGTCCTGTCAAAACACCTGTTGCAAAGCTAAGGTTGCTGACATAACTGAAAGGCGATCAGTTCAGTGCCAGGTTCTTGAAACTTAAAGGGGACATATAGTTTAGCATTTTCTTCTTATGGTATACCCTTATCGGCCTGTTTGCATTGTAGGTATTCTCATTTGAAGGTTTTGTGATTATTTAAAATTTGAACTCAAAGAAGCGCCACTCATTCGATAAGTGTTTAATGCCATGCTTAGTGTCCATTCTTCATGTTATATTAAAGAAGCCCCATTTTAGCTACATTTAATAATATAGGCTCTTCAGGGGACTGATTTTCCTATGATAACAAACCTCTTATGAGGATAGCTGAGAACCTTGGTATTCTGAAGCTGAACATCATGAATGATGACATGGTTTCCTGTATGGATTTTACCGGGTAGCTATAGTGAACTAGTGATGATTGTTTGAATCTTTGCAGGCGTGACCGTGTAAAACGTAGAAGGGCTGAAGCAAAAAATGAATCAAAAGATGACATTTTTGCTGCATCTTTAAGTAGTTCCGAACAGCATAAAGGACCTCCAGATCTAGCAGAGCTCTCCAAGGGTCTTCCTACTGGCTGGCAGGTAAGTATTCTAGATTGTAGCATATTAGATGCTAACATACTGAGCTGTGTTTAATGTTATATGCATACAATCAGAGGTAGCTTACACTGCAGCTTTCGAGAATTTGATATCTATTCCAACTGATACAAAGCGAACAGTCACCAAACACTGGTCATTAGTGTATCCTGTATTCCTGTGGAGTGTACTGTAAAACCTTGTTTATCTGCCATGCCATGTGTTACAAAGTGCTTAGCACTGCTTACTTGCGTTATTCTCTGTGTGCAGGCATACTTGGATGAGTCTACCAAGCAGGTCTATTATGGGAACAACCTCACGTCAGAGACGTCTTGGGAGAGGCCAACAAAATGAAGATCTACAACCTTGGTGTGCGGTCAACTGAACGATAGGACTAATTTGACCATGTAGATGGTGCTGTTCAATGGACAGTTCAATTTTGTTGTAGATATCTCCTTGTTGAATCCTTTAAAAGAACGAGCAGAAGTGCCAAGCATGTTTAGAGAATGAATACGCAAAGTTTTTATGGTGATGCTTGATTTCTAGTTCCCTATCTTCCTATCACGAGATATCCTACTTTCCTAATTGTTCTAAGTAATATGCGCGGTACAAAGTTCGTGGTAGGAACTTCTTTGAGACATTGTATTTTTCTGTTCATACGAAGGAAACAAATATGTGATTTTCAAAATTGAAAAATAGAAATGAAGCCCTTTTTGTTCAGTCTATCTGGACCTTTTTGTATAATAGGAATTACTTAGAATGGCTAAGAGCAATTTCAACATTGCTCCTATGTTATTTTTTATGATTGGAGAGAAAAAAAAAGAGAAGTATGGCCCTTACTATTCCTCAAATTTTCCTTAAGTAAGATTTCTTTAAATTCCTCAAACACTTGTAGGGTGTTTGATTTGATGAATCAAACCATCTTAGATGAGGTGATACGTGATGAGTTCATTACTATATTTCAAATTATAGGAAAGTTTTGGTATTTCTAGTTCCCTAGCTTTTCCTATGCACTTAAACATACGATGTCTAGGTATGTGAAAACTACTGCACCTAAATATTTGATGTCTGAATATATAATAAAAGTTGTGTATGTAGAAAGTTGAAACGAACTATAAATTGAAATGCAGGGGATATCTTGGAAGGAACGTGCTGTGATGATCAACGTATTTGGAACGTGTTTGCTTCGCACAGTGGCCTGGTGGGTACTGCCTACGCAGCAAGCATCCACCCATGTTTAGGAAATCAGACATAAGCAAGTTTACCAAGACAGCATCCAAACAGGCCCGCGTTTTCACAACTACATAGAGAAGAGTGAAGATGAACTCATTTCTCAAACTAAGCGCTCTATTAGGGTCTGTCTATGGGTCACTCGAGTGACCGGGTCACCCGCGTCACTCAATTCCCCTTCACTCGTCTTCTTCCTCCCAAGACGGCGCCGCCGCCGACCACCGCCCCGCCGCGGGCGGTAGGGCTCGCCGGAGCTCTAGCGAGCCCTACTGCCCGCGGCAGCCCCCTTCTTCCTCCTCCCAAGTCTTGCTTCCGCCGCCACCATGGCTCTCTTCGTCCCTGCCGCCTGCCCATACCCAACCGGCCATCCTGCCCCGCCTGGCTCGGCGGCGCCACCACCGCCGTGTTGACGACCACCGCCAGGCCGTCCGGACGGATTCTATAGCCGGGAAGAAAGAGGAGGACGCCGGAGGTCAGTCCGTCGCCGCACTGCCGCCGCTGGAACCCTAATCTCAGGGGACGGCGACGTAATCTCGTCGGAGTTGGGGAAGAAAGACCGCGCGCGGGGATGAAGAAGGCAGCAGAAATTGGGCGGTGGATAAAATCGAGTGACAGATGACGTTGCGTCACTCGAGTGAGAAATAGATTAACCGCTCTATTACCTTATGACTCTAGCGTGGCCTCCCTGGCACGGCTATGTACCCGCCTCGGCTTTGGCTCCGACAAGTACCTTCACCCTGCGGCCTCCTCCTTGATGAGCTACGGACCCGCCCTAGCACGACTACTCTTCAGTGGCTTCGCTCTTCACCATCTCCAGCGCAGTTCCTAGCATGATTCCTCCTTGTGGACACTACCCCTTTCGACAACATGGCTCCCATGGATGGCCTCTTCGTCCCATATGAGAATCCTCGTCGTACTACTCTAGACGTTGGTAGTCACGACGAAATGTAGTGATGAAAGTGCATGAAGGCCTAGTGTTTGACCCCTTTCTAAAGTTTTGGTGAATGCGCATGAGGCCGTAGTGTTTGATACTGTGATCCCTTTCTGAAGTTTTGGCCTCTAAAGTGTAACCCCCTCTAAAAGTTCAGTAACTTCCTATTTGGCTATATTCACTAAATCACGAAAGACCCCCTAAAGTAGCTATCCCATATACATTTCACTTTTAGCTACCCTTCATGACTAAAGGCCATTAAACTTTAGTGCTTAAACTTTAGTGGGTTTGCATTTTAGTCACTAAAAGTGACTAAAATTTTAGTGAATAAATTTTAAAGGGTGTAGTATAAAGGTCCTGCGTGACATGTTTGTCTTGTGGTGTGTACCATGCCGCTTGCACACTATAGTTTCACAAAGTAGAGTGCACAAGTTTCACAGAGGTTCAGTTTCTGAGTAAGCTAGACAAATTCGCAGGCAGTAGATCCGTTAATTTACTTAAGTTAGTATCAAAGGTAAGATGTGAAGAAAAGGATCTCCATGGACTTTATTCAAACACATCCACAGAAAATGAAACTGCTGAGTAGAACATAAAATGCTAAGGTAAGATATGAAGAAAAAGACCTCCATGGGCTTTATTCAAACACATCCACCAAAAATGAAGCTGCTGAGTAGAATATAAAATGCTAAGGTAAAATGTGAAGGACCTCCATGGGCTTTATTCAAACACAACCATCAAAAATGAAGCTGCCGAGTAGAACATAAAATGCCAAGTACTAATGAATCCAAAACAAATCTTGTTGCAGAAAATGAGCTAGGGATATATTAGTCAAACCGAATCAACATCAAACAACAACACCCATCAAGAATCCAAAGAATTTAAGTAAAAGCCTTCTTCTGAAACACAAGCCTCGCTCATAGTGCTTTACAAACTGCGAGCTTCAAATTCAGGTGTTGTCTCCGAAAGAGCTTGGAAGAGTTTGCCAAAAAAGGCTTAAAACTGCTGCACCTGCCCTGCATGAGGTTGTCAACATTGTTGACCTCATGAAGCTCCACAACACCTTCACATTGGAGGCAGCAAAGAACAAATTGTCATAATAATGCAAGGGAAACAAACTAAACTATGGTATGCCAGCAAGAATCCAGAAACAAAAGGGGAAAAACCATAGTCCCCATAGACCAGAGTATCCTCACTTTAACTACTAAAAGTGGGAGAGGTCATCCTATCAAAACATGCATTTTGTCATTTGAAGGCATAAAATACTACAATGCTGTAATATTACTCTTAAATCATGCATATTATAGTAGAACAAATAGATAACATGTGGGTTATCACCCACAAATAACCATATTTAAGGCATTACAGCACTTGCCACTTGCTACAATTGGAAATGTTATCAACCAAAGAAAGGCATGCGCAATTTATTAATGGAAACAGTTATTGAAATGTCAAACCTTTTATATCGTTTCTTAGAACCACATGGGCAGAGGGCGTTCCTACTTATCTGACCACTTTTTGCCAGATTAGTTCTGCCGACATCCACTGGTGTAGAACCCATTAGATTTTGGACCTAAAAAAAGTTATGATTAGAAATTTCAAACAGTGCAGCACAATAAAAAAAATCCTATATAAAAAGCTATTCATGCAAGGTAATCGAGGAGATCCAAATCTGATGTTAATAGAAGAAAACGAGAATCATATATAGTATCATCAAACACTTTTCCCAGCCCAAGTAAGTTACATTGAGCTGTTTACACTTCACAAAGTTTCTTAAATATAATCCAAAAAGCTGTTTACAACGAACAGGACACTAAGTGTTGCATTTGTAAATGGAGCAAGTCAGAAGTCAGATATATCAAACACGACCACACAAAAACTGAAAAAAGTGAAAAAGGTGCCAAAGCATAACTAACATGCTGACACTTGGATGTACCAGTTGAGTAAGATGTTTAATGATGAATAATCTCATAATGAGAATGAAAAACAAAAGCTACTGCATTTCCTTCTCTATATATTCACAACACCACACCTCACTTTCTGTATCCAGCTGAATGTGCCTATATTTTTTTTCATTACTCAAAAACATGCTAGGTACTTTATTGGTATTTTTTGTTTTTTTACCTTCCCTCTGTTGCTTGTATGTATTTAATTCTGATTTTCATTATGTCCAATGCCATTAGCACACTTCAATGCATATTAGAATATATAATAAAATTAAACGGGATAACAATCCCCAATAGTCCAATAGCATTTTGCATAACATACCACACAAGTATAATAAGGCAATGGCTCGGTATTGCTGTCAGGCATCCTAGAGTTACCTCATTAAATGACTTCGGTAATGGCTTCCCTTCTTCCTTGAGCTTTTCAAGCTTCTTCTGAGCCTCTTTGGCCCAAGTGTACTTGGCCAGAATGTGCTCCACATCAGCAATCGTGCAGTTGCAGTGCTTAGTCGCGTTAATCTTGTCAGTGTTTCGGAGTTTCTGTATAAAAATTACGGTGCGGATAATTAATCCCAAATACAAGCACTGTATCCAAAGAAAGGAAAGATAATCAGATCAGTGTGTACCTCGCCAGTGGGGTCGATGGCGCCAAGGTAGCGCAGCACAGCGGAGTGCTTCTCGAAGGCGTTGACGACGGTGGCCTCGCTGGCCAGCCCGGCGACGAAGTTCTTGAACGTCCCCAGCTTCCTCGCCTTCTCCATCGTGTCCGCGAACTCTGCAAACCAAGCCGAAACAGGGAAAGGCTGGTCAAGCCGCCGCACCGCCTACGGAAAGGGAGCCGAAGCAGCGCTCGGGCATGTTGGGGACTTACGGATGAGGGTGAAGGAGGATGATGCCTCGGAGCCCTCCTCGGGCTTCTTGCCAGTGATGGTGGACTTGATCTTGTCGAACCAGCCGAAAGACGAGAGGTGCGGGGTCGAGGCGATGCCGCGCGATGGCGTGAGGATGTGGAGCGCCCGGCGGGAGGCCATGGATTTGGATGCTGTCTCCGGTGAGCCGGCGGCGGCCAGGAGCGGTGGGGTTTCTTGCTGGAGGTTTATTGCGGCGACCGGGAGGAGAATGGGATGGGCTTCCAAGATGTCGCAAAAAAAAAAGAGATGGGCTTCCAAGAGAGTGAAAACTGTACAGCACGCACAGTTAGGCCTTTTTGACGGCCCAAGTGATGCTTAAAAGCACGAAAAGCTATGCTCTGGGCTGTTTGATCCCCGAAATTGAATTCATGTAATAATAAACTATAGTTGCTCAAAAAAATGTAATGATAAACTATAGTTTATGGAAGAAGAATTCATAGATTCATTAAATAAAGTCTTCAATTTTATTTGAGGTGGGAAGAAGAATCGTAGAATTCGTATTCTATCTCCCACCTAATGAATTTAATACTTGTGGATTTTAAAAAGTTGTGGAATGTCAAATTTCAACCTAAATAGCCAATTTTTTTAAGTAGATTCCAATTCCTTTGAAATTTAGGATCCAAACGGGCCTAAGAGCATATTTAGTAAAGATCCAGATTATCTTAGGAAACGATTTTGTCTTCTAGAACCTGAAATTATATTGGTTCTAAGAATCTCAAACATTACTTATGGCTAAATGTACCATAAATTTCATCCCGTACCATAATATCCCTGTAACAAGTGTAATGCTTGGGCCATAATTGGACGATATTTTTGAAGAATTTATGGGAGATTGACGGGGAACGACGGCGAGGTCGCGTCTGGCGGCGTGTTGAGGGCGGCGGTGCAGCCGCGTGCGGCGTCCTGGCGCCGTTGGCGGCTAGGGTTTGGGGGAGGAAGAAAGAGTCAAGAGCTGGAGAGATGGGCAAAAAGGTTTGACCCCCTATTCTTTACTTGATCTGAATGGTTACAATACCCCTTGTATTTATAGGCCGGGATTTTTTAGACTCTAAGTGATCTAAAACCCTAGTCTACGCGGCGCACGGCGGCGGCGACGCATGGGCCTATGGTGGCGTGCGGGCGGGAGGCGGCTTGCCCTTCCTAGGCCGGTCGTATGGCCCACCGGCCCCTTTACTTGTTATCCCGGTACTGAGTCTTATGATACATGTATAATAATTAATATAAATGATTTAGTTGCCATGAGATTATTTATTATTGTTTAAATTTAAGGTTGCATTTAGCAGCAAGAATCACTAGAGTCGTTGCCACACGTTACAAAAAGAAACATTTTAGAGGGAATGACTTGAAATCAATTCTCGTTTTTTATGGGCTTTGCTGCGTTACAACTCTTACCTTTTATATTAAGAGGTAAGATTTCATATGAATCCAAACCCTTGAATACTGGGAGAAACAAAATAATTAACAAAAAGAAAAATAAACAACGAGCTCCTTCCTCGAATCTGCATGTGTACATGCAATGTCTTTTGGTTGCAACCAACAGCAGCAATTCATGAAAGGCCGGGCAAGAGATAGTTTAGGAGTCAAATATCAACCTTCCAAGACACGTGGCATTCATGTTACAACAACAAAAGAGTGTTGAAATGAAGCGAATTGAAAGCCGTCCATTCCTCACGTTCCAACAAATAAAAAGAAATTTCAAAATCGTGTTATCACATATTATATTTTTAGATACAAAAAACAATATCAAATTACTTACAGTAATCTGTGCTATTAATACATACCTCTCATTATGTCATGATATATCAGTTTTGTCACGTTATAAAATTTACATAAATTTGTATACGTACCGTGAAATAGCCCATAACATTCTAAACTAAGAATTATAATAGTACAAATATAAAGAACTATGTATAGTTTTAACTAAAAATCATAGGATTATATATTCAGTGATATAAAATACTACTGCACATGTGTGAAGGACGTATGTGTCCCACCGCTAAACATATCTGTGTCTCCACGTCCATGTTATTAAAAACTTCATACTATGCTAGGAAAGTTAGATCACGCATGCATATTAGATATAATAGAAAGATATTTTCTTTATATATACTATTACTCTTCGGAGGTAATATTTGACAATTGCTATTCAGATCGACGGTTCACAGTTATTTAGGTGTAACATAGCAAAAGCCTTTCTTATTAATAACTAATAATCTGAAGAAACACAACAAGTTCGATACAAAAAAGAACAATTCATAATTGTCTCAAGATGGTTATGCTACTCAAGTACTCAAGTCCACTCTTGGCATAGCCCTACCCTTCATGAAACCTCAAATAATCATTCTAAGTGGTTCACATTTTAGCGTCCTCTCATCTACTATAGTTGATTAAACATTGCAGGTTATAACCTCGTGAGTAGTGGCGACCTTGCCACATCCTCGTCTTTCTCATGTGACGAAATATGAATAAGCATTTACAAATTTCAACTAGACAATTATACTTCAAGGATTAATGGTAAGAAATAACAAGGTAATTCATGCAAGTAAGTGGTTGGGTTTCTAAGTCATGACATCAATATAGATGTAAGCTCATCGACAAATACTAGAAGCATATAATCATGTTCATCATTCTCAAAGTAAAAGTTCAAGATGCTTCAAGGCTTCCTTTGAAGATTAACTTGCACCCCCATGAGCTTAGACTTGAGGCGAATTTAGTTAGGCTCAAGGTGGATGTTCATCACCACATTTGCCTCCATCCCTACACTGAGTCCTTAGCAAGCTTCACACTAAAAATCGGATCATTAAATGTGGAATGTAAGCCCTACAAACTATCTAGGAACAAACTATGATGAGAACAATCTTAGAAGTCATAGACAAATCCTTTCACAAAGAAGCACAAAGCCAGAATCAAAGACATGAAATATGAAAGTACAACAACAAACAAAACAACAACAACATAGCCTTTTATCCCAAGCAAGTTGGGGTAGGCTAGAGATGAAACCTAAAAGAGACATGAAACAAAGAACACATAAAGTGTACAAGAAAGATTACGGTTCAGGCACGTTAATTGCTAGTCTCCAAGCGCTCCTATCCATGGCTAAATCTTTAGTGATATTCCACTCCTTAAGGTCTCTCTTAACCGACTCGTCCCAAGTCAGTTTAGGTCGACCTCTACCGCGCTTTACATTATCGACCCGCTTTAGAATCCCACTACGCACCGGCGCCTCAGGAGGCCTCCGTTGGACATGGCCGAACCAACTCAATCGGTGTTGAATCAATTTCTCCTCAATTGGTGCCACCCCAACCCTATTCCGAATATCGTTGTTCCGGACTCTATCCCTTCTTGAGTGCCCACAACACCATCATAACATACGCATCTCTGCTACACTCAATTGCTGGATATGTCGCCTTTTTATAGGCCAACATTCAGCACCGTATAACATCATTGGATGAATCGCTGTACTATAAAACTTATCTTTTAAATTCTGAGGCACCTTTTTGTCACAGAGGACGCCTCAAGCCTGACGCCATTTCAACCAACTGACTGAAATTCTATGCCTAACATCTTCATCAATGTCACCATCCTTTTGTAGCATCGATCCTAAATATAAAGTATCCTTCATGGCCACCACTTGCCCATCGAGGCTAACGTCTCCCTCCTCATTCCCAGTCGCGCTGAAATCGCACCTCATGTACTCGGTCTTGCTCCTACTAAGTCTAAATCCTTTTGACTCTAACGTGTGCCTCCATAGTTCTAACTTCCTATTAACCCCTGCCCTAGTCTCATCCACTAGCACCACATCATCAACAAAGAGCATACACCAAGGGATATCACCTTGTATGTCCCTTGTGACCTTATCCATCACCAAAGCAAATAAATAAGGGCTCAATGCTGACCCTTAATGTAGTCCTATTTTAATTGAAAAGTCACTGGTCTTGCCATCACATGTTCGGACACACGTCACCACATCCCTGTACATATCCTTGATGAGGGTGCTGTACTTAGTTGGGACTTTGTGCTTTTCCAAGGTCCACCACATGACATTTCTCGGTACTTTGTCATATGCCTTCTCGAGGTCAATAAAGACCATGTACAAGTCCTTCTTCTGCTCCCTATATCTCTCCATCAACTGTCGTGATAAGAAAATCGCCTCCATGGTCGACCTACCAGGCATAAACCCAAATTGGTTTTGGGTCACACGTGTCACTCTTCTTAGACGATGCTCGAAAACCCTCTCCCAGAGCTTCATCGTATGGCTCATCAACTTAATCCCATGGTAATTAGTACAACTTTGAACATCTCCCTTGTTCTTGAAGATTGGTACTAATATACTTCTCCTCCATTCTTCAGGCATCTTGTTTGGCAGAAAAATGAGGTTAAAAAGCTTAATTAACCATACTATCGCTCTGGCACCTAGGCATCTCCACACCTCAATGGGGATACCATCAGGGCCCATCGCTTTACCTCCCTTCATCCTCTTCAAAGCCTCCCTGATTTCTGCCTCCTAAATTCTCCTCATGAAGCGTTTGTTGGTATCGTCAAATGAGTCATCCAACTCTAAGGTAGGATCCTCATTCTCCCCATTAAACAACTTGTCAAAGTACTCTCTCCACCTGTCCTTAATCTCCTCATCCCTCACCAAAATTCGATCCGTCCCATTCTTGATGCATTTGATTTGGTTGATGTCCCTCATCTTCCTCTCGCGGATCCTAGCCATCCTATAAATGTCCTTCTCCCCTTCCTTCGTACCTAGCCGCTGATAAAGGTCCTCATACGCCTGACCTTTGGCTACACTCACCGCTCGTTTTGCAGCCCTCTTCGCTATTTTATAGCCCTCAATGTTGGCTGCACTCTTGTCATGATAGAGGCGCTTGAACCACTCCTTCTTCTCCCTAATAGCCCTTTGTACCTCGTCATTCCATCATATGTGTTTTTCGCTTCCCGTTTGCCTCCCCTACTCACGCCAAACACATCCGAAGCCACCTTCCGAATACATGTGGCCATCTTTAGCCATATGTCGTCAGCATCTTCTCTTTCTTCCCACGGCCCCTCATCTAGCATCCTCTCCTTAAATGTTTGTGCTGCTTCTCCTCTAAGCTTCCACCATTTTGTTCCCGCAATCTTGGGCCGATTGTCCCGGTGGCCACGTACCCGAAAGCGAAAATCCGCCACCATAAGCTTGTGTTGAGGGACAACACACTCCCCAGGTAACACCTTACAATCTAAGCAAGCACGTCTATCTCCCCTCCTTGTAAGGATAAAGTCGATCTGGCTCAGGTGTTATCCACTACGAAAGGTCACTAGATGGGATTCCCTCTTCTTAAAGATGGTGTTCGCTATCAACAAATCATAGGCCAACGTGAAGTTCAAAATATCCTCCCCCTCTTGATTTCTACTACCATACCCGAAACCCCCATGCACCCGCTCGAAACGTACATTAGTCGCACCCACATGGCCGTTGAGGTCTCCACCTATGAAGAGTTTCTTGCTGATAGGCACAGTACTAACCATGCTATTGAGATCTTCCCAAAACTGTCTCTTGGTGCTCTCGCAAAGACCTACCTGTGGGGCATAGACACTGATCACATTCAGAGCCGAATCTCCAACTACCAACCGGACTAGGATAATCCGGTCGCCTTACCTCCGCACATCAACTACTCCATCCTTAAGGCTCCTATCGATCAAGATGCCTACACCATTCCTACCCGATGTTGTCCCCGTGTACCAAAGTTGTAGCCAGTATCCTCCACCTCCTTCGCCTTCTCGTCCTTCCATTTAGTCTCCTGAATGCATAGGATATTTACACGCCTCCTAATTGCTGTATCGACTAGCTCTCTTAACTTACCCGTTAGGGACCCTACATTCTAGCTACCTAGACAAATCCTAGTTGGCTCGGCTAGCTTCCTTACCCTTCGCACCCGTCGAGGGAAGTGCGAAGACCCTTGCTCATTTTTCACTACACCCGGGCGCAGATGTAGCGCGTCACAAAGGTTGCGACGACCCGACCCTTGCTCATTTATCATCATACCCGGATCACGATACGACGCGCCATTAAGGGGATGACGACTCGGCCCTTGCCTATTTGACACTACACCCGGGTTCCGATGTAGCACGTCTTTAGGGTTTAGGGTTTAAAATGAAGCAATGTAAACAAATGAAAGATGACAAGAGACAACTAGATTTTTGCAATGTGGTGTCAAGGTGTTAGGATATACCCCCTTGTCGCCCTATTTGAACTTATCAGGTAAGCTACAGTATTTTTCTTAAAATACAGGTATTAGTCGGCTTATCAATTGCAGAAACCATCTAAACACAATGATGAAGCCAGCCGGCTTACCAATCAAAGCTCCCACAAGTCAAGCAAGAGCCTCCAGTTCTCTATGATGCACACTTTTCACTCAATCTCTCCTCTTATATATCCTTCCGTTGCCGTGGCCAAGAGAACTCAAATGGATTCCTTTGAGGTGTTAAGTTGTTGGAACTTGGGAGCGTTAAGTTGTACACGATAGAGATTCTGGCTTTAATTTTTCTGTTTTGATTGAAGGGATGTCAGAACGTACGAAACACAGTTAGAACATCTATAATAGTCTTCCTTATTTATCCCAATAAGAAAATTTTACTCTTTTAGGGATTCGAGGTGCTCCAACGTTCTCCCGTTGTGATCCCAGTGAGCTCAGCCGCCCATAATCTGTCCCCAGACCGTGCAAAGAAAGGGGAGAGCACCCCGCCCCCAATACCGCGATTCTTGGCGCGAGGAGGGGTCGCTTCGCGTCCCGCCGCCGTGCCGATCTCCCGCGGTTTCGGCTCCTTCGTCGCCTTGCTCCCCGGCGGCCTCGTCGAGGTCCTCCTACTCCGCAGCCATCCCCTCCACAGCCGGAGACCGGCCCTCGCCCCGATGGATTCCGCCGCCACCGGTGCTCGTCCGTCCGCCGCCACTGGTGCTCGTCCATCCGCCGCCGCCGGCCCACATCTGAACCCGGCCACCGGCGCTCGTCGCAGAGGCCCCCTCCTCCACCCTCGCAGCAGGAGTTGCGGCATCGGCGGCAAGGCCAACACGTGCTTCCAGATGCGGTGCAGAAGACCCGCAAGATGAAGGTGTCCGCCTCCCCAGGAGCGAAGAATGCTCCACCACCACTGTATGACCTGCCGGCGGCAGCCAGCATCTCCAACAACGATCTGGACGCGTCCATGGCGGAGGTTGGTGTGGACCTGTTCGGTGCAAGGTAAAGCTTTTACCTTGCTGTCCAATTTACAGTACAGTACTAGGCTACCAACTTTGATTATGTGATTTCATATATCATGTTGCAAAATCCTGTAGCTATTCTAGCGTTAAGCCTTAAATGAACGCAACTGGGAAACATTGCTTGTTGTATTTACGAAATTCTGGATTCTGAAGGCTAGCTTTATTGTTTTACTGGAAGTCTGAAACACAGCGATGCTAATTCAGATTACTGCATAATAAGTGTTCACCTCAAATGATAAACTGCTTCATTATTGTTTTTCTGCAACGAGTAATGGATAAATTTAGTACTCTTCGATCAATGAAGAATTAGACCGTATGTTCTAAATCTCAGAAACTACGCTCTGAAGTTACTGTATGTTCTGAAGTTCAGAAAATAACATTCACTGATGTGTGACCTGTACCTACCTGTGCAGAGGATGACATTCTTCTAGAGTTAGCAATATTCTTGGCTTATGTATCATACTGTTATCTACCTTTCAGTTAAATGTGTGATCTGTATTGTTAAGTTTATGTGTGAATTTTCAGTTAAGCTTCTGAACTGCCACTACCTTTCAGTTATGTGTGAGCTGCATCTGAATTCTGTGCATTTTTACTTTACTGTATTCCTTGTAATTAATTGTAATCTGAATTGAAGTTTTAACCTAAACACTTCCTTCCCTTTGTGCACTGAAATTTATTTTATGCTTTTGTGCCTTATGCAGTGAGCAGTCCTTCATGGATATGATCGATACTGTTGAAATAGATGACATGACTGTCCCATTGTCATTTGGAAGTGTAAACGAAGATCCCATTGGAAGTGTAAACGAAGATCCCATTGACAGCTCTGTCCCAATGTCAGTTGGAAGTGTAAATGAAGATCCCATTGAGAACCATCCCGTTAAAAAGAAAAAATGGGCAAGGTCAGCAAACTACTCACCAGAGGAGGATGAGGCCGTGGTCATGGCATGGCAGAGTGTGAGCCTTGATCCAATCATTGGGACCGATCAAAATACCAACACATATTGAATCGCATTTACGATCACTTTAACTGTAACGTCAAGACCCCCTCCAGCCGCACCCTCGGTTCTCTTGCGCACCGTTGGAGTGCAATCCAAGAGTGTTGCAACCGATGGGCAGGTTGTGTTGAGGATATCGATCGTGCCCTGCCAAGTGGAGCGACAATTGAAGATCGGGTAAGTTGTCTACTCCTATTTCTCTTAGGTTGCTGTGATTTCATTTGGATATATTGGTCTGATTGCATACTAGCTGTAGTTCAACTAGCTGAGATTAAATACTATATGTTGCAATACTAGCTGTGTAAGTTGAAAGTTGTCATTTTCTTTGATCAGTGCCATTTCATTAAAAAAAAATGTTTTTTCACAATTTCAATCAAAAGCCATGTAACCGAAGCTTCTCATCACCGTATAATTTGACAGATCAAGTATTGCCAGAAGTTGTACACGGAGAGGGATCCAAAAAAACAAGACCTTTGTGATGCCGCATTGTTAGTCATTACTCAAAAACAATGAGAAGTGGGTAAAAAGGAACACTAACTGCAATCCTCTTCACAAGAAGAAGTCAACCACATGCTCTCTAGGCTCTGTTGAAGGAAATGAGGAAGAAGAGGAGAATGCAAGTCCAACTGCGATGCTCGCAAACAAGAGGCCTCCTGGGAGGAGGCAAGAGAAGGAGCGTGTGAAGAAGGGAGGAGATCATGCTGTGTTTCAAACTGCAGTGCAAGAGATGATTGCATCAAGGAAGGAGTTGGGGGCTGGAAAGAAACAAGACAAGGAATCAAGATGGTGGGAGATGATGGCCTTGGAAGAGTACAAAATAAAGATTGAAGAGAAAAAACTAGATTCAAAACAGCTGAAGCAGGAATGCGAGCTAATGTTCATGGAGACAAGTGGGCTTGATGAAACACAAAAAGCCTTTGTTCAAACAATGCATACTCAAATTGTGGTGTCCAAGATGGGAGTGAATGGGAGTGGGGTTGAAAATAGCGGTGCAGCAGGTACTTTTATGTGATGCAGCTGTGAGCGGTCTATGTTTTTTTTTTATCCTTCCAGTAGTAGTATAACTTACAAATTTTTCGTGGATGATTATAGAGGACCATAAAGGACTTGCATATTGTACTGGGTACTTCAGCTTGCAGTAGGTGCTGTGAAGAGTTTCAGTTTGCTTCGTTGTTCATGGATCAACAATTTCATTCTGGCTTTTGCCTCTTCAGTGTTCTCTTTTTGTTTTGAGACGTGGCTTATGCTAGTGCATGAAATCTTGTCCGGTAGCTATGGGTTTCATATTGAGGAAGTTTCAATTCTGTACAAATTTTAAAGGTCTTCTGATATGTCCACTGACAGTACTATAGTGCAGATGCAACGATAGCTAGCATTGTATATATATTTTAATCTAAATCTGAAATTTTAAATTTAAGTTTCAAAATTGTAACATGGCCAAAGTAGGCTAAATCTGCAACATAGGCCAAAAATCACATATTAGGGATGAGATATTGAGGAACTGTAAAAACATCTTCCTCCAATAACCTAAAAAGTAATATTAAGCTACCTCAGTACTAGCTTATTGGGGAGAAATGTACCGGGAGAAATGCTCTTACGCACGCAGACGCACTTAATTTTGTAGTATCGAGCAGCGCCTGCAGGGTCGTCACCATGCAACGAATCAGGGCATCTGTCAAACCATTAATTCAGCAACTGCAAGTACGCGATCGAGAGACGCCCCCACGTCCGTCGTACGATTGCACAATGTAATGCCCCTTGGCGTTCCCAGTTCCCACGTCGTACTACGCATAACTGCCGCATCATCAGTCATCACCTATACGTACAAGTACAACATCCACATCCACATCCACTCGCACTCGAATCTCCCTCTATTTATCACCGGACACCAAGTTCGATCATCCAACAGACGCCGCACCGCACTTTCGTGTTGCCAGCAGCTAGCAGTTGCCCCGCACGCACAAGCGCGAACTCGCGATCGCGAACCACTCCACTAGTCACAACCATGGCGATGGCTGTGGCAGCGGCGGCGGAGGCAGCGGCATCCCTGCAGCCACGAGCGCCCATGCCCGTGCGCGCCGACGACGTCAGGGGCTTTCTCCTCGGTCTCCCGCCGGACGCCCGCGCGGAGGACATAGAGTACGTCCTGTTCGACGTCCAGCAGACGCTGACAAGTCTCGCCTCCAAGCGCCAAGCCCTGCAACACCAGATCGCCACGGCGTCCCGTGGCAAGCGGCGTGCTCCAGCTCCACGGCGGAGGGCGCCCCCGCCACCGGCCGCTCCTGCCGTCGTCGTTCCTGCGGCAGACGATGATCCCGGCGCGAGGTACACTTACACCAGGGAGGGCGCCGGCGCCCTCCGGAGGATTCTGCGGGCCAATGCAGGAGAAGTCAAGAAGGAGCGGAAGCGGTTGGAGGCCGTGTGGGGCGATCTGCAGGAGGCGCTTGTCGACGCAAGGGAGAGGCTTGTCCTGCAGGCTGGAGAACGAACAGTCGCCTAGAGCTCCGCCACGCGTGGTTCCGTGTATGCATCTTCATTTGGCCCTTCTACTGGACTTTGCTACTCCTTTTTTTTTTTTGTTTGAGTGGGAAGAGTACTGGAGAGGGAAATGCTACTGCTAGTTTATGAGTGAGAAATATATATGTATATATAGGACCATGCATGGTGTTGGTGAATTTTCTCCTTTTAAAAATTTCTACCACTGATTTGGAACCATGCATGGTTCGTTTTCGTCGTCCTCTTGCCAGTGGTCTAGTGGTGTACTGTAAAATAGCCGGATGCACAACGACGTCCTAGTTTCTGACTTGTATTGGAATTTGCTGGTTTTATTTCGGTTGTACTATGTAATTTCGTGAATCTGATGGTGCGGTGTAATTTTGCTGCTTGTAGTGGTTGTACTTGTACAGTTTACTTGTGTCATGATGCTGAGTGGTCACACGAAAACCCTCAGAGGCACATTCTGCAGCGGTCTGAACCAGACATGACAATTTCATTTGTGTGTACTGCTTTTCCATGTTCAACAATGGCAGAATGGTCCCCCAAAGATCTCAAGGTTGTTAAGATGGATCCCCATATATGTTTATTTGCCTCATAATATGAACAGTAGATGAGAAACCTTATTAAGGTAATCTCAAAAAGAAAAAAGAAAAAAAGAAAAACCTTATTAAGGGTTGTTGGCATAAATGACAATGTAAGGTTGAGCATTTTTCTGGGACCAATAATTCACTTAGTCGATTTCGTGTGTTGTGCGATGGGTGTAGATGTAGCTAGGTGAAGCCAAGTACTCCTATCCATCATGACCATTCTTTGAGCATTGAGGCCTAATGTGTGAAAAGTTGCTCTTATTGACTCCTATCCATCTTGATAACGTTATATCCAATGATGCAAGTATTGTGCTTTTGACCCAAGCTGTAGTAGCAACATCAGCTGTAGGAACGACATCTGTTCTTGGAAGTTCTACACAATCTTCTAGCAGTACTACAAATCAGACCAAAAAGGTAATTTGATTTTGAATTTTTTTATTTCAACAATTCATCTTACCCTCACCACATTGTTTGACCAATTGTGCTGTTCTGTAGTTATTTGTAGCAAGAAGTGGGCTGTTGGTATTACATCATCTCTGAGGTCTAATAAGAAGGTTTCAAGTTTGGTGGATAAGGTTGCTCTGTACAATGAATCTTTCTATGCTGTTATCGCATATGGTTGCAAACATTTAGTGGTAACTTGTGCCTGAAATTTACCAATTTTAGCACGTTCCTGTATATTCATGGAATGAACAAATCCTAGTTTCTTACTCTTGATTTGAGATGTGCTCCAAAATCTCAAATATCTAAGAATCTAGTGTAAAATATCAAGGTTTTAACACCATGGTATGTTTTGCAAGATTCCCTATGTACCATGTAAAGAAAAATAGTGGACTTTGCGTTTTAACCTTCTGTTTCCTGGTTATTTTTGGTTGATGTAACCATTTGCTAGTTAGTTTTATCAGTTTGCGATTGTGGTAAGGCTTAAACTAAGGTTAGTAATGATTTGGTAAATTATTGTTGCCCTAGCAACATCACTTTTCTGAATCAGCCTATTTTGCTTTCCTTTTAACAGCGGAAAGCTGCAAAAGAGGAACTTCGCGGTGAAGAGAAAGAGGAGCCTGAAAGTGCTTGGAGGCATTAGAAAGGAAGCGACAAAAGGAAATAGAGGTAAATTGCTCTTTAACTCTCTTTAATGCATGCATGCAAAAGTTTTTGAGAAGTTGCTGAATTTAAATTGTGCCCCATTTGACCTAGGAGTGGCGGAAACAACAAATCGCTAGCGGAGTGGCTCAGGAAAATGCCAATTTTTGTTCCTGTTCATGGTGATTGGTACTCTTTCTTTTCCTTATGATGGTTGGTTTTAATAGCTAAAAAATTTTGTGGCATTTGTCATAGTTATGGCCAGTTTGGTTCCTCCTCACCATTTCACTCCCTGAGATGTCCTATTTGCTAAAAAAGTATAGTCACATCAATGTTTCACTTTTGGCCTAAGAATACTTTTAGAATGAGAAATAACTTATTGCATCTAAAGTTGTGCTAGAAGGAAATGTTCTAACTATTTCAAGTATCTACTTTCTCATCAGTGTGGATTTTTGGTCGCTGTGCCACGCCTAATAGTTTCTTGAATACTGTGCATGCATGTGTACCATATTTTCATGTAGATTTTCCATTGCATCCAGTGATTTGCATGTTTTGTATAAGGGTAAAACATTGAAGCAACATCCTTTTCTATATGTTCTCTGCATGGCAACAATGCTAAATGGTTCGAGTCCTATCGAAACACCGGTTCGAAAGCTTTTAGGTTGTTGACATAGCTGAATGACGATCATTTTAGTGCCAGGTTCTTGAAACTTAAAGGAATATATTGTTCTAGCACTTTCTTCTTATTGTATACCCTTAAGGGCCTGTTTGCATTCTAGGTATTCTCATTTGAAGGTTTTTGTGATTTATTTACAATTTGAACTAGAACCCAATACTCCCCACACCAAACAAGCGAGACTCCCCACACCAAAGAAGCTCCACTCATGGAATAAGTGTTTAATGTCATGCTTAGTGTACATTCTTCGGGTTACATTAAAGAAGCACGATTTTTAGCTACATTTAATAATAGGCTCTTCAGGCGACTGATTTGCCTATGATAACAAACCTCTTCAGGGGACCTTGGTATTCTGAAGGCGAACATCATGAACGGTGACATCATGAACGTTTACTCGAACCCTATTGTTCATTTCCCTTCCTCGATCCTTGGATGCTGCCGTATCCTCGAGGCGAGCTTCGCTTTCTAGGGAGGATGGCATGACGCAGCACGGAAACCCTAGGCGTGTATGGGAAAGGTTGGCGGGAGATGGCTCCATCCCACAATAAAAGGTCACGTTCGGTGCTAGTGCTAGGGTTACCACCCCCATATGTCCACTCTACTACCTCCACTGAAGGGTTATGAGGTTGTTACGCTAGCCAGAAAACAAAATTTTTGACCTCATAAACCAGGATCTACTGCTAGTTACAGGTTACGGGATTACCACTAGACGCGCAGGTGCAGCGGAAGACGACTTGATGTAGTCGTACGCGTCGCAGCAGGCAGTGCGGTTGCGTGGTCGTCCGTCACATCAGTCTCTTCGCGCGGTTCGTCCCATTGCTCCAGATGCAGCACCTCCCGCTAAAGTCATCAGTAAAAGTTATGAAGTATTGAAATCCACCTCTAGCTGTCGTGCTCATTGGTCCACATACATCAGTATGTACAAGTTCCAACAAGTCAGAGGCCTTCTCAGGAAATCCTTTGAATGGCGCCTTGGTCATCTTTCCTAGCAAACAAGCCTCATATGTCTCGTATGATTCAAAATCAAACGAAGTTAGAAGACCATCATCATGGAGCCTCTTCATGCGATTCTCACTTATATGACCCAAACGACAATGCCACATATAGGTAGGACTTAACTCATTAAGCCGAGGCCGTTTAGCACTAACATTACAGATAGGTGCATCATCAAGATTTAAAATAAATAACCCATTCACAATGGATGCAAAGGCCACAAACACATCATTCTTTGAGATCACAAAACCATTATCTTTACTCACAAATAAATAACCATCCTTCATCAAGCATGAAGGTGACACAATGTTTCGACTTAAACTAGGAACAAAATAACAATTATTCAATTCCAAAATAAATCCTGACGGCAAGGGAAGTTGCATGGTCCCGACGTTCAATGCAGCAACTCTTGCATTATTGCCCATGCGGAAATCAACTTCTCCTTTCTCCACGCTTCTACTTCTTATCATTTTTTGCATCGTATTGCAAATATGAGCAACTGATCCGATATCAAATACCCAAGAATTGATATAAGAGTTAGCGAGGAAAATATCTGTAACATGAACAACAAGAGTACAAGCAGTAGCAGTACCTTTACTGCCGCCATGCTTCTCTAAGGATGCCAAGTACTCCTTACAGTTCCTTTTCCAGTGACCTTTCCCCTTACAATGAAAGCATTCATCATTCTTTGCAAGTGGTTCATCCTTGGAAGACGATTGGTTTGGCTTAGAGATCTCATCTTTAGCCTTGTCCTTCTTCTTCCAATTGCCCTTTCTTCTCTTAAAGTTAGGCCTGTTTTGAACTGCCAACACTTGGCCACCTCCTGCTTTCTTGATGTCAGCCTCTGCTGTTTTTAGCATGCCACATAGTTCATTTAAGCCCTTCTCCGCCCCATGCATATGGTAGTTCGAGATGAAGTTTCCATAACTGGGCGGAAGAGATGAAAGAATGAAATCAGTTGTCAACTCTTGGCCAATTGGGAAGCCTAGCTTCTTCAACCTCTGAGTGTAACCAACCATCTTGATTACATGTGGTCCTACAGCTGCGCCCTCTGCTAGCTTGGTTTCTGCAAGCGCCTTAGAGACATTGAACCTTTCAGTCCACGCTTGAGTTTGGAACATATCTTCAAGCGCCATGATCATATCATTCGCTGAATGATTGTTGTCGAACTGCATCTGCAGATCAGGTTCCATACAAGCAAGCATGAGGCAACTCACTTCAAGATCCGCATCACATGCCTTCTTGTAAGCATTTTTCTCAGCAGCAGGAGCACTCTCCTCAGGCTCATCTTGTTATAGGGTGTCTAGAATATCTTCTTTTTTCTCAGCCGTGAGAACAATTCTCAGGTTGTGGATCCAATCCGCGTAATTTGTTCCATTCAACTTATCTTTCTCAAGAATTATACGCAAAGAAAATGGTTGATTGCGAACGGCCATCTACAACAAAAGTAACACAAAATACTAAGACAATGTATCCATGAAAGAGTAAATTATATTAAAATAAAATCTACTCCCACTAAAATCAATATCCCTCAATTGATACTTAGTGATTCAAGACCCACAACTAACAAGTCAACTAGTGAGCTTTAGCATCACCGCTAGAAGACATGGTAGATCGGTAAGCAACACTTTGCTAATCATATCACATATGACTCTTGTTGTTGGGCAGCATCTCTATGCTACACTCAACCTACTCATGCTCCAAGGTCCCTAACCATTAGGATGACCTTGTTTAAGTAACCAAACCTTCTTGCAGTAAGTATCCGATACGAACCTGCCTAGTCGAGGAAAACTAGTGGCACCCTAATTTTATAGACCCACCACCGATTGTACAAGACTTATGACAGTGCAAGGTTTGGGGAAGAATTTAACTTAAACATTACTGAGGGATCGTTCTACTTCACTACCACACTCATGTAGACAAAAACATAATAGCATGTGAAAGTAGAACATAGTAATGAGAATCACATTCACACATAGAGACATGGTATGGCCCTTAATCAAATGGTGATCTCCATCTCCATCATCTTGTCCATCATGGTGATCTCCATCTCCATGATCTATGTGTGCCATCCTTCTTGTGATGAGTCCTCCAAGAACTATTTTACCGCAAGCTATACTAATTACATAGTCGCGTAATCACAAGATGGCGCGCAGGCCAATGCATCAAATGGAAACACATATGGCTCCAGCCGTGTTGCTTACATGACACGCATGCCATGAATGAATTATATACATACACATGGGCCATACCATACACATCATAACCTACAAAAACAAGTTAGGCGCAGAACGATTCTATGCGCGTACGACTGGTAGCAACGGCCGATCAGCGGGCGGGGGGTCGAGGGGGGAGACGCCCCGCCCGGGTTTCAGTGCAGCGCCCTAAAAACCAAATGGGATTACACAGATTGCATCTATGGAATCACTATGAAAATCTTATCAGATTGATCTCATCAACCTAAATCCAAACCATTCGGAGTCCCTCTATTTTCACTAGATCAATCCCATTAATCTATGCCCAACATGTATGGTCTTACGTGTATCACTTAACTTAGGTGGCGGACTAAACCGACCAGTATGAGTAGATTGTTACATGGCCACGCATCAAGAGCACAAAAACAGATTGAGTTTCCCCATTTCATAGATTGATTTAATCAAACCGTGCAACCAAGACTAGCAGATCGCATCTACTATCTCTACATATCATCTATATGCCAAAATCTGAACCTATAATGAACAGCTACGGCTCTAATACCACTGAAGGGTTATGAGGTTGCTACGCTAGCCAGAAAATAAAATTTTTGACCTCACAAATCAGGATCTACTGCTAGTTACAGGTTACGGGATTACCACTAGACGCGCAGGTGCAGCGAAAGACGATTTGATGTAGTCGTACGTGTCACAGCAGGCAGTGCAGTTACGTGGTCGTCCGTCATGTCAGTCTCTTCATGTGGTTCGTCCCAGTGCTCCAGATGTAGCACCTCCAAGGAATTCCAAACGTGCAGGGAAGAAGCGATGTGCCTCCGGACTGCTAGGTCCGTGAGGAGCAGAAGGCGTGAGCGTGGGGAGGACGGCGGCGGCTGCCAAAAGTGTCAATATTACCCTGATCACGCCCTACCCCTTGCTTATATAGGTGTTCCCAATGAGCTCATGAGTTGGAGGCACATTAGTAACCCTAAGCCTTGTCTAATTCGGGTCCAACCCGAATTAGGCTTCCAGCCCCTTAAAGCGTACGACCCTATGGGTTCACGCACACATTGACATGGGAAGAGTACTCCTACTCGCCCAATAGTTGACAGCGGCCTCTAGCAAGGCGTGACAACTCCTATGTGCACGCAAAGATCATATCAGACGAACCACTACGACCACATACAAGTTATTCCCTTTGTCACTCGATATATTGTTCAACTCGTGGGTTAACACTTAACTCAAGCACGGCTATGCATTTATTGATCCAATCACTTGAGTGATCCAGTGATATCTCTCTCGCATAGAGAGGGGCAAATTCCATCTTGATTGTCTATGTCTCATAGCATGCTTCCCGACCACTCGAAGACCACCTTTATAACTACCCAGTTACGGAGCAGCATTTGATAGTCCCTAAGTAGGCCGTTTTACATCTTGAGTACATACCACAATCTTAGGTTTAAGGACATAATGTACATGATGTGAATAGAGAATTTCTCATGTCGGGTCAGTCCAGCCTACATGTCTCACATGTGCCCACATTATTAGTTTGACATCTCCATGTCCATGACTTGTGAAACATAGCCATCAACTAATACATGTGCTGGTCTAATATTCAATTGTGTTCTCATAAGAATGCTGACCAGGGACAACTTTAGAATAACCATTCAAGTAATTGAGTTCCACAAATAATTCACATAATCGTCAATCAATATAAGTTGTCTATAATGGATATTCAATGAACACTTTATTAATCATGGATACAATCGGAATATCATCATCTAATGATTAGCTCTAGGGCATATTCCCAACATCCACTCCTCCGGTGCGCCCTCTCTGCTTTGCTCTCACTGCCTGTATCTCACTGACATCTCCCTTCGATGGTGGATTCTTGTTGGTTCTCCAGTGGCTCGGCTGGTATAACCTTGCCTTACTCCTATTCCTCTACCTCTAATTTTGTAGCATGTATTTGTTCTTGCTATGTGCAATGTTTCCCTAGGGTTCTTGCTGGTACCCCTAGATTTGTGTGTTTCTAATATAGATCAAGTACTATCACTCTCATATCTGCTGGTTTTGTGTGTGATGGTATGGATTTTGCCTATTATTATGGTATATGCTTTGGTCATTGCACATGATGATGCTTAATCTTGATGATGAAACTAAGCACAATGCCTATGTAATGATTATACCTAATGCTAGCTTAGGCACTGGAGGAGGACCATTTGGTGATGCAACCGCATCTTTCATTGTCATATACTTCACTGATTCATTGTACATACTAATTTAAATCACAACAACAGTTGTTCGTCCCATCCCATTCTAATTTGTCCATATATATGTATTTCTTTTTCTTAGAGATGGACTATGAAGCTAGCTATTGAGCCTCCGCTGCTATGGCTGTAGCAGTGGCAAGTTGTTTTTTTTCTTGTGGTTTAGGAGAAAAGTGTCAGAGTCTAGGTCTATTACCTATGGCCCCATGATACAGAGAGACCAACAGAGGTTTCACAACCTTAACTGCATCTACAATTCAGATGATGTTCATTTGTGTCAGTCTGCATAGGATGAGGAATGCACCTTTTTTAGCTATGTGATCTTTTTCATAGTAGAGACCTGGCTATAGACACCATTAATGCTACTATTGAAGAATAGGTGGATATGTTTTTGCATGTGTTGTTGGCCACAATGAGAGGTTTAGAGTTACAAACCTTACTTTTAGGAGATTTAAGGAATGAATTGATTGTCCCTCCTAAATCAAATGTTCCTCCTAAGATCCATGGGAGCAGAAGGTGGTAACCCTATTTCAAGGTTGGTGTTACCTTCATTGACATTTCCTTGCCTATTTGACATTTACCTTGCCCATCTAAGAAACCTACCATCTTACTATTCGCTAGGATTGCATTGGAGCAATTGATGGAACACATGTTCTAGCTAGAGTGCCTAGGAGCATGCCTTTATAGGTAGGAAGCAATGTACATAGAATGTATTAGCAGCAATGTCATTTGATCTGAGGTTTACTTATATGCTAGCTGGTTAGGAAGGGTCTGCACATGATGCCCTTATTTTGTCAGATGCCTTAGAGAGAGACAGGATGATGGACCTTAGAGTCCCTCTAGGTGAAATGCTATGATTTAGACTTTCCTTCCAATCTTCCATAATATATTTTCTCAACCATGCCCCTGTCTTAGCCTTTCTAGGAAAATTTTACCTTGTGGATGCTGGTTGTGCTGTCAAGCTTGCTTCTTGCCTCCATTTCATGATACAAGGTACCATTTGTGGGAGTATGGCATCAACAGACCCCCAAAAAAGAGAGAACTATTCAATCTTTGGCACTCCTCTTTGAGGGTCACAATTGAGAGAGCTTTTTGGTGCTCCCAAGAATAGGTTCAGAATTCTAGATAACACAGGTAAAGTTGGTTCTAGCCATAATTGGATTTTGAGATTTTGGGAGGACGAGCATGTCCCTAATGAGGAATTTTGAGACCCAAACAACAACCCTAATGAGCATTATGATGTCCCTAACAATGCAGCTTTCATTTGCTCCCTACTATGTCATGATATTTTTATCATTTATTCTTGCAAGGCTAATTTTTTTAGTTTTTGTGGGTACTCAGCTGATTTATTATGACCCATGATGATAACTAAAAAGAATGAGGTGATTGCCTTCTATCTGTTGACTGTTTCTGTTGTTTTCTCATGTCATTCATGTAATGTTCTAGCACCGTCCACAATTATGCAACAATTGGGTCCTGCACAAGGTTTCTAGCTGATGGCAAACTATAGATGGTCTTGGACATTCCATGGGAGACATTTGTTTGGTTCTTATTTGAGTTGGAAATGCTTTTTGTGTTTGAAGTTGATGACATTCACCAATTATTTATGTTTATGAATCCAACCACCAGATTCAATGATCTGAGGCCACTTGACATTTGTACATTTGTCACCATTCTATATTTGAGATCGATCTATGATTTGGATCGAACAAACTGGAGATCTTCAATTCCACACACATGGCTTGTTTCTGTTTTTGTGTGACAACATTGCTACTTAATGGGAAGGATTGTATATGGTCATAACCTTGGACTTGTGAGGTACTACGAACTTGCTGAGGTTTTTTTTGAACTTATCCTATTTCATGGCTATCATCAAACCATGTTAGACATCCATGCCTACAAGCTATTGTCCTTGATGATTTCCAATTATAACTTGATGGCTACGCTAGATGGTTCACATGGTTTCATGGCCTTTATGACCTTTCGTCCTACCAAGCAGTTCAATCCTTAAGCTCCAGGTCCAAGCATGTAATGAAATGACAATTCTACCTAAGGCAAATCATGTGGTTTGTACCTTGCTATGTCTAAATTTGATACTTGCTTGTGTTTTTAAATGGATGACATGCCTCGGTATGTTGCCTACTAATACAGAACGGTGCTTGGTGTTTATAGTTCTTGGGCAACGTGCAATGCCTAGGTAAGTGGTTATCCAAATAACTCTCACCAGAGTTTTGCCACATGGAAGAAGCTAAAGCGTCTTACTTGGAGTTCATTGGATCTAAACCAACGCCACTTTTGGCTATTGCTCCTCCACTGGGTCAAAACTTGCTGGAGGCTCAACCTACGGTGGTTAACAAATCATGTTGCTTATTTGTTGCTTGTGTTGTGCTTTGTGTTGTCATGCTGGTGTTAATATTGTTCATTATCTTTGGCATGAAGAACAACATGTGATGATAACTCCCATTTCCCCTAAAAACCAGCTTATGCACTTGGCCTTGTGAGGTACTATGAATATTGGGGCTAACATCCATGATCTAGTACTATTGTATCCTTTGCACCTTTTCCCTTTCAATCAACCAATCACCCCTTTTTCCGAAATCGTGGCTACACGTTTTTCATTAAGAGAAGTAGGAGTTTTACAATCCATGTCACCTACTGCGAGATGCCATAGGTTGCACGGGCACACTGACACAAGGCACCGACTTAGACGGTGGTGTTACAAAGTCGTTACTTTCTAGTAAACTATTGTGTGACTGGTAATGACAGAAGAGCGTGAGCACTACGATGCGAACAGCGGCGCGAAGCAGCGGAATCCGGCAGTGATCTAGGCGTTCGCCTCATCGTTGATGCACCCGAGGATCTCATTCACAGACCTGCTGACGCCGTCGAACGTACACCTGTTACGTTCCTTCCAAATAATCCAGGAGATTAGAAGGACGGTGGAATCAAATCCTCTCTTGAAGGCGGTCGGGAAGCGCTCTCATGCCTGGAGCCACCAGTCGATCAGCGTGTCGTCCGGCAAGCAGGTGGTCCGCCGTCTTTGGCAACTGGGCGCAGTCGTCGTCCTGCTGTAGGCCGTGTCGCTTCTGGCGTTCGGCCGTCCAGAGGCGACCGTGGAGGGCTAGCCAGAAGAAAAACTTGACCTTTGGCGGCGTAGAAGCTCTCCATAGCTCATCGGCGCCGGCCAGGGTGGTCCTTCCAATGAAGAAAGCCTGGTAAGCCGACGTGCTGGAGTAGATGCTGCTCTGCGTCAAGCGCCAGACCATCTGGTCGCACACGGACGGTAGCAAGTGCACGGCTTCAGTGAGGTTCCAGACCTGCATGAATTGGGACAACCAATGACCCCTTAATTATGTTTATACTCCAATGTCAAGTCCATGCAGGAAATGTAATCTGAGGCTATTTATTTGTTCTTTTGAAATGTGCAATCTTTGATGGTAAGGTCAACACGGTCATACATGGGTGACCACACCACATTCCCTACATTTAAACCAAACACAAGCAATTGCATAAGTTCGTGCATCAAATTTGCATATGTAACCAAACACGATTCCAGTTATCCGGTTCGAATGAGACATTAGGAACCAAACGTGGCAAAGTGTATGGCCTCATCTGGGTCATTTGGAGCCTATACTGCCCCTCCGTCCCGACTAGGGGAGCTCAGAGCATCCAATCACCCCCTAAGCGAACAAGCAGCTGGGTCAGGGATGCACAGACCCACGCTGAAAAACTCTAAAAAAAAAAAGGATACTCCCCACACACGAACCACGTCTGATCGACGACAGAAGCGGAATGAACGAAGAAAGCACACGAAAAGTCGAATCAAACTCGTTAAAATCAAAGCCAATTGATCCCAAGCTTTACAGAGATGAAATTCACTTTGGGATCCCAAAAAATCATCGCCTGAGATTGACACAAACTTCGGGAAACACAGATCAAAGCCTTTGAACGGAAATGGAGAAGAATAATAAAATAGTAGGATCGTGGATCTTTCACAATTCGATGGGATGGATCTATAGGATAGTGTGCTAAAATACAGACTCTACTTTTGTTGTCGCCGCTTTTGAGCATATACGCATGTACACTCACACATAGACACTAGATCCCGACATTGGATTGAAGCGGCATTTGGAACGTGTTGATCGACTTTTGTAGTCGCCGCTTTTGGAATCCTTTTTTTATACGGTGATGTATATGGATAGGACCTGGATCTTTGTGTTGGATCGATCAGATAAAGTGCTAAAATACAACTTTTGTTCTCGCCGCTTTTGCACGCACGCGGCACAAATATAGCGCCAGATTCTGGCAGTGAATTGAAGCGGCATTTAGAACATGTCGATCGATACCATGCCCTCACTGCATTATATATTCTCACTAGCACGAACCCACGCAACACGAGAAGGTGCTCTGCAAGAGCATGATGTTTAGCACAGGTAAACCTAAACCCCAAAACGATCAAATTACTTACCCCTCATTGTGCAGGAAAGCACGAAGACGCGGTGGCAGTCCACCGACTCCAGTAGACGCTTACCACAATCCATCTACTCGGCCAAGAGAGAAGGCTACCTTAGGAGAGGTAGAACTAGGTAAATACTTCGCATGTTGTTGCGGAAATTTTTAAAAATAATAGTTTACGAATGATACAAATATGTTAAATTTGACGAGAAGTAGAGTATAATGATAAAACCGTATGTTGCATGCATGTAGTAGTAGAACGAGAAAGAATCAAATGTAAATCACTAAAAAAAGTGGACGGAAGAATAGAGAGGATATTTATTAGCATGCTTAAGTTAATGGTAGTGGACTTGTGAGTGGATATTGATGACGTGACTGTGGCTTCACCACATCGTAGAGAAATAGATAGTGGGCATTAACATTACTAGTTGGAATTCCCCACACGTTGCTGCGGTAATTTAAAGTTAAAATTTAGATGACTAATTGAGGTATGGTTTAAAGTTTAGAAAATTGAAGTTTAACAGAAAAATGATGTGAATGAAATACTTCTAATGATATATAAAGTTGATGATTTAATTTGTAAATAATTGGTGAGTTCATCCTAATGAACATGAACATATGTATATATAATCTGTGAGCTTTGGAATACATGTGGATTTGTTAAAATAGGGAAAAAATATATGATATATATAGTAGTATATTCATATTACACTTGGATACCTATGATATAAGCAAGCTTAAAAACAAAGTTATATGTATTAAGTATTAACGCGGTTAAGGTAGGTACTAAATACTTATATTTAGAGGACCAAAGCTTCTCCAAGGCCACTGAACAAACATATAAGCATTAACGAAAATGATAGCTGCTGTTGGTTAGAAACTTGCTGCTATTGACTGCTATGTTCTGCTCCTATACCAAAACTAAAGCGGTGACCTGCATCAAGAGAGCTGAAGCGGGCAGCGATCATTGCAGCAGCAACAGTAATACAAAGGCTAGTCGAACAGCCCCAGACCATGAGCTTCGCAGCCACGCTGTCCTGCACCACCGCCCGCCTAAAGTGGACAGCCGGGCTCATCACCGGGCGGCGTGCGGCACCGAGACATCCATTCACCCAAGCCATCGGCAGGGGCCATGGCATTTGAAGCCGGTCTACTCTCTACTGCTGTCGGTGTAGAAGAGCAGAGCACAGTGGAGAAGGTAAGAAAGAGACAGGCAAGTAGGCGGATGGTAGCAAGCACACGACTATTAAACATGAGCGTCGTGACGATGGTTCATTTCTTCCGCATATATTTTCAGCGATGTGGCAGAGGAATTGATGTGAAAA
Organism: Bothriochloa decipiens; assembly: GCA_023333625.1. Classification (NCBI taxonomy): domain Eukaryota; kingdom Viridiplantae; phylum Streptophyta; class Magnoliopsida; order Poales; family Poaceae; genus Bothriochloa; species Bothriochloa decipiens. The sequence continues at coordinate 18,329,160 of CM041644.1, read as the reverse complement.
TAATGCCTGTGTCCGTTGAAATTTTGTTGAGGGGAAGTGGAAGAGATGACAGCCGGGTGAGGCATTAAAGTTGCACCTGATGACTCTTGGGCTCCTACAGACGTTAGTGTGAGGGATATGGTGGCTGCTGGGAACAATAACATACGATGTAACAATGGTTTCGTGAACACAATGCGAAGTGAAGGACGGAGATCTGACGGATAGAAATAAAAACTGGATGAAAATCAGACGGCTGCAAAAGAAAGACGACGTGAAAGTATGAAAGCTGAGATTTAGCTAACATTTATTACTTTAATGGGTATGAACTATATAGAGATATTAGATAGAAATCTAAGATTTAAGATTTAAGATATATCAAATTATTCTTCTCTTTGTTCCTCTGCAAGTCAAAACTATTGAACTATCAAATCCGATCGATGCATCATCATCTCCAATTCTCCAGTAGCTAGACACAGCAAAGTCAACTGTCCCAATGCAAATGGAGTCGCAACAGCGAATCTTGCCCATTGTCCTCCTACTTGCGATGCTCTTCTCTGTTTTTTAGAAAAGGGAATTTTCATTCCGGCCTCTGCATCGATTGATGCATATAGCGAAACAAGTGTCAGTATTGTTTACACGGCATTATTGTGCAATCATCCACACGCAGGTGGAAATACAAGTGTTGATAAACAGAAATAACGTTTATGTATCCACACGCGGTTGGGCATAGAGCTGAGAGAAATAATGAGAAACTCTAGCTAGTAATACGACAGGTTGCGATGCTCTTCTCTGTTGATGCAGTGTCCAGCTGCCTCCACCCGGTCGTGCTGGTGCCGGGCAACACCTGCGGCCAGCTGGACGCACGGCTCACCGACAAGTACGGGCCTTCGACGCCGTCGGGCTGCGGCATACGGAAACAGGGGCGCCGGTGGTTCCGGCTGTGGGAAAACTTCACGGCGCTGCAGGAGGACCCAACGCTCCAGCCGTGCTACGCGGACCAGCTGCGTCTAGCGTACGACCCCGCCGCCGGCGACTACCGCAACGTGCGCGGCGTCAAGACTCGCGTCGTCTCCTTCGGCACCACCCACAGCTTTCGCTTTGACGACCCTGCCCGAAAGTAAGCAAGCACATGCGTCGTGTTTTCATTCCTCCAAGGAGAAGGAGATCGATGATGAATGAAATCCTCACCTATCACCTCCAGGAATGTCTGCATGGAAAGGCTGGCGGAGGCACTGGAAGGGGTGGGATACAAAGAGGGACGAAACCTGTTCGGTGCCCCGTACGACTTCCGATACGTGCCGGCAGCTCCCGGCCTGGCGTCCAGGGTGTTCTCTGACTTCGTCTCGAGCTTCAGGCAACTCGTGGAGCGCGCCAGCGAGAGGAACGGAGGCAAGCCGGTCATCCTGGTGACGCACAGCCTGGGGGGGGGGCTCTTCACCATGGTGTTCCTCGACCGGAGCCCGTTGCCGTGGCGCAGGAGGTACGTCAAGCACTTCGTCATGCTCTGCCTAGGCGTCGGCGGCTCGCCGCTGAACATGTGGCCCCTCGCCGCCAGTCTCGGCGGCCCGCCGCCGCCGTCGTTGCTGGGCAGCGTGCTGACGTACGGGAACAGGAGCTTCGCAAGCATGTTCTCCGTCCTGCCGTCCCCGAAGGTGTACGGCGACACGCCACTGGTGATCACGCGTGCCAAGAACTATTCCGCCGCCAACATGCCGGAGTTTCTTGCGGCGGTGGGGTTCTCCGAGGACACGGTGGCGCTATACCGAACAAGGGCGCTGCCAGTGACGCTGAGTCTTCGGGCGCCGCTCGTGCCGATGACGTGTATCAATGGCGTCGGCGTGCCGACGGTAGATAGGCTGGTTTACTGGGAGGGCAACTTCAGTGCGAAGCCTCAGCTGGTGAACGGTGACGGAGATGGGCAGATCAACTTGGAGACCGTGTTGGCATTGAAGAGGTTGATCGGGGATGACCCGGATCAGGGTTACTTCAACTCAGTTTTGATCCCTAACACGACGCACAAGGGTATGATCTCGGATGAATTCGCGCTCAAGCGCGTAGTCAACGAAATTCTTGGAGCAAATCATTAAGCAGGTTCCTCGTAGGGGGCATTATCTGAAATTACATGCTCCTTATACTTCCATTTCCACTTGTACTAGTATTTTGGTATGCAAAAAAGAAGATGCTGCTTCACCTTGTATTTCATTGTCAAGTGAATAATGCTTGTCAATGAATAACATCCAATTTATTTATGAAGTCAAAACACTACATGTCATGAACATTGTGTTTATTTTTATTTAGTTAATGAACACTGTTTATGAAACAACGTGTTAGAGCATCTCCAGCACTCCCTCAATTCCCATCTCCAACGAGGAAAACCTGTATTTTGAGAGATTTGAGACCTTCCAACACATCCACATTCACATCCCAAATAAAAAAAATTCAGTCCCTCAAAAACCATGCTCGAATCCCTCAAAGATGAGGGAGACCCTCCTGCTCCAATACACGGAGACCCACAAATAACTGCCACTTTTCACCAGAGCCATGGAGCTCGCCGGTAGTGGTTGTGGCCAAGCCCACACTGGATGCGCTCCACACAGGGTTCACGTGCGCCAGCAAGGTTTTAGGATTCATTTTTGAAAAAATATCGGAGCCGACCGAATTAGACGAAATTCGGAAAATTCATCAGACCGGTTCCCACTCAAAATTTGAATAAAATTTGAACACAATTTCTCCAAATGGTCGGAAGTGGCAGTGGGCATGGAGAGGATGTATGGTCAGTGTGGAACTCATTCATGGTGAGAAAGACGGCGATGGAAAACCGGGCTGGCGCTGATTTAGGTGGCCCGATGAAAAACCAGGCCCGGCCCGAATATTTCTTAAAAGCCCGATAGGCCCGACAGCATGTCAACCGTCCACCACTCAGCTAGCCTAGAGCAGCGGCAGCCTTATTAATTGCCTTATTAAACCAGTAGTCCAGCAGTCATCTTGATCCTAGCCAACAGTCGATTAGCATATTAAATGCATGTTAACAGCCGGCCGCATGCATTCCTTCCCATCGCTCATATGTGAAAAGGGTCACCGTGCATGCAACGCTTCATTCTTGGCCAATCGTTTAAACTGTAGCTAGTTAATCTATTATTAGTATCTACACCATATATTATGGCCTGCCTGCACGCCACATAGACCGGAGGGAGTAATTGTCACTTGAAGAGGCTCTGGTTCCTAGAATCCTACGGCGGCGGAACAAGGACCAAGAAAAAGATCGTGAAGCTGGCAGCAGAGAGCATTGGTCAATAAGTTTTTCTTTTCATAAATATTTGTAGAACGTAGACTGTCTCCACTTTATTACCGTAGCTTTGCGTACTAGTGCCAGGCTGTTCGGGCTTCTTGGACGGGCCTGGGATCTGATGTTTCATCATGAGGCCCGGCCCAACCTGGTCAGCTTACTGGACGGGCTTGACACAAGTTTGCAAGCCCGAAGGACCCGGGCTTTTAGTCGGCCAGGCCCGAGCCCGAGAAATGCTCAGGTATACTTGTAGTGGCAGCAGCGTTGTCGCAGGTGGCCGGGAGAGGAGATGGCGCTGCTGGCGGCGGCTTTGCAAGCGTACGACATTGGCTAGGACCATGGAGTTAGGTTTTGAGGGTCATTTTCATTGGGGAATGGCTGTGGGCTCTTTGTTGGGCCATAGAACAGGCTGAAAATTTGAATGGGGCTGAAGTATTTTGGGCGGTATGGCTTTATCTCGGGCCAGATCGAATTGGGTGAAATTAAGTGAAATTCGGGCCTCTCATGCCGAATCCCAAAACCTTGCGCGCCAGCGGCCATCCTCTGCGGTGAGCTCGTGCCAGCTCCTCCACGACACCAATATGCAGTAGTAGGTGTCGCTGGTGTGGTTTTGGCATGTCAGACAGAGCAGCAGGGGGCCGGGGTGACGGCAGGGGCCGCCACTCCGGCTGTGGACGGGAGCTAGGGTAGGGGCGCGTGCTCTAGCTGCGTGGGAGGACTCTGGCGGGGGGTAGAGCTCCAGCGTGGGCAAGGGCTTCGGCAGTTCTTGAGTAGGGGAAGGAAACATAGAAGAAAATGGGATGTGCGGATGTGCTCCCGCACCATGGCCCTAGATGCGGGCGTAGGCACAGCGTCATGGGGAGGAAGAGAACGTGGTGGAGAGGAGCGAAGGAAGGAAGAAAAATAACCTATTGTTCATCTTGTTCATTCTTAGTTCATCTTATTTGTCTTCTGGTTCATCGTCTACTTCGTCTAGTTCATTGTTTAGTTCATCCTTTTCTCATTCTTATTATTCTTGTTTTTGTTCTTGTTCTAGTTGATACAATCGATATGGCTTACTTTAGTTGTATATTCATAATTACAATGATCATCGTCTACTTTGATTATATGTTTAGCATAGTTAGACTAGCTTCTAGTTTGTACACATGTTCGTATAGCGCCCGTCTCAATGGCCATGGGATGGGCGGTCAACAGTGTGTAGACATGGTGTTTAAACATTGTTTGCACCCTACGTTCCGGGACAATCAGTGGTAGATCGCGATTGTGACTTTTATAGCTTTGTTAAGTCCTTTGTACTCCACTCCCCAAACAATAGGACGAGCATGGCCGGTTCCAAGGACATAAATCTTGCTCTGTTTCTAATCCTCTTTCGGAATGCCTCTTGGGTATAGACGTGAAGTAACTTTAGCCATAATTGTTAGACATAATTGCACTAATCAACTTAGTGCTTGATTAATAACTACGATATTTATTAGGAGTCATTACCTTTTCACTTTAAGCTCTGCTAGAATCACGCCCGGATGGAAAATGCTCAGTGGAACCCCTTTCGGGACTACCTTAACCTGTTTATCTTATCTTTATTATATGACTAGTAAATATGCCCGTGCGTTGCAATGGGAGAAAAAATACTAAAATTCTTTCAAAATGATAAAATGAAGAGAAATGCTATATAATATCCGGCTATTTTAAGCCTTCCTAATAGCCAGATTTTGGACCATTGGATGTAACACGTGTTGCGACATGGGACGTCAAATCTCCTTCCATCTTCTTTCCTCTCCCATCTCCTATCACTCGCTCATAATTCTTCCGCTTCTGCCCATCCTCGCGAGTGGCGACGGATGTCACCGCGCCCTGAGGCGACCTCTGGCGCCGCCCCTAGTGACCTTTCGTCGTCCCTTTTCTCCGGCGCACCTCGCCGTCCCCAAGCGGTCCACGGCCACCCAGCCCGCCCAAGCGGCACTCTAGCGGCCCTTAGTCCCGTCGCCCGCCACAACAGCCCACTGGCGCCCCACCCGCCTAGGCCGCCCTCTGTCTCCTGATCCTCACCCATGTCATCTTCCGGCGCTCCACAGGCGGGCCTCCGCCCCCACAACCTCTACTCCCTAGCTCATCTATGGTTCTTCACTGCTCTGTGTTCGTCTATTCGGAAATTTGTAGGTTTGTGAATAATTTGATTGATTTGAATAATTTGCATATATTTCTCTAATATCTGGAATCCAAAGAAAAAACTGTACCTTTTTTAAAAAATGGCATCTATTTGTTTGAGATATGAAACTATCTTCAAATTACATATTTCTGTGTAATAAATGACATCGAGAAATCACTATAATTATAGTGACAAGTTGCTGTAAATACAGTTGCAAAACAGTGTCAGTACAATTATAAATCTGGTTATTTTGAGGGGCTAAAATAGTCGGATGTTATATAGACAACTCTAACATGTATACTTTTACGTTTATTTTATGATGACTATCACAACCATAATATAAGCTAATACTCGTAATAAATAACAATGTCCTATTAAAACTTATATCAAAATAAAATACACATTGGTATTTTTTTTCTTCCATTGTAAAATATATAATTATTTAGATATAAATAAATATATTATAATTTTGTAGCTTTTCAGACTACTCATATGTTTTTATGACTCAATATTGATCTTTGTAACTTTTTTGACGTATCATATCAACTTCTGCAACTTTCTATATCAATACATTAGAATTGGTCTATGTGTTGATGATTATGATAGTAGATCTCTTTTTTCTCAGCTGGCAGCTCTTGTTAGGGATTATATAGTGCCCAACATTCCAGTTTATGAAATAATTAGTTGTACCATTGACTAATCCAAATTTTAATACAAATATTATTTATCAAAAATATATAGATGACATAAATCTTTGTCCTCAAAATTTAATGTAGAAACAAATATAATAATCGATGAAAAGTAGAGGTTACGCACAAGCTTGTCTTAGGTAGGAACCAGTCAACCTAAAGTTAGTGAAGATTTGGTGGGGGGCACCGACGACGAGGATATACACTGCATATTTGAACCTATATGCATGCAACATACACAAGGATAATTTAACATACCTATAAACAAAGCACAATGTAACAAAAATCATAACATATATGGATAGATCTCATTTTCATGAAACTAAAAATGCTGGTTTAGTATTTTTTTAATTTTTTTTAAATTTTACCAGATTTCTAACATTTTGCATTGGGAACCCCGATCTATTTCAAAAACTATTAGTGTCCTCCCACTTTTTCTTTTTTTTACATCTTTACATATAGAACCTTGTATTTTTTTCTATTATCTTTCTCACTCCTTATCTATATTTGGCAATGTAACTTACTGTTGTAGTGTTGTAACCGTCCTTGACTTCCCACCGTGCTAATATAGGACACTAATACGAGAGAGGGGGAGGCGGACAGAAACGCAGGAGGCATACTGAAATTTTTATAATTAAATATTAGGTGGTAAAGATTGATCCCTGCTTGAGATGATCTAGTGAAACTCTTATCACAAGTGTGTATGTTTTAGCTCTTAGTCATATTACCTCCTTAGCCTTTCTAGTGGTAAAATTATAAATAACGATACTGGAACTTTTCTAGGTGAAATGCTACAACAGGTGTATTTTATCATGCGTTTGCGGATAATCTTTATTCATATTTTGTAAGGGCTACAACCATAAATACAACCACATCTTTTGGTATTGTGTTGGGAATAACAACCTGGTTTAAGCAGTGCTAAGAGATGTCCCGTACGTCTCTAATGCCTTTGCTGAGATAGGGTTGACCTACATAATTTGTCATCGTGTTAGAGATGCCAACACCGGTGCCTCCCCCAATGGTAAGCCATAGTTGAAGAAGCCATGTTATCTACAAGGGACAAGTCTGTCCGGTTGGTGCCTCCCCTAAAGGTAATTTATAGTCGAAGAAGCCATGTTACCTACGAGGGACAAGTCTGTTCGGCCGCTTGTTTTCTGGGGATATTGGCGTATGACTTGAAGGGTATTTTTCCCTCAAGGTCAATCTCATCTCTAGCTGTCCCAAACTAAACACATAAGAAAAGATCAATCCATGCCATCCTCCATCCCTAGAACACTTGGATTGTGTTTGGTTTGGAGACATCTAAGGATTTGGTGGTCCAGTCCCATATTACACTTGGATTTCACATGGCTTGCAATCTTGCAGCTAGCTGGTGGGACCTTCGTGACCAATGTGTAGCACATAAAAAATCCTGTGAATTTCAACAGTACGGACTAGCGAGTTAGTAGGGGCTTCTCGAGGTTATAAGAAATTGTTTTGTCTATTTTTTTGTTTTTCTAAAAATCTCATCACTATAGCTCCTTTTCTACTTCCAGTATTAGTGATGGGTTTTCTGAACTGGAAATGAAGGTGAATTCTGTAGTAGTGTTAAATTAGTATAACTTCAGTCATGACCATGCTATGAGCAAAATGGGCCTGAGGCAGAATGTGTTAGCGTAAGCATGATGTGTTCTCAGGTGTGGGACACGCTGTGGCGGTGCTGGTGTGGCGAGATCCACAGCAGAATTTGAATTAGAGCTTTGGCGGGAGTGGTTGCAGAGCAGGCTAGAGCGGGGTGACTGCGGACATGGTGAGGTAGCTGCAGTTATGTGTTTTTCTGTCAGGCTTATTCAAACTGTATGTTGTGTTTTCACTTTGTGTGAGTGTGTCAGAACTGCTGGTATAAATAGTGCTGTGTAAGAGGTGTGTTAAAACGCCTCAAGTCATTTGTAATTGTGTTGATAACCCGAGTTATCAAAGGTGAAAAGGGGCACCGTCTCCCTGGCGGTTGCCGTGTGTGTATACCCTGTGTTCATCTGTGTTCATGCACGATCTGAATTCCTAGGCATAGCCACCGTGCAAGTGCATTTGATTGTCGATCTTTTGCCAACAGAATGTCCGATTCTCGATTAGTCGATGGCGAAGCTCACTTTAGCTTCTTGGTTTGTGAAAGAGAAAATCTTATAGCCAGTCCTTGTACGTGTACGGTATCATCATTGACCCCGACGCACATGTTCTTTCTTCTTCTTTCTTCAATAAAATGACGCAAGGAAGGAGTACATATACCGGTCCATCGGTCGGAGGACCACACACAAGAAAGACTTCTCCTCTCGCATAGCCTAATTCTTCGTCGCGAAGGCTAGCAGAAGTTCGATCCCTTTACCTTCCTGTCCCAGCCCAACTTCTAGTTCTAGCAGTACGCGGTTCTGATTGAGCTGTGAGCAACATACAAACGGCCATGCCTCGGATGAAGATCACCGTCAGCTTCCTCCTACTCCTAGGAGTCATCATCCACCGCCTCGCCGCAGGCGGCGGCAACCAGTTCGTCTACTCCGACTTCACTGGCGCCAACCTCACCATGGACGGCACGGCCACTATCACGCCGGGCGGCTTCCTGGAGCTGACCAATGGAACTCTGCAGCTCAAAGGCCACGCCTTTTACCCTACGCCGCTCCGCTTCAGAGGCGGCCGCGGCACCGGCGCGGTGAGGTCCTTCTCCACATCCTTCGTCTTTGGCATCCTGTCCGCTTACCCCGATATGAGCGCCCACGGCATCGTCTTCGTCGTGTCCCCCACCGCGAATTTCTCGACTGCGTTGGCGAGCCAGTACCTGGGCCTCGTCAACGTCAGCAGCAACGGCGACGAGCGCAACAGGATATTCGGCGTGGAGCTGGACACCTTGCAGCAGGACGAGTTCCGCGACATCAACGACAACCACGTCGGCGTGGACATCAACGGCCTGATTTCTCTGCAGTCCAGCGATGCGGGCTACTACGACAACGACAACAACGGAGGGAGCTTCAAGAACCTCACGCTGATAAGCCACGACAAGATGCGCGTGTGGGTAGACTACGACGCCGGGAGCAACCGGATCAACGTGACCTTGGCTCCCCTCGCCGTGGCCAAACCTGGCAAGCCCCTGATCTCGGCCATCTACAACCTGTCGTCGGTGATCACCGACACGGCATACGTCGGCTTCTCGTCGGCGACAGGCTCCTTCAACTCAAGGCACTACATACTCGGTTGGAGCTTCGCCATGGACGATGTTTCGGCGCCAGCTATTGACATCGCCAAGCTGCCAAGGCTACCGCGTGAGAGCCCAAAGAGTGGCCGGTCCAAGGTCCTACTGATCCTCCTCCCAGTAGCATCTGCAGCAGCGGTGTTCAGCCTCGGCACTGCGGCCGTTTTAGTGGTGCGTAGACGAACGAAGTACACCGAGCTACGGGAAGAGTGGGAGGTCGAGTTCGGGCCACACCGGTTCACCTACAAGGATCTGCACCGCGCCACCGAAGGATTCAAGAACACGAACCTGCTCGGCGTCGGAGGATTTGGGAGAGTCTACAAATTCGTGCTGCCGATTTCCGACACGGAGATCGCCGTGAAGAGGGTGTCACGCGGCTCGACCCAAGGTGTGAAGGAATTTGTCGCTGAGGTCGTGAGCCTCGGACGTCTCCAGCACCTTAACCTCGTGCGGTTGCTTGGCTACTGCCGTAGGAAAGGTAAACTTCTCCTGGTGTACAAGTACATGGCAAACGGAAGCCTTGACAAGTACCTGTACGGGCAAGACGGGAAGCCGACCCTGAGTTGGCCCCAGAGGTTCAAGATCATCAAGGACATCGCATCTGCCCTGCTCTATCTCCACGAGGAGTGGGAGAAGGTCGTCGTCCACCGAGATATCAAAGCAAGCACTCGACGGCGGTATGAATGGACAGCTAGGTGACTTCGGCCTAGCAAGGTCATACGACCATGGCACGGATCCTCGAAGCACCCACGTGGTTGGTACCATAGGTTACCTGGCCCCTGAGCTTGCACGCACAAGCAAGGCAACCCCGCTTACTGACGTCTTCGCCTTGGGGACGTTCATCCTTGAGGTCACCTGTGGGAGAAGGCCAATTTTCCAGGATGCAAGCAGTGGCAACACCCAGCAGGTTATGCTAGTTGACTGGGTGCTGGAGCACTGGCGCGGAGGAACGCTTATTGACGCGGTTGACGCCAAGCTCCATGGTGACTTTGTGGTCGGCGAAGCGTGTATGGTCCTCCAGCTGGGGCTCATGTGCTCACATCCGTTTGTGAATGCAAGGCCCAACATGCGGCAAGTGGCACGGTACCTGAGTGAGGAGCTGCCACTGCCGGACCTGATGCCTACAGGGATGACCTTCCACATGCTTGCACTGATGCAGAACGAGGGATTTGACTCGTACATACAATCCAATCCGTCATCGTCGTCCAAGGCAAGCATCGGCAGCACAACTTCTGGCCTTTCACTGGGAAGATGATACATGCAAGTCACCCATATCCCATTACGATGTATCCACAGACTTTTTTTTTCCGCAGTCAATATATGTATATGTTTTGTATCCAACAGTACTCCTAACCGCAGTCTCAATGCTAAAAAAATAGAGCCATCTTTGAAAATAGGATATGCAGAGCAGAATTTCATTTTTTTTTTGTCAAACGAAACGATGGAGATACAACTAATACTAAAGTTGTAGATTTCAAGAGTTATGCAACTTTATATTTGACACAAAAATTATTTAAAATCATCTATCCAAGGGAAATTACGTTTGAATTTTTCACATAAACAACCACAATAAAAGTTATAAATCTGAAAAGATTAAGTAATTTATATAGTTGACAATTTTTTATTTTAATTTGTTTGGGGTCACATACTCATTTTGAAATCTTTTGAAGATAAAATGAGAAGAAAGAATATTTCATAAGAATATAAAGTGACTTATGGATAGGGTTTACATAAGCGGCCACGAGGTCCTGTTCTAATCCACTTATACAAATCGTTAATGTAGAAAGGGAAGAGTAAAAATGCCTGCTAGCCGTCTATTTGGAGACGCCTTTTTCGCTTGAGATTATCAGCCTTATCTACGAGCCATTTAGCAGTAACGATCTAGAGAACAAGGCAACGTAGTAGTGTCCATATTTTTCTCTGACCACCAGCCACAAACGATCCAGCGAGCAGAGCATTTCTATAGTAGTGTCCACTTTGTAATTCAATTAGAACCACGAGAGTGGGCTTCGCAAATGAGCCATGATATTCTTCACATGCATCCGAATCCCTACTTCGCTAAAAACAAATCAAGGCCTTCTAGAGTTCTAGTCAATGATGACGGCATGTGTTTCCTCCTAGCTAAAACTCAAGTCAGTGTTCAGACGGAAACGTATGTTTCTAGAGAGCTTGCTGTTACGTTCCTGTCGATCATTATTCATGGTTTTCTGTTGGCTGGTAAACATCAAAAGAAACTTGTATTCGAGGTAACCGTATATATATATGACCGATCAATAATATGAACTTGTCGCCCGAAACATGATTGATTAATGGTTATCCATCAGCAGGACCGGGGCAACAGGGAATCCTTTTGTACGTGTCACGCTTAGATTAGATGAATACGCCACCATGGAAGATATTTGTGGCGTTGCTAGCTGTAGCGCTATTTCTAAGACATTGTTAGATCCGCTCGGCTAATAGTCAGTTGAAAATTGGCTACCTTGAATCAAGCATATCCACATATTGTCAGCTTGACGTCTTGTATCCTATATTTGATGTCAAGCGATTTAGTCGATATGGTTGATTAATAGAATTATAAAATTCCTATCAAATAAAAATCTTCCTCGGTGCGAGTAAAAACGATGAATATACTTAAAATACGATTCTAGCACTGTATTATATATCAAGTTAGACAAATTAAATATAAAGATATAAATGTTTATTAATAGGAATGAGCATTACACTTATCGTGAGATGTACTTTTATAATGTATTTATTTGGTACAAAAACATCAATATTTTTATCTATATCTTATCAAATTTCATGCACAGAACCAAAGAAATACTCCTAGAATTGCACTCTTTTCCGGTCAAGACGCAGGCCTGTCAAGACGTAGTACGTAGCAACCGTGACGCATGGCCAAGAAAGTACAGCTACTTCAGACATCGCCTGATCCTACTCAAAGACTCACATGTCACAGATCGGACAAGCTTTGAATTCCAAGGAGGCAGGATGCTCTTTGTACGCCTTGTCCTGATCATGTTCCTTGGCTTCCACCTTGAAGCGTCATACACCACGAGACTACTCCATCAGTCCCACAAAAGTCTAAATATGTTAATACTTAGGGTGCATATATAATTAATATAATTAAATTGATTCACTAATTTATTTTTATAATATGTTTATTTACATATATAAATATTCATATTTTTTATATAAATCTAGTCAAATTTAAACAAGTTGGATTGGTATGGATTTTATAACAATATTATACATTTTGTGAGATAGAGGGAGTACATGTGTATCGTGTATGTGTGAGTATGTTTCCTTAAAAAAAACAACCGAAACAAGAAATGGTAATGTAGCTGCCAACAATACGTTGTGCTTGCCGTCAACAAAAAAAAAGTACGCTGTGCTGACACATGAAAATACGGGAGAAAGCGGACCTTTCGTGGTTCAGTCGACTTCCTTCCTGCTAGACGATGGATATACACAGCAGGGAGAAAGTGTACAAACTGTGATGCACGCCCAAGAAAGTACAACGACTTACAAAACATCGCTTGATCTTTCTCGCATCACAGCATCCTCAAGAGGTAGTCACAAAAAAAAAGCATCCTCAAGAGGCAAAATGCTCTTTGTACGCCTTCTCCTGATCGTCTTGCTTGGCTTCCACCTTCAAGCGCCGGACACCACTGCCAAGGACGACCAATTTGTCTACTCCGGCTTCAGAGGATCGGGCCTCACCGTGGACGGAACCGCCGCCGTCACGTCGGACGAACTCCTCCAGCTAACCAACGGCACGGCGTACCTGAAAGGCCATGCTTTCCACCCGATCCCGCTGCGGCTCCGCGACTCGCCAAACGGCAGCGTGCAGTCCTTCTCCGTCGCCTTCGTGTTCGGCATCGTCTCCGTGTACCCGGACTTCAGCGCGCACGGCATGGCCTTCCTCATAGCTCCAGGCTCTGCTCTGCCGGCCAAGTACCTGGGCCTCACCAACGTCCAGAACAACGGCAATGCCAGCAACCACCTCCTCGCCGTGGAGCTGGACACCATCCAGAGCGTCGAGTTCAAGGACATCAACGCCAACCACGTCGGCATCGACGTCAACAGCCTGCAGTCCCTCCGATCCTACAACGCCAGCTACTACGACGACGAGAGCGGTGAGTTCCAGAACCTGAAGCTTGTCAGCCGCCAGGCCATGAAGGTCTGGGTGGACTACAGCGGCGAGATGAAGCAGATCAACGTGACGCTTGCTCCACTCCGAATGGCCGCCAGACCGGTCAGGCCACTGCTCTCGGTCTCCTACGACCTCTCGACGGTGCTCACGGACCTAGTCTACCTGGGCTTCTCGTCGGCGACCGGTCGTGTCAACTCACGGCACTGCATTCTTGGCTGGAGCTTCGGCAAGAACAGGCCGGCTCCTGCCATTGACGTCTTCAAGCTGCCAGACCTACCTCGGGCTGGTCCCAAACCGCGGTCCAAGGTACTGGAAATCGTCTTACCCATCGTTACCGCGACGTTGGTGCTTTGTTTTGGAGGTGCCGCTGTTCTTCTTGTGCGGAGGAGATTTAGGTATGCCGAGCTACGCGAGGACTGGGAGGTTGAGTTTGGGCCACACCGGTTCTCGTACAAGGATCTGTACCACGCAACTGACGGATTCAAGGATAAGCATCGGCTCGGTGAAGGAGGTTTTGGGAGGGTTTACAAGGGAGTTCTTGAGCCGGCTATGCTAGAGGTTGCCGTGAAGAGGTGTCCCACGAATCAAGACAAGGGATGAAGGAGTTCGTTGCTGAGATATCAAGTATCGGCCGCATCCGGCACCGTAATCTTGTGCAGTTGCTTGGTTACTGCCGGCGCAAAGGTGAGCTTCTTTTGGTTTACGAGTACATGCCAAATGGTAGCCTTGACAAATATCTATACTACTAATAGTAGTAGTGACGGGGATCAGTCGTCAAAGCTGAGCTGGGCACAAAGGTTTCACATCATCAAAGGGGTAGCGTCAGGGTTGCTCTATCTCCATGAGCGGTGGGAAAAGGTGGTTGTGCACAGAGATATCAAAGCAAGCAACGTGCTGCTGGACAGAGACATGAATGGGCAGCTCGGTGACTTTGGCCTGGCAAGGCTGTACGACCATGGCACGGACTCGCAAACCACACACGTGGTTGGCACCGTGGGATACGTATCGCCCAAGCTGCTACGCACAGGCAGGGCGTCCCCCCTCACCGATGTGTTCGCCTTCGGCATATTCCTCATGGAGCTCACCTGCGGCCAGAAACCCATCAAGGAGAACGCGCACGGCGGCGGCCAGGTCGCGCTGGTCGACTGGGTGCTCCAGCACTGGCGTGACGGGGCGCTCATGGCAACCGTGGACCCGTGGCTTCACGGCGACTACGACGTCGACGAAGCCGGATTGGTTTTGAAACTAGGGATCCTGTGCTCGCACCCGTTCGCCAACCAACGGCCAGGGATGGGGCAGGTCATGCCTATCTCGACGGTGTGACGCCACTCCCGGAGCTGACAACGACGGATTCCAGCTTTGATGTGCTAGCGATGATGAAGAGCAAAGACTTTGACATGTCCTCCATCTCACATCCGGACCTGGTGGCGAGCTTTGGCACAATCTCCAACCTGTCAGGAGGAAGATAACAACAGGGTAGCAAATAGGTTATAGGTACAAGTTATACTTGCTTTTTACCTAGCTAATAAAACCCAGATTATCCAGGGGTCGAGCAGTTAACATCATTTGTGTGTTTCGCGCAGAGTAGAACATGTCGTACGTGTGTAGTGCCAAGCTGTCAAGTGATTCCTTGTTCTTCATCGGCTGATCCTTGTGGTCGTCCATTATGTATGAGTACTGCTTTCAGGAAACAAATAAGGTCGAGCAGAAATAAATAAAAAACTAGCCGCTATACTTTGTTTTATGGAATGACCATTGATTCTAGATTCTAGAACTAGTTTCTTTGAAATGTTTTAATATGATCAATTATTTTTTTTAATTTGTATTTTGATTCTTTTGCGGTGCAAGAATTTCCGGACACCGATGGCTAGCGCCAGGTCTTGCCATCGGAGTTGGTTGGTGGTGCCATTGGGGCATGCCTCACCCGCCCCTCCCCAACTACTCAGCAGCGCCTTTATGGCTTCCCACCGGATCTGCAAGGGAAGTGCTTCGATTGTCTCTCCACCACCCATAAGATGGCAATCTGCAGGCTGCCTCCGCTGCAAGGAGTATTGGCACCTCGCTCGGAACTGCAAGCAGCGGCGTAGGTTGCCTTTTTCAGCCTGCACTGCGGGTGGAAATCGTGCTTCGGGAGGTCCCGATGGGCCGGCAGACCTCGGCGGTTCACACGATCTTGGTGGAGCGATGACAAGCACCACCGTCCCCGCCACCGACACCAGTCGTTGGTGGAGGCGGAGGCGACGCAAGCATCGAAGGCATCACAGGCAATCGATTGAGTCCACGCAAGCAACCCCGGCCTCCACCTCGATTGCTTTCGATGCTCTACTAGCCAGGGCCGCCCAAGCACCATGGAGTTCCACCGAGCGGGCGACCGTGCATTGCCTCCGTGAGAATGACCCACTTGCTTAGGCTGTGCATGGCTAATGGTCCTTCCGCTTTGGTCATCTTCTTTGACCCGGTGCTAGAGGAGCTAAAAGCTATTGTTTGGTTTTGGATAATTGATAAAACCTAGTTTGCAAATGTTTGCTTTAAGTGTTTCATGAGATAAATTAGCAAACCATAAGATTGAGCTTTATGCCTAGGGTGATGGTGGCCACAAGATCATGGAGATGGACATGGTGTAAAGCTCCGAGAAATGAGATGAGTGTTGATGGTAATTATGCCCTGTTTTCTATCACCATAACCATCAACATGACACTCATTGTGGGGAAGAAACAACCAAACTAGTAGTGATATAGGTACAATTGACTTGGTTCCACTGTACATGTCATTATTTGATTGTAGGTACTCGATCAGGTACTTTTCAGGGTCTAGAAGCTTAAAAAGGAAGAAGTAGCAACACTACATGTTTGCTATATAAACTTCAGCAGTATGGAAGCAATGAGCAAGGAGTAGAGCCGGCTCACTGGAGCTACAGTGAGGAGGTCAGCCGACCCCCACCTTGTGGGCCCAGGAGGTGCCAAGCTGGCACTATCCATGTGAAGCTCTCCAAGCTCAACTTCAACCCTTGGATCACAAGTGCACTTCAAATCAACGTTCAAGTATCAATGCACAAGGATTCATGGCCCACAATGAAGGAACCGACTTCAACACATTCCAACCAGCACCAGGGACACACTCCATGACATGTGGGGACAACCACTAGGGGGCCCGCCTACCATAGAGGGGGTCGGTCGACCCCCTCCTTGGGTGCTCCAAAGGTCAGTTGCACCCCACCGACGTATGCATGCCTCCATGCACCTAGTTTGATCACTGCCCTCCATCCAAGTCGGTTTTGAGGTCGGTTTGATCCAATGGTGGGAGATTGAAGGCACACGGATTGATGACGTGTCACTGGAGTAGGCCCTACTCTACCTCCCCTATAAATACCCCCCTAGTTCTTTACTTTAGAGCATGATCATAGGAGAAAATGCTACTTTAGTAGCTTAGTATGAGAATAGAGGGAAGAGAGTGAGGAGTTCCAAGGAGGAGTCCTAGGCCTATTGGGAGCATTCTTCAAGGTGCGCCTCAGCGAATGCAAGTCTTCTTGTAAGTCTTACATTCGAGTCTTTTTCTAGTATTTAGTATTCTGGTTCGGTACTTTAAGTATTCAGTCTTTTACTGGCACACTGTTTTACTTTGTTGAATTGCTCGAAGCATTAGCTAAGCTTAGAGTAGTAAGATTAGTGTACATGTGGTGTCTAGACAACATCTTACTAGTGTGTGCTACTTGTCGCATTGCAAGACACCTAGCGCGAGAGTGACAGACCTCGCTAGGTGGAGAGATCCTTGTACATGTGTTAGTCAAGTTAACATTGTGAGAGCGGGGCTGAATAGGGTAGTCGCCTCGGTAAGGGAGGAGGTGAAAACCTCTTTAACTCAACTTTTCATTTCGTCTATCGCCCCCAGTAAGAGAGGAGGTGGTAAACCTCATTATACGTAGAGTACCGTGACTAGATATTTTTGCTAGATAGGACCTGTGGGGGTATAGACCCCGTATACCCTGACAGCCAGACTTTGGGCAGCTCGGTCCTGACGGCCCAGACCAGAAGACGAAGGCTGGTCCATCATCATCCTGATCGGTGGGCCGAACGACAAGACGATGCCCGTGGTCTGCTACCGACGAGGTCGGTGGGCTGCACGAGTGCTGAAGGCTGCTTGGCATGCAAGGAGTCTTAGTCGGTTAGATCTGTTCGTGTACTCCAAGGATACGGCGCAATGTAACTGACCATAGGGAAACCCTAGATATGTAACCTTGTCCCTCGACTATATAAGGCAGACAAGGACCCCCCTTAGAAGAGACGCTAGAACACTTTATCTTCTTCTAATCTCATCTGATCGAAACCCTTGTACTCAGGTACTCATCAATACAGCAGCAGAGACGTAGGATGTAGGGTATTACGCTTCCAAGTGGTCTGAACCTGGATAAACCCTTGTTGTCCTGGTCGTTCATTTTGTGTCTCACATAGGTCGTAGATCTGAGCGCGCCCTCACCGTAATCTACTACCTTGGGGTATCCCGTGGTAGACTGTCGAGGAGGTTTCATCGACTGTGGCGCGCCAGGTAGGGGGTGCGTGATCTGATCTTCAGGCGATCCAGATGGTTTTGTTCCCATCTTCCATGAACTTTGAG
Source organism: Bothriochloa decipiens (assembly GCA_023333625.1). Classification (NCBI taxonomy): domain Eukaryota; kingdom Viridiplantae; phylum Streptophyta; class Magnoliopsida; order Poales; family Poaceae; genus Bothriochloa; species Bothriochloa decipiens. The sequence continues at coordinate 18,311,073 of CM041644.1, read as the reverse complement.
GCGGGCGTCTCCCACACCATCAGTTCACACATGTGGACCACCGGCGTGACGACATCCCTCACGTTTGCGGGGGCAGCACGGCCGATCCCAGCTCCGGCTGTGACGCAGTCGGTCCCAGCACCAAGTGCGCCAACCACGTCTCCAACGACCTAGATCTCGGGGCCGCCCCCAGGATCGTTCCAGCCGCCCATGACAAGGGCGGAGTTGATGGCCATGCCAGTGGTGAACTGGCGACTCCCTTGCTACCAGAGGAGGCACATCGACAACTCCGATCTGATCGACATGATCGATCGGCACGGGGTTGGTCTGGTTGAGCTCCTTGAGTACGTGGAGTCCGCCCCTGCGCGGCTTCATGAAGAGTACTTGGACTTCATCCTGGTTCGACCACGCCATCGCAATTGCACCAACTGACCAGGCCACGCGGACCCAGATCCACCCGTGATCGGTTGTCCGTCACCTGTCGGCCAGGTGGGCCACGTTCGGCACCAGCAAGGACGTATAGGCCGACCTGGTGGCCCGCGCCGACCGGATCCAAATCTGGCCCCAGCCCGAGCATCACCTACTGACTTCAGAGAAGGACCATCGGCTACTCGCTGAGACGGGCCTCCTGCTGTGGTGGAGCACTGTCAACAACAGCCTACGCCTGACCAAGGGCACCATCGGTAGTGCCCTACGTGCAATCAGGCTTGTCGCCCACGCCGACCAGATCCAATTCTGGCCGCTGCCTGGGCTTCACCTCCAGTTAGGCTGGACGAGTTCATCAACATGCATCAGCGCCAGCACACACCCAGCCGTGTCGGTCGCCATGCCCGAGCAGAGCAGGGGCAGTTGCGCTGACCGTAGCAGGTGCAACCTGCACTGAGGCCGACAGATTCAAATGCCCCCGGCCCAAATCATACACCCATCTTACTGCACGGGTTAACCGAAGCAGCCATGTCCTACACGAGAAACCTGCAACACGCTCCTCGGTGACATGATGATCACGTCCTGGACCTAGATCCCAATCTGGTTCTGGTCCTGGAAGATCCAAGGCCCATGGTAGGCATGGTGGCCTTGCAGCAAATCCCTTCCGGGTCAGATGCTACGATCCTCGAAGACGACGTCATGTCAGATCTGCTCTCTGGGCTCGACGGCACGCCTTCCATCTCTTTCGACCTTACTGAGCACCTCCTCTCTGATGAAGAAAGTCCTGAGGCTCGGAGTCAGGAGGATGTCGAGGAGGAACTCCCGACCACGCCAGATCGCCGAATCTGTTCTACCGACTAGGCGCCAGGCACCCCTAAGATCCCGCCTGGCTTCGACGACTCGGTATTCATGGTCAGCGTGGATGAGCCTCCCGTTCCAAATGAAGCCGAGTGGGAGAAGCAAGCAAGGGAAGAACGCAACACCGATCAAGAACGCCAACGCCTCCTGGAGGCACAACAAGTGAGTGCCACCAACAACGGGAGCAATGGTGGTAACGGTGCGGGCCCTCCGCCGTGCCATCTCTAATGCAACCTCAATGGCGAGTTTAACATGGTGGAGGACCAGATCGTCCATGAAACTCCCACAGCCAACATTGCCGTGGCCATGGACTGGCTGAACAACCTTCCCCTGAACACACCCAGGGTCGAAGCGATCCGGGATTTTCTGATCGCCGCCGAAGCACAGGTGGTTCAGCTCCGCTCCGCCGGTTCGCTGACCACGTCGCACCGGTCGCGTCGATCCCAGCGCAGTCGTCATCGCCAACCTGCAGAAAGCGGCGCCGATGATGAGTCCAACCAAGGAGGACCTCCGCTCGAACAGCCTCGGTAGGCCAATGCCAATGATCACCAAACGTCGGTGCAGCGCAAGGCCCCAAAATCCATGATTTACCAGAAATGCATCACCTAGGCAGATGGTTTGAAACTTCTGAAGGTATTCACGACGGCACTTGTGGTAACCATGCGGCATCACAGACGCTAGTCGGCAAAGCCTACCGAGCAGGGTTCTACTGGCCGACTGCCATTTCTGATGTAGAAGATTTTGTGCGCCGATGCAAAAACTGTCAGATGATTGCCAAGCAGATTCATGTTCCTGCACATGAACTTCAGACCATCCCGATTGCTTGGTCGTTCTCATGCTAGGGACTTGACATGATCGGTCCCTTCAAGAAGGCTCCTGGCGGACACACGTGTGTCTTCGTACTCATCGATAAATTCTCCAAATGGATCGAGTACAAAGCCATCAAGAAAGCCTCGTTCGAGAAAGCGGTACAGTTCCTTGATGATGTTATCCACCGGTTTGGCATACCCAATACCATCATCACCGATTTAGGCTCTCAGTTCACCAGCGATGAATTCTTCGACTTTTGCGATGATAATGGCATCAAGGTCAAGTACGTCTCCATCGCTCATCCTCGAGCAAATGGGCAGGTGGAATGAGCTAACAGTATGATTATCGACACCCTGCTCAAACGGGTATACCGAGACGACAAGGATCTTAAACCTGGTCGGTGGCTCAAGGAATTATTTACCGTGGTCTGGGGACTACATACCCAGCCCAGCCGCAACACTGGAGTTTCCCCGTACTTCATGGTGTTTGGATCCGTGGCTGTCCTACCAGCCAAGGTTGCACTCCTTTCACCTCGTGTCTAGAATTACAATAAAGCAGCCTTAAATGACTCTAGGGAAATCGATATCATCGCCAAAGAAGAGATGGTGCTTGAGTCCTGTGCTCGAACAGCTAAATACCTAGCTTCAGTTTGACGTTACTATAACTACAACATCAAAGGCAGGCTATTCGTGGTCGGCGACATGGTGTTACGACGAATCCAAAACACAGATAGTCTGCACAAGTTGTCATCCAGATGGGAAAGACCATTTAGGATCAAGGCTGTCACATGCCCGATGTCCTATCGGCTCGAGACGATGAAGGGTGTCAAGGAATCTAATTCCAAGCACATCGACCACCTCATACGCTTCTATCCATAAAATAAGATATGTACCTAAATCTTTGTTATTTAGATATTTAATACAGTTTCCTTCATTGTTTTCTTTTCCTATCACAATTCTATTTTTGTGCACACATCTATCATACATGCGCCCTGCATAAGTCTCAGTTAAACTTTGTTTTTCCTAGTTACCCGATAGAGTTAGCTTGCTTCAAGGGTGGGGACAAAACTTAATTGACGACATCTTTTCGAAAGAACGAACTTAGCATAAAATATGCATCTAAAAAAGCAAAACGGCAAAATGTTTACCACCCGCTTAAACATGCCTAACTTGTGTGCATTTAAAGGCTAAAAGTTTCCGAGCACCACCTGCTCAGTCCAACTTACAAACAGTGTTTTTTCCACATACAAACATTGTTTACAGCCTACTGAGCACCATCACCTTATGCAGGATCTTCAATAAGGATCATGTTGTCGACAAGGGTAGCAGCAGCAGGCATTGACAAAGCCTGAAGATCTTTGGCCACAGCCTCCGATAGCTCCGGTGCGATCCCAAGTGCGATGTCTGCCGACTCCACCTCTGGATATCTGGAGCGGACCACAGCCAGTGCAGTTGCAACCGCGTAGCATCCAGCTTCTGCGATGAACCCCTGGGCCACTGGCCACAACCACCTGCACTGGTCGGCGACGACAACCACTTCACCCACGGATCGGCAGGGTGCTCTTCTCCTCGGAAGATGGCCCTTAATATGGGCTTGATGTGGTATGTCATGGCCCGTATCTTTCCTTGGAGAACGGAGATGGAGCCCTCCAGCACCTGGAACTAGGCCAGATAGCGTTCTTGCAGGACTACAACATCAAAACAATGGTGGTTAGCATATCCTGGTCTGCCTTGGCCTGCTCCTCAGCGGCTTTCTTTTGGTCCAGTAGGCTGGCCAGCTCCCGAGCCATGGCTTCATTTTGACCGCTCAGTCCTACAAGTAGCGCCCATAAATACACAACAATGATCAGTGTGGGTGAAAGAGGTTCACTTACTATCATTGTCCTCCTCCAGGGTTTCCACCCTGCGGTGCAGTGCGGCAATCTCCCCCTCGTGCTGGATTTCACGCTCCTGGTAGGCCCCGGCCTGTGCCTCTAGATCGGTTTTTGCTGCCTAGAGGGTTTTGCATTCCTCCCAGGTCATAGCAAACCAATCTATGGTCTTGCCACACTGAGAATTGGTTTCCTGCAGCGACTATATACATCATGGGTTGCTCAGTGAGTTAGTGTCCAAATTACATGCTCAAAACATACGAGCAAATCTCGATTAGACTTTACCTTGATCCTATCCAGTAGTACCTCCAACATGTCCTGGACACTTGCCTCGATGTCGTTGTCCAAAATCTCCTCATACAACACGAAGCTGTCCCCACCCCGCTTGCGTGACGTGAAGACGCATTGAGTGAGCAGGTCGGTACGCGGCATCTTTGGCACCCTAGGCACCTCCTCGACCAGTTCAAGAGGTGCTGGTGTGCTTGGTCCCTGAGGGGTGTGCTTCGGCAGATGACTCACCATGGCGGTAACCGGCCTGAGGGGCACTACCCGCTTCTCTGGCTACGAAGTCGGCGTCAGGGTCAGCCGGGTCGGTGTTACAGTGCTACTGGCTTCCTCCCCGTGTCCCGCAGACTGTGCCACGCCACCAGTCTACACCGGCCTGGCGGGTGGCACGGTGGTCTGGCTGGGTGATGGAGTTGCCGTTGTTGCCGGAGGAGTGCGGCTGTAGGACAAATTACAGACATATTTTCTTCATGATAAATCCAAAATCAAGCAAGTACACGATATATGATTTCGGTGAGACTTACCTGACTGACCGCTGGAACCCTCCTCTAAACTGTGGGGCTGTTCCCTCACTTGAAGCGCCAGGGGTCCTCGCTTGTCGCCTCACTGCCGTGCCCAGGGACTCAGCCCGATGCCTCGCCCGACCAGCTTGTTCTGACGGGGCGCACAGGAGATATCGGCTCCCTTGCCTCCTCTTGGTGCCCCGAAGACGAGGCTGTTCTGGCCGACGATGTGGCCGCCTTGTGTGGCACAGGCGGCAGTGATGGTGGTGGTGGTACTGATGCCCTGGCCGCCTCCGGCTGAGGGGGTAAAGTAGCAGTTCCCCGCTAAGAAGGAGGAGTTGGTGGCAGCGCAGTTCACATCGACCTCCTGGGTATTGTTGTGGATGAGGGCCTCAGTGTCTTCCCTATCGGAGGCATCTGGGTTTGACATTTCCTTTGACGCTAGTTTAGCATCATAAGATCGTCGTCCAACGACTACGGGGTGGCCGGAGCATCCCTTTTCTTGCTCCTTTCTGCTCCGCCGTCCAGGTTTAACTTGCCTCCGAACAGCAGAGTAAAGGGTTTCTTCGGCTTGGCGGCCTCTACCATAGGTCTCTTACCCGCTGCTCGGCACCTAGCCTGAGCAACAGGGTCTTCATCATCATCAGAGCTGGAGACAACAGTCATCTCCCACTCAGTTTGAGCCCTGCTTTGGTAGCGGGACTCATTGGTCCTGCGCCAGTTGGCCTGCATCTCACCCTGAGGCCATGGCTTCACCGGCACGGCAGAAAAAAGACCATCCGATCCTATCCAAGCAATATCTGACAGTCAGAGGAACCATGTTATACAGACGTCGTCACATACCAGTATACACTAATCAAATCAATGTGTGGAACTGATTGGTTTACCTCTGGTGGTGGTCGGGAAAGGTCGTACGGCAGTGCACGTGTTTCTAGGAAGCCGATGGGCGGGTCGAATTTCTCAAAAAATGAGGACAAACGCCGGGCCACTGCCTCTAGTGTCGTCCTCTCACGGGTCTCCCATGAAGGGTCAGCCCGACCAGCACACTCATACAAGCGGTTCACCTGCTCCTTGCACGGCTAAACCCGGCGTGTCAACCATGTTCTCGCCACCAGTGCTCCATTGACAATCTTATTGTCAATTAAGGTCAGCAGCTTGTTCACCTGATGCATCTCATTTGGAGTTGGTGGATCTGACCACCTTGAGTTGAACTCCGGCACCTGCGTCACGTCACAGGGCACTCTTCTCCCTTCCACATCTTGGCTCATATAGAACCAGTGAGTGTTCCACCCTTTGGTGGCTGATTAGTACCGGCTCCCTAGCTAGTGTGCCTTCATCCCATCGCGAAGACGCACGTAGCACCCACCAGCAACCTAGGATCCTCCCGATTTAGCCCCCTTCTTCCTTAGCAGAAAGAAGTGGCGAAAAAGGTTGAAATGGGGGTCGATGCCTAGGAACATCTCGCAGTAGGCAATGAAGATGGAAATGGAAAGAACAGAGTTGGGATCCAGATTGTAGATTGAAATCATCCAATAAATACACAGGTCATGGAGGAACCCATTCACGGGTACCCCTAATCCCCGTGTTACCATATCTTCAAAGACTACAAATTCCCCATCTCGGTGATGGGGGGAATCCTCACCTCGTGGCTCACGCCATGCCTCCATCTCGTATGGCGGTAGCAAGCCTTCCTCGGCAAGCATTTGCAGTGACTCCCTTGTGGAGGTTGACTGCTGCCATTGCGGCCCCGGCGCATCAGACTTGGCCACCTTCCCCATCCTCTTGGCTCCTTTGCTCGCCATCTCCTCCGAGAGTGGTTGAGGGGGTAAGAGGAAAGCGACGGTGGTGCAAACGTACTAGATCTGCACGATTGCTAAGTGGTGGCAGGTGGATTTGGGGCGAGGGATTGAAAATGGTGGTGGTTGTTTGGGAGTAGCAGACGGAGCGCTCGAGAAGATGCAGAGAGTGGGAGTTGAAGTGAATGCAATGCGTAATCCATTCCCTCTGGCGGCGCCCGCTATTTATACTAATCGGGTGACGTTGGATTGAATTCTAGGGTTGGACCCGCTTGACTCATGTGGACGCGGCTTGGTGGGCCGTCCTGGTCCCGAGTGCACACGTGGGCTGGGATACTTTAATTTCCCCCATGTGCACGATTGCGTATCTAACCCTGGTTGTTATGCACATGTCTAGAAATCTGGGGATTTAATATCAGATTTGTTTTACAAATTCCCTTCCGCATTTATCCTAGATTTTTTTCCTAAAAATCTGGGGACTGCATGATAGTTTTTCACCTAGTGTTGCTTGCGAACCATGGGTTCTCGGTGTCCTTGACCCGATTGATCCTGTGACCTGTTCCGAGCACGCTTGGGGACTGCACGATAATTTCTCACCCAGTGCTGGTTGCGAACCACGGGCTCTCAGTGTCCAACTCGGTAGAGCCCACAGCTTGTTTTGACCACACCTGGGGACTATAGAGCAGGAGGAACACGTCTAGTCCCAGGATACTGGTTTCGGCTAAGTTAGTGCTGTTTTGGACTTTTTTCCTAAAAAGCTTAATACAACATATCCTATCTTCTATCGAGCTTGGGGACTACATGGGCCCACGTCACCTGGCGGTGACTTGGGCCTATTTTCTATCCTTAGGTTCTAGAAAGGATATTTAGCATTGACTACATTTAGCTGGTATTTTTGACTTTTTCTTAAAAAGCTCAATACAACATTTTCTATCTTTTATCGAGCTAGGGGACTACGTGGGCCTATGTCACGATGACTTGGGCTTATCCTTTATCTCTGGTTTGATGTTCTTACCTCTATGGACTGTTCATGTTAGCATACTAGTGACACTTTGTGTCACATGTTAATGTGGGCCCACGTCTGAGGACGTGAAAACAATTTTTCTTTTTCTAGGAACACCATGCATCTTTCGACAGATCACCTTTCTCAACAAGACACTGTGGTTAGGAGCAGACTTATGAAATGCTCGGGATGAAGCTTTGCTATTCGGCATCCATGCTAGTCGACACTACGTGGTCGGTATCCATGCTGGTCGGCACTACTTGGGTGGCATCTTCGCTGGTCGGCACTACGTGGTTGGCATCCATGTTGGTCGGCACTACATGATTGGCATCCTCACTGGTCGGCACTACATGATCTGCATCTACACTGCTCGGCATAGGTCAAGACGGCGATTCCCTCAAGATACATGGTGCTCGGGGACTAGCTGTGGGGGTATAGACCCCGTATACCCTCGCAGCCAGACTTTGGGCTGCTCAGTCCTGACAGCCCAGGCCAGAAGACGAAGGCTGGTCCATCATCATCCTGATCGATGGGCCAGACGACAAGACGATGCCCGTGGTCTGCTACCAACCAGGTCGCTGGGCTGCACGGGTGCTGAAGGCTACTTGGCATGCAAGGAGTCTTAGTCGGTTAGATCTGTTTGTGTACTCCAAGGATACAACACAATGTAACCGACCATAGGGAAATCCTAGATATGTAACCTTGTCCCCTGACTATATAAGGCAAACAAGGACCCCCCTTAGAAGAGACGTTAGAACACTTTATCTTCTTCTGATCTCATCTGATCGGAACTCTTGTACTCAGGTACTCATCAATACAGTAGCAGAGACACAGGACGTTGGGTATTATGCTTCTGAGTGGCCTGAACATGGATAAACCCTTGTTGTCCTGGTCATTCATTTTGTGTGTCACATCTAAGTCATAGATCTGAGCATGTCCTCACCACAATCTACTACCTTGGGGTATCCTGTGGTAGACTACCGAGGAGGTTTCATCGACAGGACTTCTCTATACCCAATCCTTTGCTCTTTGATCATCACCTGATGACCTTGATCCTAGTTGAACCACTTCACGTTCCCCATGGAAATTATGATACCTAAAATACTCTTGGTGAAGGCTACATTGACTACCGTACACTTGTGGTATATCCATTTGCCATTTCTTTTGTCAACAAGCTTTCTGGTGCCGTTGTCGGGGCACGGTAGCTGTTTTAACTAGGATAAAAATTGTTAGTTATTTTGATTAAAACTTTCCATATACATCTAAATGGATCAAACAACTCTTTTTAATTATGCGGCTCCATCTGGCACTGAGTTGGAGCCGCCGAGTTAATCAAAGGCCATTTTGTCCTATCACTATGAGCTTCGCCCAAGTCTCATAGCGATGGTTGAGGAAAATCCCTTCTCGGGAGCAGGAGATGAGAATCCCTATACACACCTACGTGATTTCGAACAACTTTGTTTGTCCATTCACATCCAAGGGATGAGGTGAGTAACCCTTAAGTGGAAGCTATTTCCATTCTCCTTGATGAGAAAAGCCAGACAGTGGTATACTCACTACGTAGGGAGTGTAGGAGGAGAATGGGAGAAGTTGCAAGCCAAGTTCTTTCTTACCTACTTCCCTATTTCCCACATAGATTGCCTTCATAGAGATGTCTTAAACTTCAAGCAAGAAGAGGAGTCTCTAGGTGCGGCATGGGCGCGTCTTACCGACTGAGCATCCTTTGGCCCAGACTTAGCTATAACCGAGCCAACCCTTATGCAACATTTCTACCTCGGTTTTAGCCAAACCTCCACATAATTCCTTGATCTAGCCTCTAAATGAGCATTCCTTCATCTACCATCAGTGAAGGTACGACTATTCTTGTGACCATTCTCGAGAACACCCCCTACACTGATGATCATAACGAAGCTCTTGAGAAAGATCAATCTCCTAGGGACCACCTTCCAAGCTATCAAACCTGAACTACAACCATAAACTCCTCCAAGGGAAGAAGTAATTCACCCTTTGGAATATCCTCTTAACATCAAGACTAACCTCTTTGCCGACTTTGGCAATGTCTCAAATTATCTTGTGCAAAAGAAATCTACAGCACGTAGAGCTCCGAATGATCACATCCCTACCCGTCTTGAGGCATGCTACATCAAGGTGACTACTCAAGAAATCATGTCTATTATGAGCAACGAATGGCTCAAGGAGGCAGAGGCATCATCCAATGTCATTAAACTCCTCTCCTGCTTCACATCTGCTCCTTGTATCATAAATAGTATCATTGTACAATCTCTCTATGACCCCACTGTAGGAGTGAGCGTAATGTCCAAATCTTTAGCATCAATGCTCTTAGACAAGGAGCCGCTAACTCTGACCAACAAATTTCCCAAGTTACCTTCTGGGAGATTAGTTGAGAGTTGTGGGATTGCACAGAACATCTCTATCTCTATTAACAAAGTCACCATCGTCCTAAACTTCTTCATCTTTGAGATGGAGGAGGTTGACTTGTTATTCAGGCACCCAATCATGAGATTCCTTGAGGGATATCATGAAGGGTGCCTCAAGGGTCACCTTGAGAAGTATCTACATCTTTATATTCCTTTTGCCAGCTCAGTTAATTCCAAAGCCGAGTCAATGCCCGAGCCTGACCTGATAGAAGAGGTTATGTCGGCATCTCTCGTAGAAACCTCTCAGCCTGACTTGGAAGAGGATGCCAAGGATTTCATCCAAGAAGAAGCTGAGTTAGATGAATCATTAGATTTGGATGAATTTGTACCACCTCCAAAGCCCTCTATAGAACTTAAGCCAATTCCTTCTGGGCTTAAGTATGCCTTCCTTAATGGTGATAGAGAGACTCCTGTGATCATTAGCGATCAACTTTCACAGGAGGAATCTGCTAAACTCATCACCATCTTAAAAAGCACCACTCTGTCTTAGGTTACTCTCTACATGATCTCAAGGGAATTAGTCCTGCTCTCTGCACTCATCGTATTCTGATCGAACCCGATGCTACACCTTCTAGGGAGCCTCAAAAGAGGCTGAACAATGCGATGAGAGAAGTAGTTAAGAAAGAGGTCTTGAAGCTCTTGCACACGGGCATAATCTACCCTATTCCTAACAGTGAGTGGGTCAGCCCGTCCAAGTAGTTCCTAAGAAGGGAGGAATGACGGTCGTTAAAAACGACAACAATGAATTGATTCCTCAACAAACCATCACAGGATGGAGGATGTGTATAGATTACCAAAAATAAGCCCACAAAGAAAGTTCACTTTCTATTACCATTCATCGATGAGATGTTGGAACGGTTAGCCAAACATTCTTTCTTTTGTTTCCTTATGGGTATTCGGGTTACCATCAAATCCCAATCCATCCCGATGACCATGCTCTTATGGGACATATGCATATAGGCACATGTATTTTGGCCTATGCAATGCCCCTGCCTCTTTCCAAAGGTGCATGATGTCCATCTTCTCTGACATGATCGAAGAAATCATGGAAGTTTTCATGGATGACTTCTCAGTCTATGAGAAAACCTTCGATCATTATCTTGAGAACCTAGATCGTGTCTTACAACGGTGCCAAGAAAAGCACTTGATCTTGAACTGGGAAAATGCCATTTTATGGTTCGATAAGGGATAGTGCTAGGACATAGAGTGTCCGAGCGTGGGATAGAGGTTGACAGAGCTAAAATAGAAGTCATAGAACAGCTCCCACCACCCACGAACATTAGGGGTGTTCGCAGTTTCCTTGGTCATCGGGTTTTATAGAAGGTTTATAAAAGATTTTTCTTAGATTGCTAGGCCTTTAACAAACCTGCTTGCTAAAGAAGCACCCTTTGATTTTGATGATAAGTGCTTAGATTCTTTCTACTACCTTAAGAAAGAACTTATCTCTATGCCAATCATTCAACCCCTTGATTGGTCACTTCCTTTTGAGATAATGTGTGATGCTAGTGATGATGCGGTCGGTGCTGTCTTAGGACAGACCAAAGATAAGAAACATCATGCTATCTCATATGCTAGCAAAACACTAACCGGGCCACAATTAAACTATGCAACAACTGAAAAAGAACTTTTGGCCGTGGTATTTGCTATAAATAAGTTTAGATCTTACTTAGTAGGAGCAAAAGTGATCATTTACTCTGATCACACCGCTCTAAAATATTTGCTTACTAAGAAAGATGCTAAACCAAGATTAATAAGATGGATCCTGGTGCTCCAAGAATTTGATTTAGAAATTAGAGATAAAAAGGGAGTAGAAAACTCAGTAGCCGATCATTTGACTAGAATGCAAATCGAGGATAAACAGGATCTACCCATCAACGACTACCTCTGGGATGACACACTACTCAGAGTCTCAGCAGCCTACCCGTGGTACGCAAACATCATCAACTACCTAGTGTCAGGCTACGTACCACCCGGGGTAGACAAGAAGAAGCTTATCAAGGAAAGTAAGGTATACCTATGGGATGACCTGTATCTCTAGCGGGTCTGCCAAGACGGTGTGCTGAGGAGGTGCGTGCCCATGACTGCAGCTGTCAAGATCATGGAGAAGTGTCACAGAGCAGAATATGGAGTCACTATGGGGCATTTAGAACCCAAGCTAAGATATGGCAGAGTGGATTCTATTGTCCTACCATGTACAAAGACACCAAGGACTTCATAAAGAGATGTGCTCGATGTTAGAAGCACGGGAACATCAACACCCATGATGCCATGCCACTCACAAAAAACCTTCAATTGGAGCTATGCGACGCATAGGGAATTGACTACATGGGTCCATTTCTCGTGTCTCAAGGTTGTGAGTACATCTTGGTGGCAGTGGATTACATGTCTAAGTGGGTAGAAGCAATGCCTTGCCGATTAGCTGACTCTATATACACAAGGAAGATGTTCAAGGAGATCATATTCCCACAGTTTGGCACCCCAAGATTAGTCATTAGTGATGGAGGAGCCACTTCACTAACAGAAAGTTCCACCGCTTCCTATCAGAAGTGGGGATAAGGCACAACATTGGGACTCCATATCACCCCCGAACAAGCAGAAACATCCAACAAGTAGATCAAGAACATTCTGTAGCAGATTGTCAATGAGATGGAATACCTTGGAAAGGCAAGCTAGCAGATGCACTTTGGGCATACAGGACCGCATACAAGAATCCAATTGGTATAACACCATACAACTTGTATACGCTAAGACATGCCATCTGTCAGTAGAGCTGGAGCATAGAGCACATTGGGCAATCAAGAAATGGAATATTGATTTTCCCTCAGCTGGGAGGAATAGGAAGCTCCAAATCTCAGAACTCGAAGAATGGAGGAAAAAGGCCTATCACAATGCCAGAATCCATAAAGAAAGAACTAAAAAATGGCATGATAAGAGGATCAAGCAAAAGGAGTTCCGTCCTGGGGACAAGATTCTCATGTTCAACTCAAGGGTCAAGCTATTTGGCCATGGAAAACTAAGAAGCAAATGGGAAGGTCCATTCCTTGTAATCGATGTCGCAACGCATGAAGCTGTGATGCTTCAGGACAACGACGACAACACCTTTAAGGTAAATGGCCATCGTCTTAAGGTTTTCTATGAACATGAGCCTAGGGAAGAAGTTGACATGATAGAATTTATGCTTAATACAAAAATCTAAAATCTACATGTTACTTCTTTCCTTTCTTGCTTTGATTGATCACTAGGATAGGATGTTTTAGGCATAGTCTAGTTTAGGCACACTATTTGGGGGTCGGGCGACCCAAATCATTTAGGGGATCCTAGAACCAGAACCAGCCTATTTTGAGCTTCCAAAAAGGGGGTCGGGCGACACCTCTCTGACACGGTGCAAACCATTGTCTCGGCAGGGAACACGAGGAGAACCCGGAACTCAAAAATTTGAACTTCAAATTTTGAAAAGAGGGGATCGGTCGATCCCACATTTGTGGGCTTCGACTTGATCCTCAACGTCCAAGCTGAGTTCAAATGTTTACCCCGACGCTCCCTTTTAAAATCGCCCGAATATCATCGGAATTCCTTGCCTAACCTCTGTTGACACTTCTTATACCACTTAAGCTAAGTTGTCATCCCCAGCATGATGCAAGAGTGTGTAGGTATTATAAATTTTCTTAGAAAATAAATAAGGAATCCGCAAGCGCACAGATAAAATGCCATTGTAGCACTTCACCAAGAAAATATTCCAGGTATCGTTAATTTATATTTAGCTCAAGGGAAAGAACTAAGGACTTAAACAAAAGAGATGAACTTGCAAAACATTATTACTTATGAGAAATCAAATCACACAGTCACTTGCTTTGATAGGGGGGTAAGCCAATAATAAATAGATATAAAGAATTGATAAGCTCAAAGGATAACACACGCAGAGATTAGAGATGGACTACTCATCATAAGGTAGGTAGACATTGATCAGGAAAAACATTAAACTCCAGGTAGGTTCTAATAAACTAAGTATTTCATCTACTCTAGCACATACACTATCATATATAGCACAAAAGACCTTCCATCTATGTATAACGAATATCACTGAAGAAAGCCAGAACATAGCATGACTTCTCACGCAATATGAGCTCTGCCTGTCCTACTAACGGGGGGTGGACTATATAAGACTGAAAAGAACTGTCACTTTCGCAAACTACCACAATGCCTGGCCAATAGGATGCATTTGCAGGTAAACAACATCTAGGCACCATGCCTACATGTAATCTACCACCTAACTCCCTCAAGAAAAGAGCTAAGCGCTTTGCAAACATATACATAAACTTATTATCAATCATAACTATATCAAATATAGAACTAGAGCAAACTAGGAACATAATAAATAGAAACATAATGATATTTAGAATAAAGTCATAGATAAAGATACAAGATAGTACCAAACTTGTAGACGATGATCTGAATCCTGGGTACAGGCACCCAACTCTTGAATCTATCTAGTCTAAACTTATGAAGAATTTGAAGTATTGGAGTAGCTATTCTAATTCTCTGGTGGAGAGAGATCTATAAACCCTAACTCTACTGATGGCCTCCTCTTGATATGAATGATGAATTATTAATTAGGGTTTCAACCCAAGGGGTAGGGCCTTGCTTATATAGCCTCCTTGGATCAAACCGACCTTGATGCATGGCTTAGATTCAACCTCAAAGGCGGTTAGGGGCAGGATCCATGAGCTTGGCCCTGATTGGCTCAGGGCAAGGGCGGGCGCCCTACCCAGCTGACAGGTGGGCCCCATCTTTGGTGGCTTGCCTTTTTGAGTCTTCTAGAGTCTTCTTTCAGATGCGTGGGTTTGTCTCTATGTAAATATGACATGTGGACCTTCTTTGATCATTTTCTGATAACCCCATGTAGAAATAGACATTCATCAAAACTCATGGAAATTGTTAGTTAAAACCCCTAAGTCTATGGTGATGTTCATTTTAAGTCCTTTACCTCTTCTTTGTTGACCATTAAAATTGATAGTTTATTATTGTCAACAAACTCCCGCAAGCTTACCTTTTGCTCGTCCCTGAGCAAACAGCTAAACCTAGGTGGATCAGGAGTTGCTGCAATGCTTTCATGCTTTAAATGTACACATGCATTCAAACAGGAGTTCTCTTCTAGACTAGAGTGGAACTGTTTTGACTTTCAAACTTACTCATGTTACTTCCAACCATGGGGCTTTTACCTGCACTTGGGTCTTGAGCAATTAAAAGACAGAACAATTAAGTCAAGCACTATATCTCAAGCTCTTTACTTTACCTCTGTTCTAGAGTTTTTAGAGATTTTCAAAATAAAACTCAGAGTTCCATAGATATGACTCTCACAAATCTCTCAATATGTGGTATTTGTAGATCCTCACAGAGGCATTAGAAAGGATTATGCCTTCTCTCAAAATATGTAGTATTTATGGCTCGAGGCAATACTTTATCATGCCTACTCTTCTGCACCCTATAACTAATAAAGCTTATGTAGGGTTCATAGGTGATCACTCAAAAATACTTGTACTGCATATATGCCTAATCGAACCATGGATCCAGAGGAATCTCATCATACAATCAAATCAAGATGTGCATATGTGGTTGATATGGTGGATGGAAACGAGGGGTAGAAAGGAAAAGAATGAGTGTCTGATTATACAATGCTCCATAATGATAACTCCTCTTTCTAAAACTTGAATAATGCTTGGGCTTTCAAGAGAGAGATTTTTTTCAGAGCATTTATTTTTTCTTTCTTGCTCTTCTATATTTCTTTCTTTTCTTTCTCTCTCTCTTTTTTTTCAATACTTGCCCATAAACTTGAAAAATAAAAATGAGAGGATAAATGATAGAATTTGGAGCAATTGTAATGATAAGTGGTAGCAGAAATAAATGAGTCCTATGGGGAAAATATTTTTGGTATTCTCTCTCAGGGTAAGAGTAGAACATTTTTGGTGGATCTAAAATGGGATGAATACGGTGGTGTGTACTTCCAGGGTAGAAGTAGCAAGGATGCATGATGTGTGATAGTGAATCTTGATTTTAACCGCATGACAAGCTCCTAAGTGTCTACGCAGCTCAACCAAACTAAATACAAATACAAGCAGGAACAAAAGTAGAGATTTCCTATTCTAATAATCATGTATGGCTGTGGTAGGAAATTCACACTCTGTCATATTAGGAACTCATCATGTGGTGATCTTATATTTCAAAAACAAATCTCCAGAATTTAGCGTTGCTAGGAACAAGATAAACAGCAGCTTAACTCTATCATATCATGTCCGTCAATTACCTAGACTTTAGATTAAGCATATGCTCCCACAGGTTTCTAGTTTAGAGCAAGTCATCATGTCTAACTATTTTATCCAATCCTTGGGAGAACTCTAGGTTCAAAACTAGGTACTTGAAAAGAATTATAGCAGAGCAACTATTCATTATTTCCATCATGCATACTTCAATGTCTACTTATTTAAAGCAATAGGATTAAAACAAACTTATGTACATGCTCTTTTTATTTGCTTTTAATTTTAAGGAACACACTTGAAATGAACACAAAATATTTATTTGGTTTTCTAAAACTTATGCAAACAGAAACAAAAATTATTAAAGCAGTAAATAAATTTTTATTTGTTTTTAGGTTTATAGCATAAAGGGAAATAAACTTGCAGAAAAAAAAACTTACCTTGGATAAGTGGGGTCCTCCCCCAAGCTAGATCTTGCTGTCATCGGAATCACTCTAGGAACAAGTACCCGAACAAAGTGCTCATGTTCTGATTCTGGGTCTCTTGGCCGTCACAGATCTCGTGCAAAGTTTGGGTGGTGTTCTCATTCCACTGGCGCTGCTGTTCCCACCATTGGGTCTGCCAATCTTGATTTTCTTGTATGGTCTAGAGGGTGTTGTTGGTGAGCTGGTGAAATGCCACATGTTCTTGCTGTATTTTTGGGGTGTAGTAGAATCCGACATCAGAGGCACCGTCCTGGTTGGTGATCTTCATGGTGATGATGAACATGGTGGGCACTAGAGTATGATGCCCCCATTGGGTTAACAGAATGTCTTGCATATTGGTCGTATGGGCAGTTTTGCCACTGGGCCTCATTTTCTTATGGCCAAACTTCTTCTTTCATGTACTGGGGAGCAGGTCACTCTGGGCATTCGGTACAACCGAACCGATCGGTTCGGTACTTCAGTACCCTCTCTAATTCAGTTCCTGAGCATCTTAGTACCATTTAGTTCTTGAAAAAACTTGGTACCGAGGAGTTCGGTACTCGGTACTTTCGGTTCAGTACCGGTAAATACCGAAGGTACCGAAGAACATGTAACATCAGGTTGAGTAGCCAATTTTGATAGAAATTTAACATGAATCATATAAAATAACAGTGCCAAATCTGAGATAAATATATAAATAGTTTGCAGACCAGGAACTCAGTACATAGGGCCATCATCATATATAAACAGTGCCAAATCATATAGAATAACAGTGCCAAACATGAACATAGAGCCATCATCATCACTTAGTACTCAGTACGACATTTATTCACTAGTCAAACATAACATTGGTTCATAGACCAGGAACTCAGGAAGTGCACAGCAGCTTCGACATGAACAAAGGAAGACAGGAAGCATTAAGAAAAATGGTGACATGATATGAGATGGCACAACACAGTTTGCAGCAAGCATCACTTGACCACTCACCTTCATTCGTTCTTAGACCTAAAACATTATGCAGCAAGGAACAGTAAAATTAATCATGAGTTGTTCTTGTTCACAAACTAGATATTTAAGTTCCTTACATGATCATTTAGATGGAGGCCTAGGGGGCTTGCTCACATTGCTCTTGCTTGCTTTGGTGTTGGAGGTTCTTGTGGTGTTGGAGGTTTTTGTTGGTTGGGATGTGATGTTGGTGATGGTAACAATCTTGCTTTTGCTGCCTTGAATTGATGACTTGGCAGCATGACCATCAACAATAGCCAAGTCCTTGAACTCCTAAATCAGTTCTGAAATATAATAACAAGAGGATGAAATATTTTTTTGAGTAATGAACAACAATAAAAATAAATGACAGAGATAGAGTTTTCAAGTTATCACCTTCTTGATATTTACTTAACGCCTCTGTATTTTCAGAAAGATTGACTGGAGTTGTCCTCTGAAGCCAATCTTGACTACAGACTAGAGCTTCAACTATAAATGGAGTGAGGGAAGTCCTAAAATCATCCAGTACACACCCACCAGTGCTGAAGGCAGATTCACTAGCAACAATAGAGATTTAGATAGCGAGCACATCATGAGCTAATTTGAAAAGTATGGGAAATCTAGTGGCCTGGCCTTTCCACCAAGCAAGAATATGAAATTTTTTGACATATTCTTCACACTCCTCAGCCAAGTACCTATCCAATTCAGTCCTGTTGCCCCTAGTGCTCATGCCTACTCCACTATTCAGCTTCAATCTCTTCACAATGTCACTCCTTGCTTTTCTAGGACTATCTCCACCTTGTTTAGATGGGGGCTCATCATTAGTTTGGGAGTTGGCATTACTTGGTGGTGTATTCTTGGCCTTGTATTCCTCAAAAAGATCATGCAAGCACTTGGTAGTAGCAGCCCAAACTTTCTATCCAACTTCCTCACCATACATGTCCTGTATTGCAAGTTCTGTATACTTTGATATCTTGTACCTAGGATCAAGAACAACAGTGACAAAGATCAGTAGGTTAATATTTTCTTTCTCCTTCTCCTTTCCCTTCCCTTCTCATTTTGCAAGCCCAAATTCTCATGCCACTGCCCCCAATACTTGTCATACTTGTCTTTCATTCTCTTCCCCATGTCTTTTTGGATAGCATCAACACTATCTAGCCACTCATTCACCAAAGCATTGACCTCTAAAATCTCATGGAAGTAAGTGTGAGCAGTCACACTTAAAGAAGCTAAAACACATATTGTTATATCAGCGAAATGCTTTTGAAACTCAACTAGTTTCCTTGCATTATCCCAATCATGCTCATCAGGAACTCCTGGACCTGGAACACCTGGCTTGATGTCACTAAGCAATTCAATTGTATAATATGGATCTTCTTCAGGATATCTAGCAAACACCTTTTCATATGAACAAGCAGCTGCTAACATATCATATGTTTACATCAATTTTCAAGAATGCCTTGCAGTCAACTTTCTCCAATTTAGCAATGTCTTTAAATTTGACAATCCTAGATGTACCAGCCTTGATAAATCTAATGGCAGCCCTTATGCGTATGATAGATTGGTCTACTTCTTTCAAACCATCTTGCACAATCAAATTAAGTATATGTGCAGCACATCTCATATGAAGATACTTGCCATCTGCTATGCTAGTTTTCAAACTATTCATTTGTCTTCTCAAATAACTAACACCACTATCATTTGCACTAGCATTATCAACATTACTTGGTCCAATCCCCATTCAAGCAAGACTTTCTGTAGGTGTTTCCCAATATCATCCCCCTTTTTCCCTTTTGTCGGTTACCTGGGAAAGGGGTACCCTAAGCCCTCGTTTAACTGGGCAGATCCCCAAAGTCAGCAACGCAAGTCCTCCAATGACATCCCTCATTACCTCTCAAAAATCCACAAACTAAAGCATGCTGGACCGGCCCACGAATGGGCGTCAACAGCCCAAAGCCACAACCTACTCAACGGACCACCGTACGGACCGAGACTGTACTCTCGAGGGTGCAACTCGAGCGACCCCTCGAGGACGGAACTCCGCCCGGGCGAACGGGCCGGCTTCGAGGATGGAACTTTGCCCGTGCGAATGGGCAGCCCTCGAGTATGGTAAAACCCTCAGCTACCTACTCCCAGTATGGATCTAGGCACATTCAATGCATTTTACCTATTCTCGCCTAACCATATGGCCACAGTTATTGAAACAACTGCGGGTATGGCAGTCAAATCCTGCTTTTACCGACCATACCCTGGAACCCCGTGGATCGTACCTCACTGCTGCGCCATACCGAGCACTGTGCCCCGTACAACACCCCCTCGATATGCATATTCCCTGCATATCCCGAGATTGGACCTTATCCGATGAGCCTCGACCCCCTCGACTCGAGCCCCTCGTCTCGACCCAAGGCCTTGACCGTCGCCCCTCAACACCGTCACGCCGACCCTCAAGCGGGACTTCAACAACTTTGGTCAACACTTTAACAACTACCGACGCAACGGCCGCAGGGCTTCCTATACCGACGTACGCCTCTACAGCGGCACCAACATGATCGGCATCAACGTCATACGTCACCGACCACGTTAGCACTAAAAATATGTACTCCTGTGCCTCTCCTTCGCCTATAAAAGGAGGCGCCAGGGCTTGGGACAGGAGATCCGAGATCCGAGAGAGGAGAGATCCGAGAGCTTCATACGCTAAGGCTTAGATCACAGAACAACACCATGAGACAGTGTAGGGAGCCAAGCGCCCAAAATGCTCGAGCTCAAACCCACACTTCTCACACCCGCTTGCATTCACCCCTGTACTAGCGCTTCGGTGCAAGATAACATGAACTATCCTCCCCCGCTGGACGTAGGGCCTTCTTTGCCCAAACCAGGATAAATCGCTGTGTCCTTCTTGCATCACCCACCGGATTAAGGGAGCACGCAATTATGAATTTACTCATTGGTGTTGACCCCCAGGGTCAAAACACCGACACCTTTAACCATGAAAAAGCCAATTATATTTTTATGCAAGCACCAATCATTGTCAATAAAATGGGCTGTTACAGTCATGTAACTATCTTGCTACTGCGATTTCCAACCATCGGTTGTCAGGCTAACTCTACTGCATTGTTCTTGCATAAACATTTTCAGTTTAGCTTTCTGCTCAAAATATATTTGCACAACATCCCTAGTACATGTCCTTCTAGATGGTATCTCAAAACGAGGGCATGCAATAGACATAAACTTCTTAAAACCAGCTTTTTCACCAGGCCAAATGGCTCATCTTCTACTATCATTTCAGCATAGGTAGACCTAAGCAAATCAGGGTAAAACTTCCAAGTACCTATGGGAGTTCTCAGCACTATATTTATGAGGATTACGCTTACAAATGCCAAAATGCTTACGCAAGCCAGACGTACCATTAAGAACTGGATGTGCTTTGATCTCAGCAGGGCAATACTTGCACTTTGCCCTCACAACCACACCTTTTTCTTTGATTTTGATGAAGTGGTCCCAAACCATTGATCTAGCATTCATCTCCTTTTTCTTCATCCCCTCCTCAGATTCTAGATCTATCACCTCCTTTTGTTTCTCTCCATTAGTAGAAGGCGCAGCTTCCTCCGATTCCTTCCCATCAGCACCAACAGCCCCGCCCTCACCACTTGAGCCATCTCCATTCCTTTGCTCCTCTAGTGACCAATCAACAACTTGTTGGTCAATGTCTTCCTCAGACTGAGACATATGTTGAAATTTTCAAGTGAAGTCAAAATACAAATCTAGAGGACCAAAATTGCTCTACCAAAACAAGTGTACACACTCAAATGAAACTTACCTTGGAGTCGCAGGAAGCAATTGAAGTAGCCGTCTTCGCTGCCTCCCCGGAGTCCTGCGCAGGCACACAGCGATGACCGACGATGACGATGCAGCTGCGTGCCGTGGGCGTGGAGGATGATGTGAGGGCGAGCCAAGTGAGCCCCCATGCACCGAGGCCGAGGAGCAGAGAAGGAGGCGCGCGGCGTGGCGGATCTGCACAGCGGGCGACGAAGGCACGATGCCGGCGCAGCGCAGGGGGCAGGAGCGAGCAGGCGCCTGGCAAGTGGCAGCTACGCGGTGGGGTCGTCGGCTGCGCGGGCAGGGGCGAGTGGGGAGTCAGGGTCGAGGTCTTGGGGGCTGCCTGTCTGAGTGACTGAGTGACCTAGGGTTTTGGATGGGCTGTTACAAGGTCTAACTTACATGGGCTGCTGGTGGGCTGATTTGGTAATGTTCGATACTTTTGGTTTACCGAGGCCTAGTACCAAAAGTACCTTGGTAAATTCGGTACCTGAGAACCTGGTATCGAACAGGAACCGAATTATTCAATTTTGGTATTTTTTTAGTTTGGTTCTTCGTATTTTTTTGGTTCGGTTTTGGTTTTTGGTATTTCGTGCCCAGGGGGAGGAGCAGGTGGAGGCTGCTCCCAAGGGTTCCTCAGAATGCGGTGGTTGCGAGCATCAAAATCATCATAACTTGTGTGAACTGCTGCTTCCAGACCGGGGTCAGCACCGTGCCATAGGGGCTCAGCCTGATATTCCATCCTGGCAGATTCTGCTCTTCGGGGGATCTGATGGTTCACTGGTGTTGCCTGCATATCAACTAAAAGATTTTGCACGGAGTAAAGGCTAAGTCCTGGGTTAGGTAACCGGAGCTTGCCTCGATTTTCAAACAGCATGTAAAGACCATCATGCTCCCATTTCAAAACTCTAGCTTGTCTAAAGGAATCATAACCATAACATGGACGGACTTCTTCAATAAACTCAATAGAAGAATTATTCAACGCTCCTAAGTTGGTGGCCAAACAAGTAATTAAAGAAGTGCAACCTATTGGGCCTTTCAACTTAGGACTAGAAAACCAATGGGATACCAAAAGACGAATAGGAGAGACTCTAATCTTTTTGAGCGTAGCATAAAGCAATTGTAAGTATCCTATCCTAACATTCCGGATATCATCTCTAGGGAACATAGCATAGCCCATCCATTTATGAAATAAATGGAGGGTGGGGACCTGTATGTCATTGGTACGAGCTTGAAAGTGAACATCCTCCCCTGTCATCTCTTTCCAAAACTGATTTCTCTCAAAACTAGGCAAAGCATCATCTAAATCTATAGCAGCCCTTGGGTGGAAACCAAGATGGCCACTTAGCTCCCTCCAAGTAAGTGCAAACGTTTCCTTAAAAAGTCTAAAGGTATCCCCATCCTCAGTGGTTTGCAAAGTGCAAAGAAACTCTATGGTCAAAAGCCTTGACCCTAGCTCAGTGATATCCCAAAATTATTCTCAACCCACCAAAGGAAATATTTTATCAAACTCATTAGCCATACCTATTTCGTGGAGAAGTGCAAGGTCGAGCACTGGAGTGTGCACATAGATCTTGTTCTTCAAGTCCTTGTAAATCTTCTTCTCCCAAAAATCCTTCAATCCAAGGTGGCTATCCTTGAGGAGAATCTTCCTTGCTGGGGCTAATGATGATGGTGGTTGGTTGGTTGATGGGTCGACGCTCATCTCAGATTGGCTCGCGAGCAGACCAGGTCGTACGTCCCGATCCAAGTTTCCTAAATGCACTCTTCGTGGCACTTAACATTTTGAATATCCTACAAAAATCTTAACAAAGACAAAACTTATGGAGAATATTAGTGGGTTAGTGGTTAGCCGTCCAGAGTTAGTAGTCCAGGGGTTAGTCATCCGAACAAGATTTTAATTTCAGCAGAACCTCCCCCTAATTCTTTTTAGTTGTTCCTAAGATAGCATGTCCACTAAGTGCTCTATTTTTCTTCTAGGCAGCAATACTTCCCTGCACACTTCTCCCAAAAGGATCACTACTACTCCCTTCTCCTCCCTAACTTCTTCTTTGCTCCAACTCTCTTCTTTCTTGCCTATACTAGGAGCAGAAAGTTGGAAGTCGAGAACTCAAGGTATGAGATGTTTTCTGGAATGCTTGTGGTGAATGGAAGGAGAGGCGAGGTATTTATAGAGGGGGAGAGAGCAGGGTGCACGCCCTAGTGGTGGGGGCGGCCGCCCACCTCCTGGCTCCTCTTTGGCTGAAATGTTGCCACTCCCTCTCATGCTTCGTGATTAAGCAAGATATGTGTGCAAGTGGTGGATTTGGACAGTGGAAAAGAGAAAGGTAGTGAGTGGAAGTGGATGAAATAATATTATGTGATGTATGTGAGGTGGAGTCTATGATATGTGGGTCCCATTGGAGTGGGGCCTATTTTATTTATATATATGAATGCAAAAATATATTTAAAATAAGATGTATAAGTAAAAATATTTTTGTGCCACCATAAATTCTTGATACGGGTTTTTACACACCGTAAAAATTATTTACGCGGGGCATGAATTCTATAAGGTAACAGAAAAATATTTTTGTAATAGAAGTGCAATGTATAAATGTAAAGATAATTACCAACTTACCTTTCGGCGTGGGTTCGAATTTTTAAAGTCCTCTGAGCTGGACTTCCAATATATTTTATTCTTTCTGATTGTTTGACCCCTGTGATGATGGCTCTAATATTTATTCCTTGTCCTGACTTACCATCTTCACAGTGGAGTTGAATTCTGCTTTTGACTTGAATGCGAAGTGTTCTTCTTGTCCATTTATAGTGAACTTGATTTCTCCCTTCCCGACATCAATATGTGCATTAACGGTGCTCAAAAAGGATCTCCCGAGGATGAGTGACACTTTTGAGTTTGGACTTATGTATAGTACCATGAAATCAACTAGCATAAAGAATTCTCTTATCTTGACTGGGATGTTCTCAGCAATGCCCAACGGGTACCAAACTGATTGATCTGCCACTTGTAAGCACATTGATGTTCGTTTGAGTGTTGCAAAACTAAGCTTGTGATAGACTGCTGTTGGCATCACGCTGACACTTCCTCCAAGGTCACAAAGTGCATTGTTGAAATGTTGGTCTGCAATTGAGCAATCAATAGTGGGACATCCTGGATCTTTCTTCTTCTCTGGTGATTTATTTAGGATGGCTGAACTACACTCTTCTGTCAGCTTGATCACCTCTGTATTGGGCAGTGGTCTCTTCTTGTTAAGAATATCTCTAATGTACTTTGCATATGAAGGGACCTGAATGGCATCCAATAGAGGTATATTGACATATAACTTCTTGATAACCTCCATGAACTTGCCAAACTGCTCATCTGATTGCAGTGCTCTATTTCTTCTGGGAAACGGTAAATAATTAGTGTCATGAAAATCTTGCCTCATTTCCCTTAATTGAGGCTCTTGTAATAATTCTTCAGCTTCATTCTGATTCTCTTCTTCTATTGTTTCTGGGACCTCTGGTGCCCTTCTAGCTCCTTTTGGATAAGGGGGGTCTCTGGTAGATTTCCCTCCTCTTGTAGTGATAGCATTTACCTGCTCAGGGTTAATCACAATCGGTGGCACTAGCTGTCCTAGCTTCTGTCTTACTTCCCTGTTAAACTGATTTTGCTTCTCAATTATCTCAAAGAAAATTTCTAACTTTCCATGAATATCCTTGAAGGTGTCATCATTAGCAATGAGCCTCTTGTTGATATCCTCATTGATTCTTGTTTGTTGCATGATTAACTCTCTCAAATTAGGTTGCTTGGTAGGATTGCCTGGATTCGTACCTTGATTAGTATTTTGTTGTTTCCAACTTGGTTGATGTGGAATCTTTCTGATGGCAGTATTTGAATTCTGATAAGCTGTTTCAATGGCCCTCTGATCTTCTTTGTACTTGGCCCTCTGGTCAAACCAATTGAGCAAATCATCCATCTTAGTGGATAGCACATTTACTTCTTCAATTGTTTCTTCACTTTGATGACAATGTTGAATATTGTCTTGGGACCAGCTCTGATTAACTGCTATCTTCCACATAAGTACTTTAGCTTTCCCAAGAGTGAGTGATAAAAATGATCCTTCCATAGTTGCATCCAGGTGCTCATGAGTCTTTGGAGTAAATCCATAATAAAAGCCTTGCATGAGTAACCATTCTTTCATTCCATGATGAGGACAATCTGATATGTATCCTTGCAAATACTCCCATGCTTCTAAAATGGTTTCTATCTTCTGTTGTTAGAAATTGGTAATCTTTCCTCTTAAGGCATTGGTCTTGCCGACAGAAAAGAACTTTGCTAGAAAGGTCTTGGAACATTTTGCCCATGTGTTGATACCGTCTTTATTCGCATAGAACCACTGCTTCGCTCTCCCCACAAGTGAGAATGAAAAGAGGTGAAGTAGTATGATGTCTTGAGTGACTCCATCAATGACAATGGTGCTTCCAATCTCCAGCAAATTTTGTAGATGAGCACTTGCATCTTCAAGTACCTTTCCACTAAATTGTGTAGCTTGCACCATATTAATGAGGCTTGGCTTGAGCTCAAACTCAAGATTCCTAGTTTGAAGTGTTGGACCGGTAAGAATATTCTCAATGCATGGAGTAGAGAATTCTTGTAGGGTCTTTTCTGCCATAGCTTCAGAAATTGGTGTCGAGCTTCTTCTTTAGTTGATCCGATTCTGATGATGAAGAGTTGAGTGAACCAGAATTAATCCTTCCTATACCCTGTATAAAAATATAAACATAGAAAAAACAACAGGGGTTATCCTGTCAAAGCAGAGGTGCCTTGTTATGATTTCTCATTTCAAAAAGAATCTATTTAAGAAAATTTTCTCAAAATTTTAATCCTTCCCTGGCAACGGTGCCAGAAATGCTTGTTAACACTTCTTACACCACTTAAGCTAAGTTGTCATCCACAGCATGATGCAAGAGTGTTTTAGGTATTATAAATGCCCTTAGAAAATAAATAAGGAATCCGCAAGTGCACAGATAAAATACCATTGTAGCACTTCACCAAGAAAATATTCCAGGTATTTTTAATTTATATTTAGCTCAAGGGAAAGAACTAAGGACTTAAACAAAAGAGATGAACTTGCAAAACATGATTACTTATGGGAAATCAAATCACACAGTCACTTGCTTTGACAGGGGGTAAGCGAATAATAAATAGATATAAAGAATTGATAAGCTCAACGGATAACACACGCAGAGATTAGAGATAGACTACTCATCATAAAGTAGGTAGACACTGATCATGCAAAAGATTAAACTCTAGGTAGGTTCTAATAAACTAAGTCTTTCATCTACTCTAGCACATACACTATCATATTGTTAATGCAAAATTCTATCTGCAAACACACCGGGCTAATACCCAAAATCGATATCCAAAGCGTGCCAGTCGATTTGACCTGTTAATCGACAAGGATTATAAATTTAAATAAAATCTGAACGAGACGACAGCGATACGCCCGGACGTCAAAGCTCAGAAGGTATTCGATAATTGTTGAACAGATCAGACGAGACGACAGTGATACGCTCGGAAGTCAAAGCCTGAATCGTGCTCGGTAGACGCGGAACCTGCAAGGTCGCCGGAGATCAAGTTGATGCAGCCCGTCGATTCTTGAAAGAACTCGTTGAATAAAGAAAAGGTACTTGACGAAGTCATCGAAAAGTAAAGTACTGGTAAAGGTAAAATAAAAAGTAGATTTGTTTATTGATGCTTGGATGTCCATTACAATGCCCTTTGGCATATATTTATACTCTGCTAATCGAAGAGTTCTAATTTAATACGCAAAGCTCAAATAAAGAAGAAATAAACTAATTCCTTATACGAACTCTATTTCTTTAAGGAAAAGCAATAAAACTCGTATAGGAGTTGGACTTAAACTATACTATGAAAAATTGTAAGCTCCGTGTCACCGGTCCTCTGTCTGCATCCGTCATGATGAAGTCATCTCTTCATCGGCACATCCCTGGCATCGGCAACCACCTTCTAGTCTTCCTGCCTATCTTATCGGCAATAGCTTTTTCAGCTTCATTGGCAATGTACAGGATCAACTTGCCCTTTATCGGCAACCACCCATCGGCAGCTCAGAAGCAATGCTGAAGAAAACCAACCTCAGACCGATTTAGTTCAGTCTCCGATCCTTATTGACACGTGCCAAAAAACAGTGTCAACACATGCCCCCAAGTTCAGAGTATAAAATATTTTATGCACCGAAATTTCCTCTAGGTTATGATTACCCAAACCGCTTGAACTTCTCTTCGAGGGTTGCGCGTGCTGTAGTGGAAATCCTATTCCTTCAAGCGTCTATCCAAATACTGGGATAATATTTCTTCAGATATTTACCGTTCAATGCTCTTGGAAATACTTTTCCTTCAAGAGTTTCTAGGATATATGCATTACCAGGAACAGACCGATTGACGCGATAAGGACCCTCCCAGTTAGGAGACCATTTACTGAACTTTGCACTCTTAGTCCCCATCGGTAAGATCAATTTCCAGACTAGATCACCATCGGCAAATTCCTTCATCTTCACTTTCTTATCGTACCACCTAGCAACTCTCTTCTTGTTCTCTTCAATGCTAACTAAAGCCTTCAACCGATGACTCGCCATATCTTCCATTCATCTTTCATGAGTGTACTGTAATCATCGGCCATTAGCTGATCTTGATGAAATATCCGCCTCGAACCAGTCTTGATCTCCCAAGGCAAAACTGCATCATGTCCATATACCAACTGATAAGGCGACACTTTATAGCACCATGGCATGCCATCCGATACAACCATAAAGCTTCGTTCAGAATCGTGTGCCACTTTCTAGGATTTTCCTTAATCCTACGCTTAATGATTTTAATAATCCCTTTGTTAGAGGCTTCGGCCTGACCATTGGCTTGAGCATAATAAGGCGAGGAATTTAAGACCTTGATCCCCATCTCATCGGCAAATCTATCAAACTCCCCTGACGTGAACATGGTTCCCTAATCGGTCGTAATAGTTTGAGGAATACCGAACCGATACACAATATGCTCTTTTACAAAATCAACCATGTTTGCCGATGTCACATTCTTCAGAGGAATTGCTTCGACCCACTTTATAAAGTAATCGGTAGCGACAAGTATGAATTTATGCCCCTTGCTTGATGGTGGGTATATCCGACTGATGAGATCAATAGCCCATCCTCGAAATGGCCACGGTTTAATGATAGGATTCATTGCGATGCATGCGCTCTTTGAACGTTGCCGAATTTCTGACACTCCTGACATCCCCTAAAATACTTGAAATAATCTTCGAGTATCGTCGACCAGTAATATCCATTTCGCCTGATCATTCACTTCATCTTGAAAGCCGATTGATGTGCCCCACATACTCCTTCATGGATTTTGCCCATTAAAATCTTTGATTCTTCTTCGCCAAGACACTTGAGCAAAACTCCATCCATTGTCCGATAATATAATTCATCATCAAGGAGCACATACCTAGTAGCTTGAAATCTTACACGTCTCTCGACCTTCCTAGATGGATCTTTCAAATAATCGGCAATCTCCTTCCTCCAGTCATCGGCATCAGTTGCCGATGTCAACACTTCGCGGATTGGCTGATACCCCGAAGCATGTTGCGCTAACCGATTAGCTTCTTCATTATGCAATCTGGAGATATGTTCAAAACGAAAATCTTTGAACTCCTTCAATAACTGTCGACATCTCTCGTAATACGAGATTAAAACTTCACTGCGACATTCATATACCCAGCTAATTGATTAACGATCAGCATCGAATCACCGAAGATTTCAACAGCATCGGCATGGACTTCCCTGAGTAACTCCAAACCTTTCAACACTGCCTGATACTCAGCCTGATTGTTTGTCAATGTGGTAGCAATCGGCAATGAGAATTCATATTTCTTCCCTTGAGGTGATATCAACACAATGCCGATGCCTGCTCCTTCTCCACACGTAGGACCATCAAAGAAGAGTGTCCACGGAGCAATCTCCAAAGAATGCACCACGCCGCAGTGCTGAGTAACAAAATCAGCCATGACTTGCCCCTTGACTGCTTTAGCCGATTCATACCGCAGATCAAACTCTGATAACGCTAAAATCCACTTGCTGATTCTTCCACTTAGAATTGGCATTGACAGCATGTATTTGATCACATCATCTTTCTTATAACCATGCATTCGGCCGTTAACAGATAATATCTTAATTTAACACAGGAGAAATATAAGCATAAATATAACTTTTCAATGGCCGAATACCTGGTCTCAACCTCTACCAATCTTCTGCCCAGGTAAAAGATTACACGTTCTTTCCCTTCATACTCTTGGATTAGAGCTGACCCAATGACTTCATCATCACTCGATAGATACAACCTAAAGGGCTCCCCGTGTTGGGGTGGAACTAGCACTGGTGGATTCACCAAATACTTCTTAATTTCTTCTAAAGCCAACTGCTATTCTTCTCCCCATATAAATTTCTGATCGGCCTTCAGCTTCAATAATGGACTGAAAGCTTTGATTTTTCCTGATAAATTAGATATGAATCTTCGAATAAAATTGATTTTGCCGATCAGAGATTGTAGCTCAGTCTTATCGGTGGGAGCAATCATTTTGTTGATGGCATCAATGGACTTCCTGCTAATTTCAATACCCCTTTGATGCACCATGAAGCCTAAGAATTGTCCTGCTGATACACCAAATGCACACTTGTTAGGATTCATCTTTAACCCATGTTTCCTTGTGCACTCCAATACTTTTCGCAAGTCAGCTAGATGATTCTTGAAATCTCCAGACTTAACCACCACATCATCTATATAAATTTCAACCAATGTGCCGATGTATTCATGAAAAATGTAATTCATTGCTCTCTGATAAGTAGCACCGGCATTCTTTAAACCAAAAGTCATGACTATCCATTCAAATAACCCTACATGACCTGGACATCTGAAGGCAGTCTTGGAGATATCTTCTTCGTCCATAAAGATTTGATTATATCCAGCGTTCCCATCCATGAAGCTAATAATCCGATGTCCAGCCGCGGCATCAATTAATAAATCGGCAACGGGCATCGGATAACCATCCATCGGTGTAGCTTTGTTAAGATTCCTGAAATCAATACAGACATGAAGTTTCCTATTCTTCTTGTAGACAGGAACCACATTAGAAATCCATTCGGTATATCGGCATTGTCGAATGAACTTTGTTTCAATCAACCTTGTTATTTCGGCCTTAATATCAGGCAGCACCTTAGGATTGCATCGGCGTGCTGGCTACTGATGTGGCCGAAATCCTTGTTTGATAGGTAACTAATGTTCAACAATTGATCAATCTAACCTGGGCATCTCTGTGTAATCCCAAGCAAAACAATCCTTATATTCTTTCAATAAAGCAATCAATTGTTCTCTGCTCTAGAGATCTAACTTAGCACTAACAAAAGTTGGCCTTGATCTATCGCCGTTTCTGATATCCACTTCAACTAAATCATCTGCCGATGTAAACCCATGGCCCAGTTTTCCATCATCGGCAAACCTATCCATTTATAACTCATCTTCAGAACCGACTGCTTGGATCGGTGGCAGCTCATAATCGGCAATCCTGAGGAACTCCGAATCCCTTGCTTCTCCCGATATGCACTTGGACCGCTCGTAAGTTTCTGATTCTGTCGATGCAATTATATAAGATGAATCACCAGGAACCACCTCAACATTATCTTCAACCCACTGCATGAGGCATTAGTGCATTGTAGAAGGAACGCAGCAATTGGCATGAATCCAATCCCTTCCCAATAGTAAATTGTAAGCACCTTTGCCGCTGATGACAAAGAAAGTAGTCGGCAATGTTTTGCTGCCGATGGTTAGCTCAGTGCACGGCGCTCCTTTGACTGGTGATATGTTCCCTTCAAAGTCCTTGAGCCTCATGTCTGTCTTAGCTAGACCTTGATTTCCTTTTTCGAGCCTCCGAAACACAGCATATGGCATGATGTTAATCGCAGCCCCTCCATCTATGAGTATCTTTGACATTGGCTGCCCATCAACTCTGCCCTTGACGAATAAAGCCTTAAGATGCTGTCTTTCATCATCGGTAGGTTTCTCGAAGACGGCCATCATTGGATCCAAGGTTAGCTGAGCCACTTGTTCTGAAAGAACCAATTCTTCCTCCTCATCGGCAAGTGCCCGAAATTCCATCGGCAACATGAAAACCATGTTGATATCTGCCGATGGGTCTTCATCTTTACGCTTCAGCTGCCACACTTGAAACTTTGCCTTACGGGGGTTGTCTCCTTTGTGCTCCAGTTGTATCTTCCTCTTCTGAGTCTTCGTTAGACCTTTAGGGCACCATTGAGGAAGCTTCATTTTCCAAACGGGCTGATACAGTTTCATACCTGAACCTGGGCAATCTATATTGGGATCTCTATGGAGTACTGCCTCATAAGGTACTCTTGCATTAGCCATCTCCTTGAGCTCCTCTTGGTTCATCGGCACACAGTCGTCATGCCTGCCAAGTCTTTCATGTACACTAATTCTGCCCCCCAGCCGATCATGTACCGATGCCCTCTTTCTGATTGGCTTATCGATGTATCTACTCTGATTACCATAGCACAATCTTCTCTTTGCCCGATCAGCTTGATCATAACCATTGCACTCGGGGCAGCAATCAACAGTAGGCAATTTGATGCCTTCTTCCCAACAGTAGATGAAGAACGGGCATCTCCAATGATTTTTATGCCAACGCCACTCTTCCTGAAGCGACCCCTCTTGCCGATGTCGATAGCGGTCACCTAAAATTCTGTACGGAGTTGGTCTAGGAGGTCTTCTGGAACTACTGTTTCCTTCAACTATCTCTATCCCCTTCAAGTCATTGGCAGTTGCTTGATTTCTAGGATCCACCGATGCTCTCCTTTTAGCGCTTGCCGATGTCAACACTTTGGTCTTGCTTACGGCATCCACCATGTTTGTAGGAAAAGGATGTTGATCAATCTTCATCGGCCTCTGAGCTTTAGAGTTATCGAACTTGATCATCCCAGATTCAATTGTCGATTGCAATCACTGTCTGAAAACCTTGCAGTCATTGGTACTGTGTGAAGTTGCATTATGAAACTTGCAATACCTCATCTTCTTTAGCTCATCTGCCGATGGAATCACATGATTGGGTGACAGCTTGATTTGGCCTTCTTGAAGTAGCAAATCGAATATCCTATCAGCCTTTGTGACGTCGAACGTGAATCTCTCTGGCTCTTTCTGACCAAAAGGGCAAGATAAAGGCTTTTTACCCTTCACCCACTCAGCCAGGCCGATAGTTGGTTCTTCATCTGAATCCGATTCTTCTGCTTCTTCTATAAAGGACACCTTCTTGTTCCAGCTCTTTCTGGGTTCTGAAGTTTGAGCACTTTGATCAAAGATCCTCTATAGAATATGGCTTAAGCTTTCAAACTCCTAAGAATCATACTTGTCCTTGAGATGCGGCAACAGACCCTAGAAAGCCAAACTAGCTAACTGGCGATCTTCAAGCACTAGGCTGTAGCACGAGACGACAGCGATACGCCCGGAAGTCAAAGCCTGAATCATGCTGGGTAGACGCGGAACCTGCAAGGTCGTCAGAGATCAAGTTGATGTAGCCTGTCGATTCTTGAAAGAACTCGTTGAAAAAAGAAAAGGTACTTGACGAAGTCGTCGAAAAGTAAAGTACTGGTAAAGGTAAAATAAAAAGTAGATTTGTTTATTGATGCTTGGATGTCCATTACAATACCCTTTGGCATATATTTATACTCTGCTAATCGAAGAGTCCTAATTTAATACGCAAAGCTCAAATAAAGAAGAAATAAACTAATTCCTTATACGAACTCTATTTCTTTAAGGAAAAGCAATAAAACTCGTATAGGAGTTGGACTTAAACTATACTATGAAAAATTGTAAGCTCCGTGTCGCTGATCCTCTGTCCGCATCTGTCATGATGAAGTCATCTCTTCATCGGCACATCCCTGGCATCGGCAACCACCTTCTAGTCTTCCTGCCTATCTAATCGGCAATAGCTTTTTTAGCTTCATCGGCAATGTACGGGATCAACATGCCCTTTATCGACAACCACCCATCGGCAGCTCAGAAGCAATGCTGAAGAAAAACCAACCTCTTGCCGATTTAGTTCAGTCTCCGATCCTTATTGACACGTGCCGAAAAATGGTGTCAACACATATATAGCACAAAAGACCTTCCATCTATGTATAAGGAATATCATTGAAGAAAGCCAAAATATACCATGACTTCCCATGCAATATGAGCTCTATCTGTCCTACTAACAGGGGGTGGACTATATAATACTCAACAGAACTGTCACTTCCGCAAACTACCATATGGCCTGGCCAATAGGATGCATTTGTAGGTAAACAGCATCTAGGCACCATGCCTACATGTATTCTACCACCTAACTCCCTCGAGAAAAGAGCGAAGCACTTTGCAAACATATACATAAACTTATTATCAATCATAACTATATCAAATATAGAACTAGAGCAAACTAGGAACATAATAAATAGAAACATAATGATATTTAGAATAAAGTCATAGAGAAAGATACAAGATAGTACCAAACTCATAGATGATGATCTGAATCCTGGGTACAGGCGCCCAACACTTGAATCTATCTAGTATAAATCTATGTAGAATTTGAAGTATTGGAGTAGATATTCTAGTTCTCTGGTGGAGAAAGATCTCTAAACCCTAGCTCTGCTGATGGCCTCCTCTTGATATGAATGATGAATTATTAATTAGGGTTTCAACCAGGGGATAGGGCTTTGCTTATATAGCCTCCTCGGATCAAACGGACCTTCATGCATGACTTAGATTCAACCTCAAAGGCAGTTAGGGGCAGGATCTACAAGCTTGACCCTAATTGGCTCAGGGCCAGGGTAGAAGCCCCACACGCAGGGCGGGCACCCTGCCTAGCTGATAGGTGGGCCCCATCTTAGGTGGCTTGCCTTCCTGAGTCTTCTAGAGTCTTCTTTCAGATGCGTGGGTTTCTCTCTATGTAAAAAAGACTTGTAGACCTTCTTTGATCATTTTTTGATAACTCTCTGCAGAAATAGACATTCACCAAAACTCATGGAAATTGTTAATTAAAACCCCCAAGTCTATGGTGATGTTTATTTTAAGTCCTTTATCTCTTCTTTTTTGACCATTAAAATTGACAGCTAATTACTATCAACAACCTCTATAAAACCTCATGTCTCTCCTTCTTCTTTCCACTTCATTCCTTTACACTTCGAGCACCCTTCTACCTCCCTTGAGCCCTCATCTCACTCGCAGATCACCTCCCATGGCTCCCACCAGCAAGAACTCCAACGTGTCTCCTTGTCCTGATTCACCTATGCCTAGGAGATCACTTATAGATAGCCTCGAACTCGCCTTGGCAATTAACGTAGTCGATCCTAAGCCGCTAGCCACGGAACCACCCATCAGAGTGCCACTGGGGCAGATGGGGGCGTCGCCCGATCCCCCTAGGGGTCAGCTGACCACCCCATGGCGCCCTAGCGTGCTGCATCGCCTTCCTGGTCTCTCACTCCGCGCAAAGAGATTGGGAAGTCTCCTATCCGCTCGACCACGCCGGTTCGGCCCACTATGGGTCAATTGGCACTGAAGGCTCCGATGGTCGTGAACCAGCGCGCCATCACCATCTCATCGGACACAACGGAGAGCACGGACTACAGCACTTCCTACACTCTGGCCACACCCCCGTTCTGGAAAAACCACCAAATCATGGGCGGTGGGCCAGCGAAAGGAAAGGCGATAGTCCCCCCTCTCAACATGGAGGAAAGGAAGGAGCTGTGGGAGTCTCATGGCTCCTCCGCTAGTCTTCTATCTGCCAGAGGATGGATCCACCACCGATCAACGGTCATGTAGGAAGATTCCAAGATGATCGAGAGGAGAAGATGGACATGGAGAGGCTGCTGCCAGTCACGGCCTCCCTTAGCAATAAAAAATAGGGTTTTAGAGGAGACGGTCTTTGAGCACAAGATGGCAAACCCAGACATGATAGACAATTTTTGAAATCTTCGCATTAGCACCAATGTGAAGCTCAAGCGCCTCACAAATGTCATAGGATGAGAGGATCTCTTAGAGCCACATTCCCTAGATCATCCTAGGTTTTAGAATAAATAGGCACCTTTTAGTTTATTTCCCATTTGAATTCTTTTATTTCATCACTGTACAAGTGCCTACAATTTGATTTTGTTTCCATTAAATCAATAAATAAAGTTTGTTTGATTTCATTAAATAAATAAAGAATTTTAGTCCTGGTGGTGTGTTGCCACCAGCAGGACATCTGCACTTAACGTTTGCCTCTATCTTTGAAGTTCAGATCACCAAAAATCCTAAGTGTGGGGGGGGTTGGCAGATCCCCTATTTCACTGTTCTAAGCCACATCAAGCACACCATGGTGTCAGGGATGAACCATCAAGTTGACACGATGAAAACTCACCCGAAAAGGGGGTCGGGCGACCCCTACCTTGCGGGCAAATGAGAAAACGAAGTTGCAGGACTGTATTTGGAATTGAGGGAACTCAAATGGCACCAACGGGCACCCCAGGGTGGGGTCGACCAACCCCACCAGAGGACCCTAGGCCCACCAGGCAGCTTCACCACGTCGACTACATCCTTCCTGTCTAGTTTGATCCCTTCGCCTCTTTTCGATTTACTCATTCCTCTTTATTTGCTTTATTACTTAAAATAAAAATGATAAAAAGAATTAATTCTGCATGCTCAATAATTTATGGCTTGCGTCATGACATTTAAAGGTCAATAGTGACATGAAGTTCAATTCTTGCATATGTTCATGCTTATGGGTAAAACCTTATAGGGATCATATTGACTAAGTTGTTGATGAAAGTGAGATAGTACTTGGCTCATGAATCATACCTTTTCTGTTCAAGGTACTTAGAAATTTAATTTGAAAATGTCATAAAACCATAGTGTCATTCACTCCTCTTTAGCAAGAAAATTCCTACCAAAGCCATATACTCAATTATCAAAACAACCCTTGATTGCAACTTGCATTTGTGATGAGTTTTGTCAAGTCTTGTCGACCCTAGTGAGAGTTTTGTCATAGTCCTAAGATCAGGATCACACACATGCCATATATATATGCTGCTTCAACACTGGAAGTACGTAAAAATATGCTTTCCATTTCCACAAAATAGGTTGCTCCATGCTTCAATATTAGAATATTTCTCTCTAAATATTGTTTAGTAGGTGAGACACAAGAAAAAGGGCTAGGCAAAATAAGTATGCAAATATAGATGGACACATGGAAGTCCATGAAAAAAATGTTAGCCCTGTCTCAATAGAAAAATAGAGAAAGAGAGATTTTATCAAATAAAGGAGCAACCTAGTCCATCACTTTCCACACACTTGCACATCTTGATTTTGGATTATGACGCTTCTCTCCTTGGATCCTTGCTTTGACCTTACAACATCTGTAATGCAAAGTATGCTACCTTGTTTATCCCTACCGAGCTCCACGTAAGCGTGATAGATGTAGGATGAAACAAGAAGGGCAAATGAGATGAGTGTTGATGGTAATTATGCCCTATTTTCTACCACCATAACCATCAACATGACACTCATTGTGGGGAAGAAACAACCAAACTAGTAGTGATATAGGTACAATTAACTTGGTTCCACATGTACATGTCATTATTTGGTTGCAGGTACTCGATCAGGTACTTTTCAGGGTCTAGAAGCTTAAAAAGGAAGAAGTAGAAACACTACATGTTTTCTACATAAACTTTAGCAGCAAGGAAGCAATGAGCAAGGAGCAAGGAGCAGAGCTGGCTCACTGGAGCTATAGTGCGGAGGTCAGCCGACCCCCACCCTATGGGGCCAGAAGGTGCCAAGCTAGCACTATCCATGTGAAGCTCTCCAAGCTCAACTTCTACCCTTGGATCACAAGTGCACTTCAAATCCACGTTTAAGGATCAATGCACAAGGATTCATGGGCCACAATGAAGGAACTGACTTCAACACATTCCAACCAGCACCAGGGACACACTCCATGACATGTGGGGACACCCACCAAGGGGCCCACCTACCATAGAAGGGGTCGGGACCCCCTCCTTGCGTGCTCCCAATGTCGGTTGCACCCCACCGACGTATGCATGCCTCCATGCACCTAATTTGATCACTGCCCTCCATCCAAGCCGGTTTGGAGGTCCGTTAGATCCCATGGTGGGAGATTGAAGGTACACAGATCGATGACGTGGCGCTGGAGTAGGCCCAACTCTACCTCCCCTAAAAATAACCCCCTAGTTCTTCACTTTAGAGCATGTATCATAGGAGAAAAGCCTACTTTAGTAGCTTAGTGTGAGAATAGAGGAGTCTCGGGCCTGTCGGGAGTCTTCTCCAAGGTGTGCCTCAGCGGGTGTGAGTCTTCTTGTAAGTCTTACATTCAAGTCTTTTTCTAGTATTTAATATTCTGGTTCGGTACTTTAAGTATTCAGTCTTTTACTGGCATACTATTTTACTTTGTTGAACTGCTCGAAGCATTAGTTAAGGTTAGAGTAGTAAGATGAGTGTAAACGTGGTGTCTAGACAACATCTTACCAATGTGAGCTGCTTGTCGTATTGCAAGACACCTAGCACAACAGTGACAGACCTCGCTAGGCGAAGAGTTCCTTGTACGTGTGTTAGTCAAGTTAACATGGTGAGAGCGGGGCTGAATAGGGTAGTCGCCTCAATAAGGGAAAAGGTGAAAACCTCTTTAACTCAACTTGCCGTTTCGTCTATCGCCCCCAGTAAGGGAGGAGGTGGTAAACCTCATTATATATAGAGTACCGTGACCAGATATTTCTGCTAGATAGGACCTCTCTATACCCAATCATTTACCCTTTGATCATCACCTGACGACCTTGATGCTAGTTGAACCACTTCACGTTCCCCGTGGAAATTACGATACCTGGAATACTCTTGATGAAGGCTACATGACTGCTGTACGCTTGCGGTATATCCGTTTGCCACTTTTAATGTCAACAATGAGCAAAACCCGGAGGTGAAGACAAAAGTATATGCTGGGGTTTTGTTTCGGTGGTCAAGACATCATAGTGGATGTGATCACGTTTAAGATCGAAGCCGGCTATGAAGAGGGGAAATTCATGGTGAATTCAAAATTGAAGTGCCACTAGATCTAACTCATATAGCATATGCATTTTGATCTAGAGCACTAACATGTATCACTTGCAAAACCCTTTGAAAAATGCTAACATACAATGCACAATGGAGAGACACATTTCTGTTTGGCATATATGAAGCAAGGGAGAAGAGTTTGTGTTGAAAAATGAGAAGGTGATGTTATTGCCATAGCACTGGACGCGCCCACAGGGGCATTGGACGCGTCTCATGCT
This sequence comes from Bothriochloa decipiens, assembly GCA_023333625.1. NCBI lineage: Eukaryota > Viridiplantae > Streptophyta > Magnoliopsida > Poales > Poaceae > Bothriochloa > Bothriochloa decipiens. Next base: position 18,272,188 of record CM041644.1, on the reverse strand, counting down.
CATGGCTTGCTTAGCCGAGTGCAGCCAAGTGCTGAAGGTTGCCGGAGTGCGCACCTTAGGGGCACTGGACGCGCACCTCCGCTGAGATAGGCTGGAGGACGATTAGCATCATCCCTAATGCCGGAGCAATGCCGAGCACGGAGACGCCCGACAGGAGTAGGTAACTGCAACCCCTCTCCTCCTCATCCCCTCTCCTTGGCATCATCGACGGTGACTGCGACACGGGCACAATACATATGGACCAATTTACCCATCTTACTATAGCATATTTTACACTTCTTATCTGGGTGTAAATTCTATGTTCAGTTCGTGTAAATTAGTTATTTGTAACTAGAAATGGTTTGAATTACTTGAACAACTGATTAGGTAAAATTTGTATTTCTTCTATGGTTATTTTGATTTGATAATCAGAATCACAATTTGTTTTTTTTTTTTTGTATGTAGTAAGGAAAGTCACTTTGCAGCCGGCGGTCCAGTTTTGGACGCCCTGGCCGCCCTCATTCGCTGTAACACCGCTCTCAGCCGTAGGTGCTCGCGCAGTCGGAGCCAGTCGTGCGCGGCGTCCAGCAGGATCCCCGCGAGGCACCACAGGAGCTGGTGACTGACGGTAGGGGTGCAGAGCGCGTCGTGGCCGATCCAGCGCGTCGCGGCGCGAGCGTAGGCGTCTGGTGTGGGGACGAGCGGTGAGAGCCAATTGTCTCACACGGCGCTGGTCACCATCCTGGTCGCCACGAAGAACGGGGCCTGCATTGCAGTGAAGTGCAGACCAGTGAATTGAATTAAATGTTAGCAACAACCCGATGTCACAAGAACAAGAATTCAATTAGCTCAGATCTGCCACTTCGTATACTAGCGATAGCGAGGTACGAAACGCTGATGTGTCATCCTTATCGCACTGAAATGTCTTCGCTCAAGTTATGGAGCAGGTTGAGGAGTTAATCTTTCTGAACTACGCAAACTTACTATTTACATTAGCTGGCACTGCACATCAATCCCTTTGCTTCTGTACTCGACGTGAAGGCCCCGGGAGAACTTGGCAACATACCTGCGCTTAAGATGAACAGACGGTGCATGAGAGCGGATGAAATGAAATCCAGCAACGATCTGCTTACATGTATTGAACGACCTCGATTTCTGCGAAGGAAAATTCACAGAGTCAGAGTGTAATATGACCATTTAAATCACATTATCCGATAACAGTTAAAAATCATAATTCATACATCGAACAAAAGAGTGCAGAATAGAGGGAGTTACAATAACTTGTTACATCGCTACTGGGCGAAATCAGAGTTCATGCAGCATAACAGTAAAAGCTTGAGGTGCGGAAGCTATCCTCTTCTCTTCGACTTGAATGTAGACACAAAATCCTCAATCGCTGTATTCCCCAGATGAGTACTCACTCCTTGAACCTGAAACCAAATTTTCGGTACGATTTGTACTGGCCACACTCCCATCCTATGCATTGTTTTGGGGAAGTGGATGCAATATAAGGATATCTCAAAAGGAACCTATAAGGCTGGGGTTTTCCTAGACATTATTCGAGTATATAACTAATAATAAAATAATCAAGTGTTAAACACATTCCTATTCCCATCATCCATCTCCATCCATATCTGTAGCATCATCCCATCTCCTTCAACACCCTCTCAGACTCTGGTCGACAAGCCAATTCCCTCTTGGCTTGCCTCAGCGGCCCGCAGCCCTTAATCTGGCTTACGGTCGGAAATTACACTAAGGAGGAAAGTAGAACACTCCACTCACTAGTCCGGTGCATGCGAAACATAGGAAAGGTCCATAGCCGAAGATTCGGCATATGTATCGATCGATCAACCATACACTCTGCAGAGGTTTCACTAATCCACTAGATAACCATCATCGATGCACGTGCGCACCTAGGCAGATTCCGGACGCCTACTGCCATAGGCAATGCCACTCTACCATCAGCACTGGATCGCTGGAACTATGAAGAGAGCATGTATCCGCTTCCGTAGAGGATGCCATGCCATGTACCCACTCCCGAAGGGGATGCCATGATCGTCTCGGTAGGGTGTTAGCTCCATCCCATGCATATACCTTCCTATCACTTTTCGCCTAGCAGTAGTAGCATCGACCTATCCAGCGGTTCGGCCGTCTCCCCCCCATGGAGAGCGAGTGAAAAGTAAGAGATTCCTAAGGTCCGAATACCAGCGCAGCAGTTCCTAAATTTGACCAAACCGGGATATCTTCATCAGGGTTTATCTTTAACGTGCTACCATGGCACCTTCGTCCCGGGCTCCTCCTCTCAGAGGATCACACCCAAAGACCACCATCACATTTTAGTTAGCCCGCCACAGGCTCCTCTCGTGGGAATGTCCAGAACCATTCCCCGGCAAGACTTGCCCCAAAAGCTCATCATAGATCCCGGCTCAATCGACTCAACCCTCACCCTACTCCCTGCCGTAAGCTCCACCCCAAACCCGGATACAACATCATCAGCTCACATGCCCATCTGATCCATCAACTCACACATCCAGCCTGGCACCCTCCAGGCCTTTCCCGGGTTCATCACATCGCATCAAAATGTAAGCGAGTGAAGTATAGAAATATAAATATAGCAGATAAGCAAGTGGCTATCATAACAGCGGGTAAGCAGGTGAAAGTTTACAACAAGGTAGGGCTCATCAAGTAAATAATCTATCATGCAATCCTAGCACAGGCATAGCATTATAGCAACATGAATTTAAAGCACTAGCCATACTATAATTGCCATGCGTAATGGGATCTACAAGATTGGGTGGTGTGTGGCACCTTCACTGACGTGGCTGTCGGACTTCTCCTGGTAGTCACTGTCGTCAGACTTGTCCTCGCTCGAGCCTGTAACGAGATTTAACGGTCGCGGAAGCGACCCCTATAGATTAGCACAAAGAACAAATACCAAATACAAAATAGAAGATCTAAATGCACTCAAACATAGCCTAGATAGATAGGTCTCGATTTATAGAAAATTTGGATATGTGGATCATAATTTTCTGAGCTCGTAAGAATTAGTTATGAATTTTTAAAGATTTAACCATTTTCTGAAAAAGAAAAGGGCCGATTTATCTGGTGCTGACACGTGGCAGCTTCTGATTGGGCCACGTGTCACATGCGGATCAACAGAGTCAACACAGCGGCTGACGTCATGCTGACGTGGCGGATGACGTCATGCTGACGTCATACTGACGTCATCATTGACCAAGTCAACAGAGGTCTGACAGGTGGGTCCGGGGTGACGTCACTGCTGACATCAGCAGTCAACGGTCAACGGTCAACGGTCAACTGACAGGTGGGCCCCACTGGGCCGTTAACGGGCCGTTATTGGGCCGAGTGGGCCGGATATGGGCCGGGCCGAGCCCGCCACATGGCACGCTCTGGTGCTGCCACGTCATCACGCTGAATCCACAATGGGCTCGGTCCACCGTTTCTGGTCCATGGTGCACCAGCGTCCTTGGGGTCCACTGTCAGCGTCTACATTTCACGTGAGCCGGATGCACAGGCAGGTTCTCGGGTCCATGCGGTTCACTGCTCCGCTCCACGGTACACCGACTCAGCTTGGTCCCACTGGCAGCCACTCAGGTTCATGTACACCGCGTCCATCTCCTGGTCCACCAACTCATCTCCTTCCCCCTTCTTCTTCAGCCTGACGGTACTGTTCACCGGCGGTGAGGAAACTTCCAATTCCCGGCGCCACGGTGGATCTCCAGCAACATTATCTTGCCCAACGACTTCGGGACTTCATGGTGGACACGATGATGGGCTTCAAGGCGGCGGCTTGGCTTCCGATGACAATCTCCGCGGCGGGCGGCTGCTCGGCGCTGGCGGCGCTCGGTGCACTCCTTACACCGAGTCACTCCCACTTCAATTGACTTCGTAGATGTGCGATTGGAGTCCCACGGCACCTGTCCGAAGCGCCAGCGATGACCAAAACACACGGCGGAGTCCGCGCGGGCAGCAACTCCCACGGCGGAGCTCCGGTGTGTCCACGGTGCACGGCTACAGCACTCCGGGAGGGTCCACGGCCTCCACCTTCTTGTCCAGTCGATGCAGCAAGACATGGCGGGGCTTGTCGTCGTGCTCTTGCACTTCGAGGCGGTCGGAGGCGGCGGGTAAACGACGGCGAACGGCGGCGCTCTGGAGCGGCAGCGCGCGAACAAGGCATTAGCATGATGGCTCGACTCAGTGCTCCGGCGAGGAAACGCAGAGCTAGGGTGCGCACGGGGTCCGTCTCATCAAGGCGAGCGCGGATCCGGGATCAATGGAGGGCGAGGTTCAACAGAGAGGTGGCAGGGTGATCTCGCCGCGGTGGCGCTCGGCGCGCGGCGATGGACAGGGCGGCTTCCGCTCCGGCATCCTCCCAATGCCGTGGTCCAAGGAGGCTTGGCTGGTCTCGTGCGTGTGTGCAGGTGTGTCCAGCGAGGTCGGTAGCGACCTAGGCCTACGCGCTCACGGAGGAGCGCCATGGCCGAGAAGCAAGGCGGGGGTTCGGGAGAGCGGCGATGGCGCGGTGCTCACCGACGGTTTGCAAAGGATGGAGGTGCGGTACAAGTCCAAGCGGCTCTGGCTCATGGTACTGCTCCTCCTTCCTGCTCCCGACACAGCAGCAGCGGCTCCAAGTCAGCGGTGGCGGTCTTCTTCCCCAACTCCGGCGGCGGCCTCTTCTTCTCTGGCTCTCTTCTTCCCCCTTTCTTCTCCTCTACTCCAAATTGAACTGGATGGGTGCAATTGACGGGCCACCGTGGTGGCGGCGGATGATGGAACCCTAGGAGGCGCCGGGGTTCACTTTTATAGGGTCGATGGTGGTAGGTAGCGCGGCAATGGCACGGCGGAGGAAAAACTCGAGCAGCCGGGGCAATCCCGTCCAAGGGAAGCTTCCAGGAGGCTTCCTCGGCTCCTGTGGGCTCCAGCGGGCAAAGAGGTAGGGCGAGGTGCCTTCGCGGCGAAGGAAAGGAGAGGGGACAGCCAGGGGACAGCCGGGCACGGCGGTTGCGAGCGCGCGTGGGAGAGGGAGATGCTCGCGGCCGCGGGTGCTTTGTGGCGTCAGCCTGTCGGCCGAGGTGGCAGGCGGGTCGGTCATCGATGCGGGGCGACACGGAATCGAGCGGCCAGAGACGTGGGCGACTCCGGTGGTTGCGCGCCGTGCGCGGGGAAGAAAAGCAGTGCTGCCGGGTGACCTCAGCGGCGTGATGACATGTGGGTCCCACTACGAGGCCCCATCGTCAGCGGCTACGGCGCACCGGTGCGGCGTGCGGACGCGCGCGGCTCTTGCGGGGCCGTCGGCTTGGTTGGGCCGCGCAGTGCGCGGTCGCGCGGGCAAGCGTGCAGGCGAGTGCGGCTGGGCCGCCTTGCTGGGCTGACCGCGCAGCGCGCGGTCGCGCGGGCGAGCGCGGGCGCGCGTGCGGGCCGGGCTGGCTGGGCTGCTCAGGCCGGTTTCATCTTTTCTTTTTCCTTTTCTTTTTCTTTTCTTTTTTCATTTTCAAATATGTTTATATATATACATATATATATATTTGTGGTGTGCTAAATATGAGCAACAAAATAGTAGGTATACATGGCCCAAATAATGTTAGGGTATTATCCCCTTAATATTTATTTGTCAAAATAAATATTATATTGCCATTTTTATAGATCAACACATAAACCAAATAAAATCCAATCACTTCTTCAATGCAATATGATGATTGAGCTATTGAAACATTGAAATAAGACTATTGCAACATTGACTTTTAACATATGAAACATGAAGCATTGACATGGGATGTTAATTAATTTGTAAACAAATGAATGCTATGCATGACATGCTAGGGTTGATACATATATAAGGGGGTAGATGATGATATGTTGCACCACATCACTCAGGGTTTTGTCGAAAAAATTTTGTAGCTCGGATTTTTGGGTTGTTACATGTATTGTCGATGTCGACCAGCGTAGTAGTGTGCGATACGAACCTTTTCGTGGCGGCGTAGATGGTATCGAGTGGGAAGGAGGGGATGGCCTCCGACGACGCGGAGCTCATGTTGACGATGGCTCCCCGCCGGCGCTCCAGCATCCCGGGCAGGACAGCGGCCGTCACCTCCGTCAGACCCCACAGGTTCACGCGAACCATCCGCAACAACGCCTCCACGTCGGCCTCGTGCAGGTACACCATGGACGGCCTCAACACGCCGGCGTTGTTCACCAGCACCCCGACGTCCAGCCCCTCGATCGCTGCTCGGAGATGCCTCGCGGACTCGTCGCCTGAGGACAACAACCAAGAGATCAGAGAGAGAAGCTGATGCCAATGCCGCCCTTTGGCCCCAAACTGAGAGGTTTGTGTCCGTCGTTACCTTGAGGGGTGCCGAAGAGTGAGAGGTCAAACACCACGGTCTTGGTGTCCACGCCGTGGCGAGACACGACCGTGTCGGAGGTTTCCTCGAGGTTTCCGGCGTCGAGGTTGAGGAGGACGAGGTTCAGGCCGCGGCGCGCGAGCTCAAGAGCCACGGACAGGCCGATGCCTGACGTCGGGCCGGTGACCACGGCCCATGCACCGTACCGTCGGCGTAGGTCCCTCGGGCGGGGCACCGAAAGCGCGAGGTAGGAGAGGAGGCGGAACGACAGCGACGCCGCGTAGACGCCGCCCACGAAAGCGAGCAACAGGAAGAACCATGGTGGCGGTGGCGCTGGCACCTGTTCTGTCATCCTCACTGCTCAGAAGCTAGCGCTGCGTTTCTCCGTGTTCTTGCTATGCTTCGCAGTTTTAAGGCTGACTAGTGACTACCTCTGGTTCTCTGCTGTTACCATCTCGCTCGCCATCGGTCATGACTGCCCCCAACAACCAACTGTGTGCTCATAACTTCCCGCAACTCATAACTTCCCGCAATTCTCTTTCCGAATCTCATGGCGTGCAATTGCTGCCCCGGACACAGGTGTGAAAAACGGATTAAATACGCATGTATAATCAGATATACAAATATCACTTATTTATCATTTTTGTCAGATGGAATAGAAATATAAATAGTCTTGATATACCAATATAAAAGAATAGCTCCAATTCATACATGAAGCTGTTTTTATGCACTTTTGAACAATTGTCCCATAAAGTTTATTTTCATAAACACGGAATCTTCTGCATTTTTTCAAGTCTCACGGGCAAAAATGTGTTGTTGTACCCCTTGCTCATCTGAATCTCCATGAAGAAAACGATAATTTCAGCATTGTTCATTGATACTTTAGCGCTCAATTACACAGATAGCCCCCCGTTTGTTGAGTCAAGCCTCGCCACTGCGGCCTGTGGGTGTGGAGGACCAATTCCTAAACCGTAGGTGTTTTAATTAGTGGAATGGATATCATATTAGGATTTGGGACGACAAGTGGTTATGTACACCTATTGGGCACATAAATATTAACACTAAAATTAATTTATTTACTCATTGCTCATATATATGAATAGAGTTTACATTTATTTAACATACTTACAATGACTGGAGATAATTTCGATGCCTAAGAAAATGCATTCTGTTCAAGGACAGGTACACCGGGATGGAGCCGTTGAAGCCCCACCCATTCCCTTCAAGCGCTCGCCCCGCACCCCCCCCCCCCTGTTCCACTAAATCAACCAAATCCACCAATATCTTCCCTTATCTCCACCAAAATCCATCTTCCAACTTCGGATCCACTCACACCTCTTCCTGATATATATTCTGGTGGGTCTTTTTCCTCCAGCCATGGCTATGGTGGGGTGACCCACCCTCTCCGGAGTCCTGCTTGCAACCTCCGCCGGGTGCGGGCGTTCTCGTGGCTACCGAAGCTGCAGGTGTGGTTGCTAGCACGTCTCCACCACCGACCGGGAAGCTGGAGCTTGGATCTTGTACTAGCGAACCTGGTGATGGCGGTTCTGCCACAACCGTGGCCCCTGTGGGCGGCAGCGCCCCCATGGGTCGGATGTTTCCATAGGGTCATGAGGCGGCCCTCCACAATAGCTTGAAGGACCAGCGGGGATGGTGGTTGTTGCTGCGTCGAGTTTGAAAGGGCGGCGGTCGCCGACCTCAGCACCTCTCATCGAGGCTGCCGCGCCCACGTCGGAGGAGGAGGAGCACGAGATGTCGGTCCTCGTCAAGGACGTCATGGGCAGCAAAGACAAGGATGAAGATGACGACATCACCGACGTGCCAGTGGCTCTAGGACGCCCAACCCCGGGCCCAGCCTGCCGACGCCCGCCCAGCCGCGGGGCAGCCCGGCATGTGTCCTCTTCCCTCTCCCCCTAAGCAACCTCGTTCCGATCAGGACATGGCTCAGAGGGCCGATCCAAGTTCCACCGCTGGACCGACTGCTCCAATGACGAAGGTTCCATCGAAGCAACTTCACTAAGGGACACCTACCTCGACCTCGTCTGCCGGCAACCTCGTGCAGCTTCGCCACCGCCGGCATGAGTTCAGTTGCACTCTATCGTGGTCGCCGACGGCACCGCCACGGGGATGCGTGGCCAAGGTGGAAGCGTCGGGGCACCACAACATGGCGTAGGCCGTGTTCCCAGTTGGTGCTTGTGGCAATGGTTGGCACCATCGTAGGATGCACCGAGGCCCCTCCGTGCTCGTCCATAGCCTACCACCTCGTGGCCTAGAGCGCAGGGTGCCTGTGTTCAAGCATCTCAGTTTGCGGTGCCGTATCTCAGCCCCCAACGCTGATGCCTGGAGGAAGATTTTGTCGTGTGGTGGGGATACACATGCACACCCAGTTGGTCCATGACCTAAGGCTCATCTAGTTCCACCGGAATTGGTTGGTCATTGCTTCAACTGCTTTGGTTCCAACCATGTGGTTATTGTTTGCCGCAATCAGTTCAGGTGGCTCTGACGTGGGGAGGAGGGTCACCATGCACATCGGTGCTGGCATAGACAGGTGGCCCATGGACAACTTCAACATCGGCCTGATAGCACCCCTTGCACTCCCTTGGGTGTTGCTATGGGTGGTGCTAATGGTGCCGTGTTGGAGATCTCGGCTCATGGTCGCCCCATAGACGTTGGTGTCGATGGAAGAGAAAGCCGAACTAGTGTAGGACCCGGTTGTTCTAGCCATTGCATCTTCGCCCTACCCCGAGTCCCGTTGATGTTGTCGTTGTGCAGGGATACAAGACATGCTGGTCAGGATATGGCGGATGATCCGATGTTGGTGGAGATCGTCGCCTCACTCCCTGCTATCCAGATAACTGGAGCACCAGCTCCCGAGCTTGCTGCCCCTGCGAAGGGCGAGGCCCCTAAGCTGCTAGGTACATTTGTGTGTTACCGTGAGTTGCTGAGCAAAGATGCAGGGCATGACCGGGTTGACTGGTGGGCTAACCTGGTGGAGGCCGAGATCTTGGCCCAACAGCATCTGATGGCCATGCAGGTCGATCTGTCTCTGCTTTTGTCGCTGGCCTCTACTGCAACGCCGCAGCTGCTTGCGCTGCCTGTGGCAATGGGTAGTTCGGACCGCGGTGCCTTCGATGTGGCTGCAGAGCTAGACCCGGCGGCGGATACCGTGATGCTACCACCCGAATAGCACGGAGTAGCCTGCGTAGCGTCCACTGGGGCGCCGACTTCGAGCGACCCCGTGCTGGCGCCCAATGCCGCATCAGTGTCCAGCTTGGCGACCCTAGAGTTTGTCGCGAACTCTGTCGAGGCCGGCCTCGGCGTGGCGGCTGCCGACAACTCGGTCGCCATCTCGGTCGACGAGTTCATCACCTTCTTCAAGAAGTCACTCGAGCAGTTGGTACTTCACACCCCGAACCTGCGCGTCACCAAGACAGTGAACATCGACGACGACCGCCAGGACTGGTTGCCCAGGTGGAGTGCCTGTCTCACCGTGAAGAGCAAGTTCAGGGCGGACAAACCTGGGGCGTAAAAAAGAAAGGTCCTAATGAAGAAGTTGGGCTATGAGGTCGAAATGGAGCGCCATGATGAAGCATCATTAGACGAGTTTCATGAGGCAGCGTTCCAGATGGCTCTTTCAGGTGATGTGGGCGAGGCAATGCATGTCCTGTTCCGGGGAAGAAGCAGCAGGTGTTACGTGCTGGCGGCGACGTCTAGGCACGTGTAACATCGGTCACAAGCATCGCAAAATCCAGTTAATATGTAGACAAAAACTGAAATCCAATAACTAGGTCGGTTCGTTAGGTTCTTCGTGTGGGTGTCTCGCCACCATCGCTAACCTGACTGTTTGTATCTTATGACTTTATTTCTTTTAATGAAAAACGGGTGAAGTCCCGGTCTCAAAAAATAATAATTTCAACGCCTCAAGTTTGCAAGAGTAGTTGTATACTTATCTATACCCATGAAGAGTCAAATCATTCCAAATTACAGTAATAAATTAGGGCTTTATTTCTTACAGTAGGAGTGTAATGTGAGAGCAAATCTGTTTACGCGGGTGATGCGAAAAATCGACAGAATGACATATGAACTGGTCACGTGTGCTCACTCACAATAAGCTCAGCAAAGTTGTCTACCGTTTTTGTATTTGGACTACGATTTTCACGTGCCCTTGGCGCCCCTGTACTACAAACTGGTAAGACCACCATTTGTTATTTTTCTTTTTGTGCACCACGCCGCGCCACAAACTCGATCAGATCACTGCGCTTTTGCTAGTAGAATTTGTCCACTGATGAACCGCCGTTGCCGTTGCCCTGCGGCACTCTGGACGATCTGAGCATCCGGAAGATGGCTCGCTGATGCAGATGCAGAGCTAGGCGATAGGTGTCGCCGAGGATCTCCGGCAGGAAGGCGGCGCCCCACCACTGGAGCCTGTGCACCAGGTTGGGCACGCACAGCGAGCCGTGCCCGATCCAGCGCACCGCTGCGTGGGCCCACTCATCCGGGCCCGCCACGAACAGAGGGAGCAGACTGTTCTTCGCCGCGCTGGATACCATGTTCGACTCCACGTACAACGGGACCTGATTCAATTTGTGCACAAAAACATAAATAATCTATCACATATATATGATCCACAAGAGGATTGCTTACGAGGTTTTGATCCTCACCTGACACTGTACATCGATCCCTTTGCTTGTGTACTCCACGTAAAGGTTTTTTGAGAACACAGAAACATACCTGTGAAACGGACGCGGACGCGTGATCCGACGTCAAGGTTTGGTATCAGATAACTTTAGAGTCTTTTTACTTATAGGTGTGCAAAAGAGAGATTATAGTACCGTTTGGTCGCGGCGTAGACGGAGTAGAGTGGGAACGAGGGGACGGCGAACGTCGCCCCGGACCCGATGTTGACTACGGCGCCCCTCCGCCGCTTCAGCATGCCCGGCAGCACGGCGGCGGTGACCTCCGTGAGCGCCTGCAGGTTAACCCTCACCATCCTCATGAGCGCCTCCACATCCACCTCGTGGAGGTACATCGCGCCGGGCTTGTTCACGCCGGCGTTGTTCACGAGCACCCCGACATCCAGCCCCTCGACGGCGTCCCGGAGCCGGCGCATCGCCTCGTCCCCTTCGGCCGTCGACACCAGGGAGAGATTGAACACCACGGTCCTGGTCTGCACGCCGTGGCACTTCGCGATCTTGGCGGACACGTCCTGGAGCTTGGCGGGGTCACGGCCGACGAGGACCAGGTTGAGACCCGCGCGCGCCAGCTCCATGGACATGGACCAGCCCAGCCCGGAGGTCGGCCCGGTGATGACGGCCCACGAGCCGTAGCGCCGCCGGAGGTCCTTCGGCTTTCTCAGGCAGAGTGCGAGGTGGCGGAGGACGCGGAAGCAGTCGCCTGCGACGTACAGAGCGCCGATGGCGGCGAAGAACAGCCACATCCACGCAGGCATCGTCTATTCTAGCCGTTCTTTCGGATTTCTGAGCTACTGGTGGCGGTGCTAAGCTCAGCGCGTCCGGTGCTCCGCCGAGTTTACTGAAGAAGTTTTCGGATGAAATAGGATCTTATACCTTCGTTGTCACAAGGTTTTAATTGAATCCAAATTGTCTAATCAGTACAATTTGATCGGATGGGGGTTTAGGGAGAGGATCATAAAGTCTATACTTTATAGTTGGAGCGTAGAGGGTGCATGAAAATCTGACAATGATGTCATTCTTGGATCTATCCCAAAGTAAATAACTCCTTATTTAAATTTTCACCAAACTGTATAGAGAAAATGACTTTACTAATGCCCGTACGCGCAGGATTTGGCTTTCGGCGTTCAGACTTCCCCCACACTTATTATGACTGCACGCACAGCTTCTCCGACTCCAGCACCCACGCCCCGGCCGCCAGTAACATAACCGTCCAATTAGTATAAACTCAAAATATTAAATAAACTACGAAGATAATTTAATTAGCACATTGTGCTCATACTAACCCGATAGTTCATAAAATCTCGAAGGATTTCAAACCAACTTACAACCATGATCGTAGAGATTCAGTAACCATAATCCACATGCTACATAAAGTTCATAATTACATCGAAGTTTACAGATATTATTATAACACCTTTGAATAAAGAATAGCGGAAGCAGATTACTTTGAAACGCTCACACTCTCATTTTGTTTAAATATGGTGTCAACTTATAGTCAATCCAACAAAAGCATCAGAGATGAGATATAAAGAATGACCTTGCCCATAGTCTACTCCTCTCGTAGTGAGATACAAGTTCACCTTGTCACCACAGCAAAAATAATCTTATGATCTGCAACAAGTGTGAATAAAACTCTGAGTACGAGAATGTAGTCAGCTAGACTTACCCATCATAAAAAAAAATAAATAGACACCAAGGAGTATGCGAGGCCTTTGTAGTGGGTTGGCTTGACTCATTTGCAGAAGAGCAAAGGTTATCAGATTATATACCTCTTAAGATAAATCATTTTAATCTCTTAGCAACAGATTATAAGTATAGCCTATTTACTAGATTATCACCTGTACTAGCAGCAATCATTAGGTTACTAAACAATTAATAGTATAAGTAACCATCTCAAGTTTGGCAATTCTTTAAACATCATCATATAACCATTCCTGTGTCCCATAATAGAATTACTATGAGGCCGCTGCTCAAGTCAAGTGTTCACTGTCCAGAAACGATGGCGATTCGAATCGATTACTAATCAGCTGGCGAGGTATTCCCCACACAACCTCACTCACTAGCCAAAGTGAGCTACAGGTCACCGTTGGTACTGTTCGGGTAAAGTCGTGGGACCACTATGGACCATTCTACACCCAGGGGTTATCCGATGCCAGGTCGCTCAAGACATCTCAGAGCATGCTTGCCCATGGTCAACCCGGGCCTCTGACCACCCCGCCTCCATTCGGTGTTATGGTTACATATCGGTCTCCGGCCTAAAAAGAGCTACTAGGCTTCGCGGTCGGAACGACTTATCCTTTCAGCTAAATCTGGGGCATGCGTTCAACATGACTTGAGGACGTACAACGGGTCCCTAATCCATTTATCTAACACCTTTGGTTATCTTTCCATGATCATTATTATCTTGCTAATTTCCTTTATTAACCTAAGGCGTAGGTGATAGGAAATCACCCACTTCTAACGGTCTAATTAAGCATGGTTAAACATTTGTATCGATCCTGCACCTAACAGGGTATAAGGTATATCAAGGTAGGCAAGGAATGTAAGTAATGCATCAATGGTTTAAAGCAAGTCCTAAACTTAATGCATCAAACATATATAAAAGGACTCAAGTGAGATTTTGCAAACCACAGGGAGAAATGCTCCAGGGCTTGCCTTTCTCTTGTCGAGTTAGTTCGACGATCGGGATCTTTAGGATGATCCACGTCTGGCTCCTCGTCTCTTGGCACCTCCTATGCGGACAGCTCCTACTGGAGTCCCCTCTCGCACTCCTCGAGTTCGGCGTCTTGTGCTTCCTTCTACGATCTTGTATGATGGATATGTGTATGTAAACAAAACGAATGCATGTGGAGATGGACATATGTGATGATCAAGAATGCTTTCCATGAATGAATATGCTGCACATGATGGATTAAGACATGTTACTTGATTTTAATGAGTAGGTGCATATCTCTATTCTATACAACTAACCATCATCAAGCGTAAGCATCACATAGTTTGACTACACAGAAAATTCTATAAAAAATTACAGAAGCGTAAGCATGACTAAAGGAATCTACTATAAAAATTTCAGATAAAAACAATAAGTATTTATGCCTACACAAAAATGACAAGACAACACATTTAAATAGGCCTAAAATACTTTGTATAGGAAAAGGTGTGAAACAACAGATCTCAGAACATAGTTAGTTACTTTTAAGCAAAAGATCAGTCTACAAAAATTACCAAACATTTATTCCACATATATTATTTACTATGAATTTCTATACACAATCATAAATAGAGCCATAACTAAATAGAACAATATTTACACATGACATAACCACTAAATTTCATGGATTAAGCATGTCATCACAAGACTAATAAAACTGCAATCACATTTTTCGGACAAACATAGAATTACTTATACATTTCTAAAGATATAAGCATTTACTAGGAATAAATAAAGTTACATAGAAAAGTATCACCAAAATTGAATCTCATATTTTTCATGCATAGACCTACTCATAAGAAAAATACTACAACTTGAATCAACCTCATTGGACAAGTATAGAGCAAGATACAAATTTTAAAAGCTTTTCCCAAAATCTGGAAATCCTTTTCTTTGAAACAAAAAACCACTTTGCACCGGGCACCCTAGAGTTGCACGAAATTACAGCAAGCCCAGATCTGTAAAACTATGAGTTTTGTCAGTTTGTCACTTAAGTCCGGAAGGTGAAATGAAATCGTGTTTCGGTCCTCGTCTCCTACCTCCCGACGGGCGGAGTAGAGCGCCACGGCGGCGCTCGCTCAGCTCCGGCGAGATGGCCCTAATTGGCCAGGCTGACCATGCCATGAACACCAGAAGGTCCTAGAGCCCCTAGCCATAGAGATAGGAAGGGAGGAAAGGGACCGGAGGCGCACGACCATGGCGGACCGTGACGATGGTGCGAGCATGACGGCGGTAGGGCCGTGGTCATCACTGAGCACCCTCGCACCGAGTCGACCCCGATGCGCGTCGTAGGGGAGGAAAAACAAGGCGGAAAAAGGGACCACGGCGGCGGTGTAGTGCTCGTCGGAGCTCTGCTCGCGGCGGCAGCCAAGAAAATGGCCCGGAGGCCCTCACCTTCGGTCGTCGGCGGCTGCTGGCGTGCTCTAATGATGGCGCAAGAGTGTGTGAGTCCGGACGCGAGCTCAATCCGGCGATGGCACTACAGTGATGGAGCTCCACCGTGCCGCAGCAATGGCGCCCTGCCCGGTGCTGCTGCGAGCGAGGAGGCAGAGGAGGAAAAATGAGGGCGAGTGGGAAAGAGGGAGATGGGGCGAGCCGACAGGCGCGGGGCGTCTTAACGCGGTTGGCCGGGCCGCTGCTGCCCACGGGCGCCGGTGGCTGCCCTCCACATGGCGCGCGAGGCCTGAGGCAGTCGGTCCGATATTTTTCCAACAACATTTCCCTGACGGCCATGGTGAAGCCTTCACAGAAATCGAATTCTCATTACCAATAAACTTTTCTGTTCCCTAATACACCCAAACTATACCGAATTAGACAAAACTTATATTCAGTGAAATGTAGCTCGTGAAGAGAAGAACATTTCATCCAATTTGGTCCAAGTCCAATTCTACATAGATTTTAAAATACAAAATTCCAAATGAAAATACCTCATAAATCCATTTTAAATGAAAAACAACCCCAAAACTGCCTTTTTCAACCTTTTTGAATATTTTCCAATCATTTTAATTTAAAATGATTAAGTGAGAATTACAACTTTTGTTCCCTATAAAATTCTTTACAAATTTGGTTAAGGGTGCACACACATGCATTAACTTTAACTAGACATTCCAAGCAGGTCAAACTAGATCACTCCAAAAGTCAATTTCAGTCAAACTAATCATGCAAGCATAATTAGCCAATGTCATTAACATAAACAAAGGTTCATTTTGTGCCCTAAGCATATCTAAATTATTTTAGTGAACAACCATCAAGCACTTGAATATTTATATCATGTTTTCACAAAGAGACAAGCAATTACCTTACTAAATTTAGCATCACACATATTCCTGACATGATTTATGCTAATGCTCATGCATAACGATGCTTAAGCTAATGCAATGCATGCATTAAAGAAAGCTTAACACCGGGGGTGTTACACCGCCAGTCACCACCCTGCCATGGGGGCTAGGGTACTTCGAAGCTCTTGGGAACCCTAGCCCCCGTGGCAGCCATCCTCTTCCCTCCTCTCCTCAGCACCGCATTTTTCTTTAGCCCCGGCAAGCTCACCATCGCTATGTACACCATCTCCGACGGGACTCCCTCACCCTAGGCCTGAGCTAGCCACACTCTCCCACTGCTAGGGCTCCCTAAGCCGCCCGTCGGCATCCCCACCACCCGTCTTTCCTTCCTCCCCCTAGCCGGCCGGCCATTATATACCCACCGGAGTTGAGGAAGAACCGGCGCTCACCGGAACCCTAGCTCAATCCAAGAGGAGAGATGGAGAGGCGTTGAGGTGCGGGATCCCTATGGCTGTATGTGGGGAAGAGGAATTATTGAGGTGCAGGAGTGGGCGCGGAGGCCGCCGGTGAGGTGGTCTTCCTTTTTAAGGTAACACATAGCCGGCTATAGATGCTGCTATAGCCCGCTATAACTGATTTATAAGGTGACCGCTATATTTTTGTACTCATGGTTGAATTTAGCTCTTTCAGTGCGCTATAGTCTGATTTTAGGCTCTTCTGTGAGTTTTGAAATCCAAATAATGTACCATAAATCAAGTTTTTAGTTGGTTACTTCAAGCAGATCCGCGGTAAATAAGAAAAATAATTTGAGAAGACCACAAAAATTTCTTGAGGAAGACTATGACTACATTCTTTACCAGAACAATGTTGAGGAAACCTCTTTGCTCCTATTCTTTGAGTGCCCTTTGTACGGTCCTAGTTGGCTAGAGGAGGGGTGAATAACCTATTAAAAATTCTACAAACCACTAGACAAAACTTGATTAGTATAACAAAAGGCGTAAACACAGTTTTTCCTAGACTAGGTGGTGAGCAAGCCTCCTAATGACAAGTATAGTATATCTTATAATCTCTATACCACACAAGGGCTAAGTCACTACTTTCTAAACTAATGAGCTAGCAAGAAAACTACTTCTACACAAGCTACACAAAATATACGAGAAAGTAAATACAAGAGATAGAATGGTGATTGTTATACCAACGGTGAAGTGAAGATGTTGCCAATCACCAAGATAATGTCCAATCAATCAATCGGCAACAAATAGAATGATGAAGACCAATCACCAAGAGACAAGTCAACACAATGATTTTTGTTCACCCAGAGTTCACTTGTGCACTGACAAGCTAGTCTCTGGTTGTGTCGACCAACACCTAGATGGTTCCTAGGTTCTTGACTCGCAAGTCAAGGACTCGCAAGTCAAGGACTCACAAGAGCACCACAAGACATGACTCTCAAATGAGGTAGCTCAATGACACGTGCATTCCACTAGAGTTGCTTTTGGCTCTCTGCCGAGGACAAGCACAAAAACCTCTTACAAATCAACTGGAGGTGAGCAAGAACAATCACCAACTCTTCCCAACACCTCCAACAATCCTCCAAGCCAGCTAGGAACGGTACTCTCCAAGAGTAATAAGAAATCTACCGGCCAAACGACTCACAAGTGCCACTAGATGAATCACATCATGCAAATGCACTTTGAATCACTCAATCTCACTTATGATGTGTAACCAAGCAAGAGAGAATGAGAGGAGGGCTATTCTTCAGTTCACAAGAATGAATGAGATGTTAGAAAGTCGAGAGAGAGGGCCAAGCCCCGGCCAACCTCTATTTATAACCATCCCACCATGAAACTAGCTATTACCCTCATCATCACTGAAATTGGGACCTCTGGACACGTCCAGAGCCCATCCCCAAATGCATCCGACGCGTTCAATTTCCGTATGGGAAAATGACTCAGTTCAAAAGTCACCTGCGAACGTGTTAGCCGCCCTTCACCAGATGCTTGAAGAGCACCATTCAGCGTCCATAGAGTTCAAATCAATTTTCAACCAAACTAGCCGTTGCAGGCCTCCGGACGCGTTCGACACTCAACTTCGGCCACGACACTCTGACGTCCGGAGCTTGCCCTAAATGCGCGGTCGGCTCTGAGTTGCATCCGGAGGCCTCCGAACGCTCAGCATCCAAACCTCCGGACGCTGACTCAGCGTCCACACCGTCAATTTTTTCACGCCCAAGTCAGCCATTCAAATGGGTCAGCTCCGGACGCGATTTTGTGAGCTTCGGACGCGTCAGCAGCCCTCTCCGGATGCGCCTACAGCCCTCTCCGGACGCGTCCGTAGCTCATTAGAGCAGCAGACTACCCCACACTAAAACGGACATATCTCTTTGCTCCGAACTCCATTTTTGATGAACTTAGGCTCGTTGAAAAGCTTACTCAGAGGGATATACAACCCACATATCCTATTGATCTCAATCATTAAGGATCAAAGCATTTTTTTTAAATCTTTCTCTCTTCTCCAAGTTGATCACAATCAACTTCAACATCTCCTCCCTTGCAAATGTGCCAACACCACCAAGTGTACATCTCCATATGCTTGTGTGTTAGCATTTTCACAATCATTTTCATAGGTTTTCAATTAGCACACTAGATCCTAATGCATCAACATGAAACGATAGACCTAGTGGCACTCATAAATCAAATTACCGAAGATTTCCCCTCTTCATAGTTCGGCTATCGATCCTAAACCACTCACACCCTCTATGGTATCTTGAGTGCAAAATAAAATGGCCCTATAGGTTATACCTTTGCCTTGAGCTCATTTTGCTTTTCCATCAACCGCCAAGTCTTCACATGACATGTGATATTCCACGTCATCATACAACCGTCTTGGTCTATCGATCTCAATCTTATTTGCTCTTTACCATTGGTTGGTCCATCGGCGCCAAGTCTTGCCCAAGCTTCACCATCGCAATGGCCCCTCACTTCGAAGCCTCAACTTGCCCTTCACACTTTCAACTGGCCCGTCAAACCAAGCCCATCTTGATCTTCACCTTCTAGTTACATAACTCCATGTCATGACCCATTTACAATGAGCTCCACTTGGCAAGGACTACCTTATCTAAATCATCCACTTCAACGGTTAGTCTTAGGTTTCATCAATTATCCAAAACCAAACTAGGGACTTTCACCCTTTTGGTGTCCTCTTGTGCATTCATTGGAGTGAGGTTCCAGACTGCTTTCAGAAACCTGTGTGGTAAAACATGACTAGCGCTTACCTTCTTTACGGATGTTCTTATTATTGTGGCCTGGTGTATTTGGAAGCAGCATAGGTTTAATCTTCAAGGGAAAACCTATCTTATGGATTAGAAGGTCGCTTGTTGACAGCAGAATTCGCATTTTTCATGATCAAGGCGGAGTTGCATTCCCTTTTTCTCAGTTGGCACTTGGTGACACTTAAATTCGTCTGAGTGCATATGTTTTTTTTTTTGAAGGGAAAAATTTTTATTAAAATGCAACAAAGAGAGTTGCAGGAACAACCGAAAGTTTACACAAACAGAAACTAAGAAAAGGAAAAAAAAAAGGGGGGGGGTGGGGAAGGAAATCAGGAAACGAAAAAAAGAAAATTGAGTGCATATGTTCACTCGAGTTGGTTGGTGGTCGAGCGCATGTTTCCATCACCTTGTTAGCCAGAGTGTATCTAGATAAATTATTTACGCCTAATTATATTTGTTAAGGATTTTATCTGGCTACATATATTAAGCCCTTCTTGGTGATAAACACTGTCGGAGGTTTCTAGAGAAGGGTTTATCTTCGGTCAACACTTTATGGGTCTATACAGAGATTCGGACACGTTTGATTGTTGTCTTCACCCGCCACAACTCGGACCACCGCAGGCACGCTGTATGCTGCTGTTTGGTTCAAGCAAAACGAGCGCCTATCTTTTGGCCCATGAGCAAAGTGGATGAAAACAGCTGCAGTGACAGCATAATTAAGAAAGTGCAATTGCCTAACATATGCGACACCCACGAAGCAAACGATGACGTAAAAATCATGGTGCACCGCATGTTTGGTGTGGCAACCTCCAGTCGCCAACCAAATGCGCCCTTTGGTAACAGAATTATATGCTGCCATGTGAAACACCTGCGCCCACCTTGCGCTTGGAAGATGAATTTGGCTGGCACAGTATACCATTATACAGTCATGGAAAACTGAAAAGATGTTTTGCCTAATACGACTGTCCTTGTCATCGCTGTCAGTCTAGCCGTAGCGCATCGTGTCTGCAGTGTGCGCAAGAAGTGCTCTGTTCTGTAGTCACGACGTTACTAATAAAATACGGTTCACGTGAAATCGCTAAAAACGAAGGCAGGCAACGCGTACCTCCCATCTCCCAACCATCAGTTTCGCCTCACATTTCGATATGAAACATTAATTCTTTGTTTTCTCAAACTGATGGCGGTTGAGCTGAACGCAACCGTAACTACTTTGCTACTCACAGTAGTGATAGTGACCAGCCCCCGTGTCTCCTCGTTAAAAGATTTGTTTGTAAAAGAAACCTTTTTTCCTTTTGAAATTATGACAAAAGCTTTTAGCCTAGAGTAATTATTATTATGAGAGAACGCCACTACAACAGTAGTTTATTAACATTGCTAATAATATTAGACTAGTTTCAATGGAGGTTTCAACAGAATTCATTCTCATTTATTGCTACGCCACATTAGCATTTGTATGTGATAAGTTTGCACTTGGCAGGTTATTAATTAATTAAGAAGAAAGTGAAAATTATAGTTTTAAAGGGATGATACTCGGTCCGTCATAGTTTCCAATATTTTTTTTTGTTTTGATAACTGTTTCCAACATATTGAAACTCGATGAAACCTCCACTATAGGGGAGGACTGTATCATGGCATAGGCACCTAGGATTTCCTGCGCGTGCCTTTCTCTGCTCCGCGGCACTTCAAGTCATGCTATCTCGTGCCTCCTCCTTTCCAATCCTTGTACGTAGTCTTCCTTCCGTGAGGTAGTAGAATACTAGCACCTAATCGGTGGCAGAGGGAGGGGAAGCCAGCACCTAATCGGTAGCAGAAACTCAGATTTGACGACGCACCTGGTGAAGAAGGACATCGGCGATTCTACATCGTCGTCATCTTCCTCACTGGGAGCCCCACCCCCCTACTGATGACGCCACCCTTGCCCCGTCTTCTTATTTAGTAGGAGCAGTGCCACCTCACACGAGCTAACCCTACTAAACGTCACTACAACAACTGCTAATTGCAGTATTGAAAGGACTTTGATGTCCTCTAGAGGAGGTGAACAAGAGTATCTGAAAATTAACAACAAATAAAACTTGTGTAGGACGTGGAACCACTTCAAATCTACATGGAGCTGCTGCGTCGCGGCACTACCGTGACTGAATACGCAACCTCTGCACGACACAGAGATCTCAATAGCAGCTACACCCAGAAACCAATTAAACTCAAAACTTGGAAATGTCCACTAGCAAGTCCACGAAGTACCTGCACTCACGAACACGCACAAGCAAGTAGATGAAATAAATGGAAAGCGAATATTGCACTTCAATATCTAAAAGACAAGACACTCGATTTATCCCATGGTTCAACTCTAAATTAAGACTTGCCCATGTCACGGTGTTGAGGAAACTGCAAAGGCTTGGAGTCTCTTCAACGCTATCCTCTTCTCAAGTCCAATACCAAGGTTGAACTTAAGGCTCTAGCAAAATATCCCTGCAATACAAACTTTCTCATAGCTCACCACGAGCAAGGAGCTTGTTGGGCGATGCTTAGCCATCTAGGAGGCTTCACGTCTGAGAGCAACAAATGTGCAATGAATATTGACGAAGCTCAATAAGTGCTCGAAGTTTTAGTTGGATCTATTTTGCTCTATAACACAGTAACACTTAATCACACAAATACTAATCACTCACTCTCATAAATAGAGGGGTTAGAGAGAGGTTATACATGACTTCGAATGGGTTTAGAATGTTTGGGAAACCAGCACCCTTACCAGGAGGGGTGGGATGGGTATATATACTCACCGCACAAAAACTAGTCGTTTCAATTCAAAAACTAACTATTATAACCTGCATAGTACGACACTTCTGCACCTAGGTGTTGCACTGCCGTGCCGTGGAACTTTGCGCACACAGCATGTCCCTTTATGCAAGGCGTTTAAAAATGCCTTTAAAAGTCATAAAAATGCCTTTAAATTTTTTTTAGGAGTACTTCAGAATGCCTTCTATATAAACTAGACTCAAAAGATCTTTTGAGGCATTTTTTTCAAAACGCCTTCCAACATCAACATATAAAGGCATTTTCTAGATGCCTATAATACTTTTTAAAGGCATTTTGGTATAAGCCTTCATGGAGCTGAGGCGTTATTAAAATGCCTCCAAAACCAGCTCATTCATGTGGAATTTCTACTGATTAATATTAGAACAGCACAATCCCTAAATATATCGAGAAAGCACACATTAACAGCACCATCCAAATATTTAAGTTATAGGCATACACAGTTATATTGTAACCAAATACAATCAATAAGTTCAAACGTTGAATGATGAAAGTTTTTTCGTTCCTTTCGCTATACATATGCAAGTGTAAATCCATTGCCTCAGTGCCAGTATTCATCAATGTTCAAAAACTAAACACATGTTACTTCTGCCTGAAATAAACTTGTCCACATCCAACTATACACCTATATGTTGTCCTCTCTTGGCAATTGCTCCTGTTGAAACAAAATATGTCCTAATGAGTGAAGATATATAATATACACTAGTCTGCTGATGTAGTGCCGTAAGAGATAGTAGCTTTAAACATTTTGGTGAATATTCTTTTGTTAGAAAAAAATAATGCTCCTTAATTTAGATGAATTTTTGTCGCTGTCCCTTTGGTCACCGCGCTGCGCCTAATTGTGCTTCATGTTTCTCCTTACATAGGTGTGCCAGCTAGTGTCTGCTGTAGCTGCAGTAGTGGTCTTTCCGGTGGATGCTTTGCCACCGGGGTGTTTTCGGCGGATGCTTTGCCGCCGAGGTGCTCTCTTCAGGTATGTCCTCCTCGCCCGTGGTCCGGAGGCCTTTGGCCCTTGTAACTCGCAGGAGCGGATTATTCCGGTGGATGCTTTGCCACCGAGGTATGTTCAGTGGATGCTTTGTTACCGAGGACGCATCTCCGGCGGATTGGCCGTTGAGGTCGCTGAGGTGGGGACGGATACTTGGCCGTCTGGTGTTCAGGCGGATGCTTTGCCGTCATGTCCCGCTGGTTCGTCAACGGCTACCTAGGTGTTGAGATATATTTTGTATTAGGCTCAGTTCTTGGGGCTGTTAGGTGGAGGGTGCCCCCTCTCTATGTTCTTGCTTTGTGTTTATGTGTTGGAGCTTCGTTGGTAATCCTAGAATTACCCGCGTATCCTTTTGTACTTTCTATGTATAGGTCTATTGACCACTCTCTTTTTTTTAATAAAATACAGGCTATATGTCTGCTCTAGAAAAAAAAAATTAGATGAATTTTTTTTGCTTCGCGCAGCCTAGAGAAACAACGGGTCAACGCACGGTAGATAACTAGAGCAATACACATATCATCCCACCTGTTTGATATTTGTGGGTGCGATGCTCTTCGCACTATACATCTTCTGCCTCTGCATTTAACTTAAAGCTGGTTCCAAAATGTGTCAGTTGAGAGTTTGACGGAGAAAGAAAAACAGGCCCAAATGGACCTTACCAAACTGGTTGTTAGGATCGCACGCATGCATAGATCGTCATCCACCAAACACACTACAATATCCTCCGGGAAAGCGAATACAAAGCCAATACGGAAAGATTAGACGTACCAACCAACATCACCATTAATCTAAACACCGTAACTCCGTAAGCCAACGCAAGGACGCAGTTCACAGAGAACACGCACGTTGCTAACTCTTCTCTCGAGAAATCGTCCCAGTCGTCGGGGTGCACGGTGCAGCCGGCTATGGCGACCTGAGCAGCTGGAAGAGCGCCCGCTGCCGGAGGTGCTCGCGGAGGCGGAGCCAGTCGTGGACGCAGTCCGGCACGACGGCGGCGAGGCACCGCTGGACCCGGTGCCCGGCGTTGGGCACGCAGAGCGCGCCGTGGCCGATGCAGCGCACGGCCGCGCGAGCGTACGCGTCGGACGTCGGCACAAATGGCGAGAAGCGCTTGGCCCTGGCGACGCTCGACGCCATCTTGGTGCGCACGAACAGCGGGGCCTGCAGCGTCCGTCACCGTGTTTGTCAGAATCAATTAATAATAAGTTAGAGTTGTCCTAATCTAAATAATCATCTAAATTTGACTAATAAATTTATTAGAAAAACACATACAATTATAACATCAAACTAGTATCACTGTATACACCACAAAATGTATTTGATTGGGTTGATAGATATATATAAATTTATTAATTTGAGTGCTATAAAATCATTTATTTTGAGATAGAGGGTTTTCTTGTGGGACAAAAAAAATATGATTTTGTCCACAGCACATAATATTATTGAACTCATCAATGAAGTGTCTGGTACATTCGGACAGAAACTTCAATGATCCCTCTGGTACACTGAGTCACTAAGGCCTTATTTAGATACCAAAATTGATATCCAAAATTCACTATGTAGAATTTTAATTTTTCGTCACATCAAAATGCCGGCACATATATAGAGTACTAAATATAGATAAAGTAAAAAACTAATTGCACAGTTTTGTTGTACTTTACGAGACGAACATTTTAAGCCTAATTAATCAATGTTTGGACAATTATTACCAAATAAAAACAAAATTGCTACAGTATGATGGGACACTTACTATGCAAATTTTGCCCACCAAATTTGGTACCTAAACGAGGCCTAACAGAAACTAAAGCCACACGAGCAGGTGAGCTGTGTAAAAGCTACTCGTAGCAATTAAAGCACATGTACTTCGTACCTATTTATAACTGACCTAGGCCATGTTTAGATTCATCCAAAAGTTATAATTTTTTTACTCTCTCTATCACATCAATATTTAGCTGCTTGCATGGAGCATTAAATGTAGGTAAAAAAATAACTAATTACACAGTTTAATTCAAAATCACGAAATGAATCTTTTAAGCCTAGTTGGTCCACGATCAGACAATATTTGTTAAATAAAACGAAAGTGGTATTATTCATCGGATTCATTTTTTCCCACAATCTAAACAAGGCCCTAGTAAAATATCCCAAAAAGAAGGGACAAAATAAATTATTTTTTCTTGCACATGTATAACAGATCATATAATTTTTGAAAGTATTTATAATCTTAAAATGATAATATAGTATTGTCAATTCTGTAGTACTGAAACACGAGTTCTATTCAACTACTACGTAGCTTTCATTGTATGCCTAAATTCACGATATATAAAAGTTAAGAAAAAACTATTATTTATTATCTAATAATAAAACAAGAAAATTTCTATCCGTACTGCAGAAAAAGTGGAAGGGCTTTAATAGTTTTTGAAATAGATTAGAGTTCCTTATGCAAAATGTTAGAGATCTTGTAAAATTCACCAAAAAATCATAAAATACCAAACTAGTTTTATTAGTTTTATAAAAATATGATCTATTCATATATGTTATGAATATTATTAGGTTGTGTTTTATTTATAAATGTGTTAAATTAACCTTGTGTGTGTTGTATGCATATAGGTTTGAATATATATGATGTACTCTTCGTCATTATCCCTCAAGTCTTACCAATTTTTCGTTGTCAGATTCCTAGCCAAGGCAAGCCTTGATTCATAATCTTTACTTTTCAATATTATTATATTTGTTTCTACGTTGTGTTTTCAGGAGAAAGATTCATCTATGTAGTTTCGATAAACAAAACTTATTTTTATTAAAATTTTGAAAAAAAGATTTACAACATCTATGTTGTTTTGATAAAAACTTATTTATATTTAAATAGGGATTAGTCAATGGTATAACTAACTATTTCAGGAACTAGAATGTTGGGCAGTATGTAATTCTTGACAAGAACTGCAATGTAAAACAAATAAAGAGAGATCTCATGTCATAATCACCGGCGGACAGACCAATCCTAGTACATAAACAAAAAAGTTACAAAAGTTGGTATCCATGAGCAATATGAAAAAGCTACAAAGTTATAATGTATAAATTTATATCTAAATAACTATACGCTTTGCAATATACTAAAGTGTATTTTAATTCGATGTAGGTTTAATAGGACATTGTTATTTACTGTGAACATTAGCTTATATTATAGATGTGATTACCATCATACCATAAATTATAAAAACATAAAACATAAGTTATCATTCACATTATCATTTGAAATGAATTTTCGTAGTTTTGCTTTTCTCTTGTGGCAACGCACGCACATATTTGCTACTCAAAATAACTTATCAATAAAATCATAAATTCGAACAAAGAAAGTATATATGAATAAATATATAAAATGCTAACCGTTCAACGTAGAGGCTCCTTGAGAATTGAGAAACATACCTGCTTGGCGTTTTTACTCCAAAGATTAGACCCAGATCCGATGCCAGTTCAAGCCATGTACTTAATTAGTACCTATAAAGTTCACAAAAATACAAAAGAGGCCTGTTATACTCAGTAAATTATTACCGTTTGGTGGCGGCATAGATCGTGTAGAGGGAAGGAGGGGATGGCCTCCGTTGACCCAGATCCGATGTTCACGATGGCGCCCCTCCGGCGAGCCACCATCCCGGGCAGCACCGCCGCCGTGACCTCGGTGAGCGCCCACAGGTTCACCCGTATCATCTTCACCCATGCGTCCACGTCGAACTCGTGCAGGTACACGGCGCACGACATCGCCACGCCGGCATTGTTGATGAGGACCCCCACGTCAAGGCCGTCCACGGCCTCCCGGAGCCGCCGCAACGCCTCTTCACCTGTCAAATGTGTATCACAATAGATGATCAGTGTTGTTGTTACAGGCACAGCAGGTTCGATCGATCATGCGTATCGCGTTTGATTCACACTTTGAGCCGTGGAGACGAAGGAGAGGTCGAACACGACCGTCTTGGTCTGCACGCAAGAGTGAGTCTTGGTGATGGTGTCGGAGACGTCGCGGAGCTTGTCGGGGTCGCAGCCGACGAGGATGATATTGAGGCCCCAGCGCGCGAGCTCAAATGCCATGGATCTGCCGATGCCAGACGTCGAGCCCGTGACCACGGCCCAAGCGCCGTAGCGGCGGCGAAGGTCCGTCGTCGGCCGGCAGCGCAGGAAGCTGGGGAGGCCCAAGTAGGTCAGCAAGGGAGGGGAGCTGGGTGGACTCCAGCGCCCAAGTACGATGACGTGGATTCCAGCGGGGGATCTACAGGGGAGCTGGGTGGACTCCAGCGCCCCCCCCCCCCCCCCCCACCTCACTCTAAAGCACCTAATTAGCACTATAATCACTGTAGCAAAAATATAAAATCATCATTAAATCTTGATAGAAATTAACATCTTCATTATTTTAGCCTCCTCTTATCCTCCATCCTGCATCCGCCGCTGGATCCTTCGACTTCAAGCCGTATTTTTTCACGTGGCCCTTGTAGTCCTTGCCGATGTTTGTAGCAACTAAACGGCCGATGTTTCGCTCTGCCAGGACACTTCACAATAGAAACTGTCCGCACCGTTGTTGGATTGAAAACACGTGCCTTGAAGTTGAAGCCTCACGCAACACTAATCACTTGTTTTCTCCACCTTCCGGATCCTTGGCGCCTTCCATTACCATTTCCATTATGAACCGGGGTTGTATTTACATCTGAGCCAACTTCAGAGTTCAGAGTTCACACTACACAACCAGCTGTTTTTTTGCATCCATGAAGATTCAAGGTAAGTCACTGCCCTCAACAAGACTCTAATTCATTGTCCATGCAGCCGTGCATCCATCCCCAAGTGATCTTCTTCAGAACTCAGTTGCAACTTGCAAGGATACCAATTGAAATCTACGTACATGCTTTTGGTTGTAAGTTCTTTGAACTGGAGATTGTACTTTCATGCAATGAGCATGTAAATAATATTTATGTCAGTCAGAATTTTAGTTTTGTTCTTTTAAATATTTTGTCAGTCCTTAAGGTAAGGCATGGCATAGACGTTGCAATCTGTGAGCGTATCAATGCTCCACTTAGTCAAATTATTGTTCAGGCTTTCTTTTAAAAAAAGATTGTATCGATCCTTTATTTCCTTCCATATGTTGGATTGCTGCTACATGCTATGCAATTCAAGTTGTATCTAGCCACTTAATCAGGTTCAACGTTTCAAAACCCATGCATATATCTAGTGGCGCTTTGTCCCTTAGAGCTTTGCACGTACATGGAACCAACAGGTTGCTCCTCAATCAATTGATTCACATCATTCAACTTTATAACCCACTTATATTCCTCCTTTATACCCGTGGCAACGCGTGGAGAATCCACCTAGTATTTATTATACAAGGCGGCGACACTGTTAGCATGCGGCACTCTCCATAGATGTGGACACATGCTATGTGGCTGAATTTCTAAAACAGCAACTAGAACGGTATAATTTTAGGTAAAGAAAGCAAATATAAAAAATACAAATAGTATAAATTATAAAATGGCCCTCTTCTATCAAAACCGTCGCCATACCTGTAAATTGCTGATATATAGGAATAATACAATGGTATAAAATACTTCATCTATTTTAAATTATAAGTCATTCCAAAAATCTTAGAGAGTAGTTTGTCCAATTATAGAAAAATAGAAAAAATTTGTGACATCAAATAGGTATATTATGAAAATCTAACTAAAAAGAATCCGTTAATATTTAGTTTATATTCTAATTATTATTATCTTATTATTTAAATTTGGTCAAACTTAAAATGTGTTTTAGTTCTCTAAGATTTTTGAAATGACTTACAGTTTGAGACGGAGGAAGTATATTTTAATCAAAAAATAGGAAACAGATTATCAAATCCATAATACCGATTACTGAAGCACGACCTAGTATTCTACTACTATGTGGGTGGTACGTGGCCCAGCGCACAGGAGGGAAGGGAATGAAGCAGACCGGAGAAGAAAAAGGTGAGGAGGGCTTCTGTCACTTGTTGGAAAAAACATCTTGTTGGGCTGCCGATGGGAGGAGGATATGGCCTGGCTGGATTGGAAGAAGGGAAGGATTATTGTTTAGGGATATATTTTGTAAATCGATATCCAAATGGTGCCAATGATAAAGGATTTTTGTGCCAAAAATAAATCCTTAAAAACACATCAAAACTTGAAAATGTATATGGTGAAATTTTAATGCAAGTTTTGGAAAAAAAAACAATCTTAGATAATGGTTTCGCAAAACTAAACAAACCAAATTTTAATTTGTCCTAGTATTTTTTTAAAAAATAAGGTATTATAATTTAGACATTTAATTATATCAAAAAATATATTGTGATCATTAAATGAATGTTACTAGATGGTCTGCACAATGATATGGGCAAATAAATACATGTTAGTGGATGTTTTTTTTAAGAATTACATAGTACAACACAGATGTTCACAATATGCACACATCATCACCCCTATGAATACATGTACGCAAACCTACCCCTACCCCTATGAGCACCTCCGAAGGACCACTGGCAACGTTGCTTGCCACTTAACGCATAACGCCAGAGAATTCTTAGCAAAATTCAAAAAAAGGTGCGAGCACCAGGATTTAAACCCTGGTGGATAACGTCCCACTGAACCATTCTACTATTGGACTACAAGTCAATTCACAATGTTACTAGATGTTATGCCATGTTAGCGTAGATAGCTATTAATGTGATAGCATACATGAGCGTAGATAGCTATTAATGTGATAGCATACGTGAGAAGCTTGGTACGTGTGGATTATGTGAGCAAATAATGTAATAAGCCACTGTGCAAATAACATATCTTGCATGTTGTTGTGGGGATACGAGATGATTTGAATTAAAAGTATAATACTCATATTTACTTATCTTAAAAAATAAACTATCACAAATGAATATTTGTGGATGGTGGGACATATTGATATGAACAACTAAACACATTCTAGTGAATAGTTTGGTTCACTGATGTGGATAATTTAAGCGAAGAGATAACTACCACAATTAAATATCACCATGGGCCTAAATGCGGACTGCCATGACAGACCAAGTGGCCAAGCGAGACCCAAGCGGGCGTCTTGGGGTCCGGTCGCTCGGATACGGACCCCACGCCGAGCGGGAGCGCGGGAAAAGCATGGGTGTGGTCCACGCATGCATCTGACCGGAACAGTGAGGCTGGGTCCACCTTGTCTATATTTATGAACTAACTAAAAAAACTATAACTAACGAACCAGAAATTCAAATTAAATTCTGATTGCACTACTGAGTTCGTTACAATAAATCCTTCGAAACAAGATCCCGTATAGATATACTTTAAAAAATATTTATGAACATTTATTTTATAAATATAAATCATTTTTCTTCAAATACAAAAGACCATCATTAAATACATGATTAAACATCGCTAAAAACAACATAGAACATCGCTAGAAACATGATAGAACATCATTACGACACAAAAAGAGGACACGATAAAACTTTCTCCATATAACGTCACAATAAAAAGACTTAGATGGGTAATAGCGGCATAAATACGAATACAATGAACAATTCTTTTCTATAGAAAAACAATAGACAAAAATTTCTTCCTATAACGGCATAAGGACAAATACAAATACAATGAATAATTCTTTTCTATGAAAGGATAATAGACAAAACTTTCTCCCCAAAACGGCATAAAGACAAATACAATGGATAATTCTTTTCGAAGGATAATAGAAAAAATTTTCTCCCTAAAACGGCACAAGGACAAAGACAAAGACAAAGGAACATCGCTCATAACGTGATAGAACATCGCTAGTGACGTGGCAGAACATAGCTGGTAATGTGGTAGAACATCACTCGTAACGTGATAGAACAACGCTAGTAACATAATAGAAGATCGTTAAAATAGTAGTTAGAACATCGCTAAAAAAACATAACCGTAAAAAACAAAAAAATAAATACATGGAAATATAAATATTAAAAAGAATAATAAAAATCAAAAATAAATGAAGAAAAAGTTAAAACAGAAAAATAAGAAAAATAAAAAATGAAAACACAAAAAAAACCGCAGCCGCTAGAGATGCCATGCTCATGGGAGGAAGTATAAGCCGGCGGAAAGTCAAACACTCACGGAATCCTATCCTGGGTATGCGTGTGACGGGTAGAGGAGGCAGTGTTGCGGCCGCATGGGGCTGTCAGGCGCGCGCGCAGAGCGCGGGAAACTCGTGCGGGAAGCCTGCCGGACGGAGGCTGGGGTCCGAACGCTCGGACCCCAAGATTGGCCGACCCAAGCTGCACCGAAAATCCACTTCTGCCGTCGTTCGCTTGGTTCCAATTTGAGCCAACAATGCGACCGCCCGTATTTTCTTTTCTTTCTTTCGTGATACTCGTTCATTTTCTTTACTGCTTCTACACTTTTCTTTCATGTTCCTTTCATGGCATGTACATATATTTTTGTGCATGCAAATTTACATTTAACACTTTTTCTATACTCTAGTTGCCTCAATTTTTTTTTGTTGGGTTCAGACGAGGTTCTACGATGTTTAATGCAATGTTCTACGTATTTTTTGTGATATTCGCCTAGTATATATTCGATGGTCTATGATGTTTTTTGCGACATTCTCATAGTATATACATAATGTTCTGTATATTAACTTATGGGATATAACCTAAGTTATACATAAAGTTATATATATAAGTTACATGTAACATTTGTAACATTGTAAATTACGTATTTTATGTAATAAGTTATGCGTAAGTTACGTGCATAATTTTGTAACAATAAAGATCATGAAGTCGTGTATAAGTTAGATGTATAAGTTATAGATGAAAGTGGTATGTCTGACTTCATAGCTTTTCTTTCTTTTGCTAACAATAAATTAGAAAAAGGGAAGTTGTAGGACTTTATTTCCAAAAATAAAAGAAAGTTGCAGGCTGTCTGAAATTCGTTTACTCGTTCCAGTTTGGATAAACGTTCGCTAACTAACATTGTCAATGCTGCACCCTGGAGAAGGGTGCGGGGCCCTTGGGTCCTTCCCACTCGTAAGAGTCTTGTTTAGATGAGAATTAGAATAGATATAGAGATTGAGAATAAATAGAATTTATTTCAAAGATAAGAGTGGTTTATTAGAAATGTTGAGCTGAGTCTCAATAATCTATAAGGAATCTTTCTCTAGTTTGCTTCAAAATCAAGTCCTCTACGGACTATGAACATAGCTAGAGGTCATCAATGTAACTATAAATCTTAAACAAGAATAGGACATTGCTCTTCTCCTACTCCTCTACGTGTCGTTGCCTCGCCTCCCTCTCTCTCCTTGTGCCTCCCTCTCTACCCTAGTTGTCGCCACCTCCCTCTCTCCCTGCGCATACACCACCAAACATCCACCCGCCTAGCAAGGTCCATCACACGTATATGCTACTAGATTACTGATGTGTATATTTGATATGGAGATTGATATATGCTAGAGTTTACAAATATCCCATCTCACGTGCACCTCCCTCTCATACCTTAGCTGCCACCATGTCCCTCTCCCTCTGTGCATACATTAATATCATCCACCCACCTAGCAAGGTCCATCACACATAAGGGTTAAGAAACAAGATACAAAAACACAAACATACTCCTAGTTTCCAAATGTTTCTGAGTAACCTATGGCCCAGTTGGCCAGGGGACCTGTTGCATCTTCGACCATCGTGTCATGTGCTCAAAGTATATCGACCTTTTGCATCTTCGACCATCGTGTCATGTGCTCAAAGTATCTCGACAGAGTCAGAGACACACAGGCGCATGTAGGGCCAGCAGACCCCATCCGCCATCACATTCTAGTCCCACTGAAAGTATGTTTTAGACTTTTCAGATTTCGTCTTATTTAAAAAATTATATAAATATTATTTATTTTGTTATGATTTAGTTTATCATTAAAGATACTTGATGATTTATTTATCTATCTATCTATATATTATACTATAAAAAAGCGAAGAAATTGATAAATACACATTACCTGAGAATTTCTACCCACCCTATATTTTAACCATTTAGATCTTGATCCAATGAATATTAGGTCTCTTACCTCCTAATAAGTGGGCCATCCCGTAAGATGTAAGATTTGTTTGCGTCTTTCTCATTCAATTCGGTGGCCTATGATGTTTTTTATTCACCCAAAATTATACCCACGCCTACCCGCATCCATATACCCACACGTCGACGCCGGACTCCTCTCCTCAATTTATTACTACACGCAGACCTCCTCTCTTCTCCTCTATTTTCCAAAAAAGAAAAATACTACCCACACGCCCAACAGGATCAGTCAAACGAAGGATTTGCAGTTGGGCACACAGCCGCCGGCGCCGCACGAGAGACCGGCGAGGATGCCATTGGACTCGAGAGTCGGTCATTGGCTTCGTACGCCGGAAGGACACGATGGACCGCAGTGCTTAAAACTCATGATCGACTCCATACTATTTTCACCGTGAGATTCAATCTTACTTTTCTCTTCTTTCTTTTAAAGAGTCGAGAATATTTTAATGGCTAATATGCATGCATCTTGTTTGGAGTAGATGAAAAAATAAAATTGGCGATGCTATTTTTAGATGATAGTCTGCGGGATATTTTTTTGAAGTGGATGAAGATGAATTAACCGTGACGTTATTGTCTTTAGAATCTAGAAAGCATTGGCTACAAAAATTAATTAATTAGTATTGTAAGTCTATTACTCCTTTTTATATCTATATATTTTGAGCCATTAGTATAGCATTTGGAACTATTTATATTATAATAACTTGTAGATCTTTTTGATTTATTGTTTACCGTGTTTATCTTCACCGTACCCTCATCTGCAGCCCAGATTTTTGTCGCCTCCACTGCATCCACATCAACGATCGAGTTCCACAGCATCCACATATTCGCTGGTGCTATGACCAGCAACAGTACTCCTATGCAGTGGCGGAGGACGAAAAAAATCTAAGGTAGGGCGAGGTCGCCGAGTCGCGATGAAAATTTAGAGCGACCGGCGGCGGAAGCCATTCTATCGTCGTTCAAGCTCTGAAAAACAAACGGGCTAGCAGCGCTAATGTGCGGTCCCAGTCTAATATGCTGCGCTGCCAACAAGCCACAAGCCCACAAGGCAAACGTGAAGCACTAAAGCACCAAAGCCCAAGTAACGATTCAGATTTCACACATAAGACATTATCTTCCTCATGCGAACGTTCAGAGTTCAGACTGGTTCGATAGCAGCAGCAGGACCTTCAACCAGTCATCCATGACGTCCTCACCAAACTTGGGGTGGGTTCCGCAGCGGAGCCAAGTAGGGCGAGTGCCCTACCTTGCCCTACCGAGCCCTCCGCCCCTGCTCCTATGCACGAGTTCAGCGTTCTTCAGAGATGGCTACTTCAGCTAAAGGTATGACGTCAACACACAGGTCACGCCCTCCCTCCCTTTACTTGCATTGCTTTACTAGATAGATTAGTAGTAATAAATATGATAATAATATAACTGCAGCACAACATCATAACTTGGACTGTGAATCGAATCTGCATCCCCTTCAACCTTAACCAGATTGTGATCAAAAGCTCGGTTCATATTACTGTAAATATCATGTTTAAATGGCAACCATTGTTTCATTTGCTTTTCAGAATTTGTGACCGAGGGAAGAAGAATGCGGCACTGCATGATTTGCTGAATTATCACCAGCTATGCCTACCTCGCATGAACACCAGAGGACCCATTGACAATGACAAATCGTCCGACCAGCCCCATCGCCTGAACAAAATCCAGTGAACATATTTTTTTTATAGTTTGATTTGTCTATCCCCCCTCCATAG
This sequence comes from Bothriochloa decipiens, assembly GCA_023333625.1. Taxonomy (NCBI): domain Eukaryota; kingdom Viridiplantae; phylum Streptophyta; class Magnoliopsida; order Poales; family Poaceae; genus Bothriochloa; species Bothriochloa decipiens. The sequence continues at coordinate 18,237,273 of CM041644.1, read as the reverse complement.
CATATTTTGGTAGAGTACAGGAATACTAAAATTGTCCTATGCTTTGTATATGCTTCAAAGTGTATAGAATTCTTAAGGGGTGCTGAGATGGGTGAACGTGGAAATTGCATTGTCTGGTGTTTTGAAAGAATTTGTAAGTATGATTCCTACTTATTTCTACCTCTCTGCTTTTCTTATATGATTATGAATGCCATTCAGTGCCATAGGGCAACTGGTTTACAAGAAGAATAAGTTTGTTACAACATATTTTATTAGATTATTTAAATTCATTTTTTTATTAATTACATTCACACTTTCTAAAATAATTTATAATGCCACCTATCAATAATCATAAGCACGTACGTGCCGCATGTGCCTGTTGACTAGTTTTATTATTATTTACTTAAACTTTTTAAATAAGATAAGTGGTCAAACAAGAAGTTTAAAAAGTCTAAATAACAACACTTTCAATGGGACAAGGGAGTAAACTAGCTAAGCTATCTTTGCAGCCCATAAACTACACTACACCACAACGCTTAATCAGCAACTGACTGCAGTTGCTAAAAGTTATTAATAATATAGAACAGTGAAATCACGCGATGCAGCCTGTGGCGATCACAGCGCTGGGCTGCTGGCACGCTGTTGCCGACGGCATTCCGGGCATCTTGTTCAAATAGCTCGAGGACACATGACGAGGGGACGAATTCATGTCAAAGTTGCGCAGCGGATTCATTTGCTCCACGAAAGACACAGCTATTTTTATTCATTGCTTCGGACCGTTGTGTTAATCCAATGAACCGTCCTTTATATACAAAACAAAAAAGAGATGATGGCTAAAAAAAATCCTTCATTTAAAACACTTGGATTTTGTTCGCAACTGTCCGTGATGTTATAGTTGTTACAAAAAAAATGACGTCTAGCAGACTGGCCAAAAAACCAATTTTTTTAAATGGCGAGGGAACAGAATATTTATCTAGACCCTATTTGGCAACTTCACTAGCTAGTAAAGTCTTTTTTTTGAAAAATAGCTCTACGATAAACTTTGTAGGTGAAGCTGAGATATTTTAGAGAACTGTTTGGCAAAACATATTTATGTATGGATTAGAAAGAGAAACGAAAAAGAGAGCTATGATAAATTACTTTGTTCAGCTTCATCCTAACTCATTCTAACTCATGTCCTCGTGAGATGATGAGAAAAACAACTCCATCCATAAAGCTACTTTGAAAATGAGCATTTGACAATAAAATAAACAGCTCACAATAGCTTATATATGAAACTGTTCCCCCTGTGCCAAACAATAGACCTCTATATATCGCCTGGAGGGTGTGCGTGTAATGTAACCGCACAACTTGGTGTACATTTGACAACTTACATCCAACGTGACAGAACAATTATACACAATAATTATAAGTGTACGACCATCTTATATGCTACTCCGTACTATATTATAGTAACGTTGAACTCGGCGCAGATTTGCATGAGTAGGACCATCTTATATGTAACCACACAACTCGGTACAGATGTGTGTACTGGTACTATATAAAATACTCATCACTGTTGAACTCACAGCTGCAGAGAGCCATGGATGCAGATAGGACTGGCCCAGCTAGCTAACCAGCTAGTTTGGCCCAACTGCAACTGATGCATTGGTGTTGGGAATAGTTCCGGCCAGCTCGCCGCGTGAATGGGCGTCGTTGGCTCGACGACCGCCGCCGCGGAGGACGGCTCTGTGCTGCAGGTGAAGGCGGATCCGGTACCAGTCGTGGACCCAGTCCGGCACGAATCCGGTGAGGCACCACTGGAGCTTCTGGGCGGCGCCGGGGACGCACAGCGGGCCTCTCCCGATCCACCGCGCCGCCGTGCTGGTGTACTCGTCCGCCGTCGCCACGAACCACGGCCGCAGCTTGGCCTTCACGGCGCTCGACAGCATGCGCGTGTGCACGTAGAACAGCACCTGCAACGCACGCATACAAACATGAATTACGTGTACTTAAGCAGATCGATCGTGCACGGTTAATGATTGTGTAGCTGTAGTGCTAGTGTGTACTTTCAATAGTCATTAGTCACCGTATTCGAGAAAATATTCATTAGTCACGGGTCTCGATCGCCAGCTAGCTGATGCGAGGTATTGAAACCGACCGGTATAATATGATCTCGGTACGGACCTGGTATTGGACGTCGATTCCTTTGCTCTTGTACACGACGTAAAGGCTTCTAGAGAGCACAGCCACATACCTGCAGGATAGAATGAACGTACAACACATATTAATATTTATTTATATTTCTATTTATATTTATGATGAGTATTTGTTGCACAATGATCATCAAGAAGTTGATTTAAGGTCGCCATATGACATGTGTTGACGTTGACGTGCTGGGCGCGCACTCAAGGCACGAAAGCTATACACAAAAGTTAATATTATTTTGTTCAGTCCCTAGACTAGACAGCATATACTCCCTTTATCTCTATAAAAACAATTTCAAGTTTTAAAATTTTTTTCCAAAAGACTCAATTTCTAGAGGATAGATGTATTCATAGTAATCTCTCTCGTAGTTTAGGTCACATTTACACAACTCCTCTATCGTGTGTTGTTAATTATTGGATATTCCAAACAACAATACTTAATTAACCTTCTCGGTAACTTGGGAGTTGTTAAGGTTTAGCAGTTTAATGAGGGGTAGCATGGTCTTTTCTCTTGATTGTTAATCTGACGTGAAGTTGGTAGAAATTTAGTCGGCAGAGGGATTCTTATTTTAAACATAGAAATGGCTCAATTGTTTACGCATTAACGGGATAGATCAAGAACAGAACTCTCGGTCGGGGTTCTTATGATAATAAATTTGTTAAATTAGAATCAGCGTATATAATGCCACATGACGTACTTTCTCCGTCCCTAAATAAGTGTCGCTGTTGATGTGCATGCCATAAGTTTAACTCAATATATAAAAAATAGGTATAATATTTATATCTCCAAATAATTTTATTAAAAATTTAGTTTAAAAATCTTTCTGATGATACTAATTATTTATTATAAATATTAATATATTTTAATATATAATTATCAATAGTTATTTCTAAAAACAATATTTATTTGGGGATGGAAAGACTACGTACTTTTTTGTGGAGCTGTAGACGGTGTCGAGAGGGAACGATGGAACGGCCACGGTGGAGCCGGAGCCAACGTTGACGATGGCGCCCCTCCGGCGCGCCAGCATCCCCGGCAGCACCGCGGCGGTGACCTCCGTGAGCCCCCACAGGTTCACCCGTATCATCCGCACGAACCGCTCGATGTCCGCCTCGTGCAGGTAGACCGCGCCCGGCGTGTTCGCCGCGTTGTTCACCAGCAACCCCACGTCCAGCCCCTCCATCGCCTGCCGGAGCCGCCGGATCGCCGCGTCGCCTGCCATGAATGCAATTCAGACGCCGACGACGATATGATGTAATTGTGTGGATCACAAAATCTCATGCATGCATATATATGCACCGTCGTCTCAGTCTCACCTTGAGGGGTGGCGACGAGGAAGAGGTCTAGAACCACGGTATTGATCTTCACGGGGTGGAGGGACATGATGGCGTCGGAGGTCTCCTGGAGGTTGTCGGCGTTGAGGTCCAGGAGGACGAGGTTGAGGCCCCGCCGCGCGAGCTCCATGGCCATGGACCGGCCGAGCCCAGAGGTCGGGCCAGTGACGATGGCCCATGACCGTAGCGATGGAGGTCCTTGGGACGGCGCAAGCACCACACGAGGTAGGCGAGGGGGCGGCCGCAGATTGCAGCGACGTACAACGCGCCGAGGCAGGCCAGTGAGACGAACCAGACAGGCACGTCCTCCATTGTCTCTGCTTCTTGCTAGCTCCTGCAGGGGTACACAGCAGATATGACGGTGTAGCGGTGCAGTGGCGGCAAGAGGAAGCGATATACATATATATAGAGACCATGTAATATGTGGGTGGCATTAGCAGTGTCTGTTTATGTGCCGATATGGTCGACTGTAGCTCGTAGCTATTAATTCCAACTCACCAACTAACTTGAGATAGGCCTAAGCTATTAATCCTTGTTTACGGACGGAGAGTACTCTATGTAACTTTAGAGTAAAATACCTGGTTAATCCATCAACTTATTATATCTGTCTGTATCAATTAGGGATCTAATGGTTGGGATTGGTCGTCACCTAGAGATGTCCGCGCTTCAGTTCTTTAGTTTTAATGGATGGTTGTCGTCAAGATACATTGGTTTTGCGTAGATCAAACTTTATTTTGTTTCGTTTAGCCTGTGACAGGGCTACAAGATTGCTTTTTGTGCTCTAAATCGTTGAACTCTATAAACACTCTGTAATAATTAGCCTCATTCTATCGATGGATAGATGAAGCCAGATATTTTTATCCTTTATCTAAAAAATATTAATTAGGTCCACCAACTTTGAATTTTAAATTCTAGGTTTGAAGCATTTTTAAGTGTTGCACAAATAGTCTGTACTGGTTTGTTTTATGTTTATATCAGTCAAAGACTACAACATGGCTCATAACTCTGCACAAACAGCGCGCGTGAGCATGCAGTGGGCTGGTCAGTCTTGTAGCAGAAAAAAGGACCTGTTCTCGTTCTTCCTTCATTCACTAGGGGAGTAGCTAGTCTAGTATGATGTGCACAGTGCACTTAAGCTATGCCCCCGTGTCCCTCCCCAATGCCGCTGCCCCTCCCCAACGTCGCCACCACCTGGCCACCGCCGGAGCTCGACGCCGGACTGCCGGACGCCCGCGGACAACAAGGAAAGGTGGTGGTTGGGCCTTTTTTTTTCTTCCTTCCTTCCCCTATCCCTCCGGAAGGAGCTCCCATGCAGACTAACGGCGATCGGTCTCCTTGCCCGACGTGCGCGGATCCATCGCCCCTCGGCTACATCTACATCGAGGAGGATGATAGGGTGCAGGGCGATGCCTAGGCTACATGTAGTTAAAACCACAAGGTGGTCAGCGATGGCTAATCATCTGGGTGTAGGGTGGCGGATGTGGTCCTTCGAGGGATGAATCTGGTCCCCTCTGCACCGGATCTGTGCATGTGGTGGCGGCGTCCCATACACCTTCCTCAAGGTCGTTCTTCGCATCATGGGGCGGCAGTGTGGTGGCAAACTGGTAGTGACGGTGGCCTACAGTGGCATTCGACAGCAACGGTGACATTGTCTTGCTGGTTGGGCCACTAGTTGGGGCTGCCTCGAGCTCTAGGGATGCCAACGGCAGGTGGGAACCCACGTTTGGGAACGACAGTGCTAGGGTTGGGCGCCTTTGGCGAAATCCTAGCCCTTTCAGGCCGATGAAGGTGACGGTTTCCGGCAGCCGCTTACTTCATTGGAAGCGTCCATCGGCCCTTCCCCTTGTGCGGTGCTTTCTTCCTAGTATAAAACCTTACCCTTCTGTTTAGGCGACAACAGTGTGCTTGTGGTGTCATTCCCCCTCATTGGAGGCGTAGCTTCGAAAGCTTGTGCTTTGCCAATCATGGTGGTTGGCTGTCGACAGGGTGGAAGCCTATTTGAGGATTCGGGGTTCAGAGTCCATGGCGTCAGAAGATGGCTAGGAAGACAATGTTGGCGTAGCGATCCGAGGACTTGGCATCTGCTTGGTGGAGGGCGACTGTCTTAGAGGGACTAACTCTAGTTGCACCCATGAAGATGGCAAGGTGGCCGGCTTGGGCGGCAACCATGAAGTTGCGCTAGAAGTGGGACCGGCAGATTTGCCTTGTCGAGATGACTTGCATAATTAGAAGGTTTTCTCTAACGCTTTGAGCGTGAGTGGTGATGACATTGTTTTTCACCCTGGCGTCCTTAATCGTCCAAGGGTTGGCGGTTTAGTGTGGTGGTTTGGAGTTGGTGGTGGTTCTTTTTTCTTCTCTTTGATTGATGTTTTTGAGATTGCGTGGACATTTATGCTTTTGTGTGTAATAAGAAACAACTACATGCATTATTGGATGCAGAGGTTGTAATATTAATATATTCTCTTTTATAAAAAAAGGCCTACTAGCCTATAGCTAATCTAAGAAAATAAAGGTCACACAATCAAAGTTAAGAAGATGCAACCAACATGGTAAGTAAAAAGCTAAGGATAGAAAGGTCAAACTCAAGATGTCACAATATATAATGTTGCATTTTGGTTGCTAAAACGCAGCCCGAAGTCCACGTTGGAGCTCCGGCGAGGTACATCCCTGGTTAGCATGTCTCCTAGTCACTTTGTGCAACCGTATTCTCACCACCGGCACCAAGTTCTTCCAGTCACGCGAAGGGGCCTCTAACTTAGTGGTTAAAACACCTGAATAGTACTCAGCAAACCTGGGTTCGACTCCCCATGAGAACGAATTTAAACAGATCTGTATTATCAAAAATTTAAAAAAAAATAGGCCAAGGTTTCCCTTGCTGACTTTGGTAAAAAAAAAGAAGAAAAGCTGTTCTGGTTACCTTGACACCGTATACACTATGGAGCTTCTCCACAAGAGGCAAGATTGTCCACGTCCCTTGTACACTAATAGGACACTGCTTCACATGAAGAAGAGGGTCTCCACCTAGAAGGTCACCACGCCTTGAATGTAAGGTCACGGAGACCCCACCCTGGTTGTCCAAGTTACAAGGGTACAATAGCTCAATTCTGATATAACAAAAGTTTCTAGGAATGTCCTTATGGTATATTAAAATTGGACACAAACTTATTTATTTAAACGAATTTAAAGTTGTTGCGTGTCAAGGAATCTATATGCTATACTTGCCCTCCTTATTCCTAAAAGTACTCATTGAACTGCTCGCTCCCTATACACATGATCATCACCAAACAAGCCTCTAGACAATAATCAAATGCAAACAAAACATAATTCTACTAGAAGAGTACACCATAAAGAACATATATATATATATATATATATATATATATATATACACACATAAAAGCTTTACTAAACTACTCTACATGTTATAATACTATGAATACATGAGCACGAAAAGCACTTTAATCTGACATAAAACAAGTTATGAACAAACCACGTTTCTGGGGCTTTTCTGTTATAGATAAAATATTTTTCTAGGGTCTATATACTAAACTGAGGCGCATAAACAAGCCTACAATGGAGGGGTTTTCAATCAAAAATAGCCTCTCTGGATCATGAGTTTAAAACCAGAAAGGTCAAGGGGTTAAACATTAAAAGATGACATATTCTCATTTATTTTTGAACTGAGATATGGACGGCGAGTAAATTTTCCAAAAATGTCATGGACTGTATATATGTACAATTATATTTATAACCTGGCAAGAGTCGGAGAAACTGAAACGCGACGATGTTTGTTCTAAAAATAGGCGCGTTACCTGACTTTCGGTTATTATTCACAGATCATGCATGATGTGCCTTCATAGTTCTCGTTCAGCTCGTGCCTTTCATCGCCTATAGGACAAACTTGGGTGTACAAGGCAGCCGTGTCATTTCGGCAGCTGTCCCTACCTGAAAAAGACACACAATCTAGGACCGTGTATACAAAAGTGATAGAGATGTACCCTTGTAGGTTGTACCACCGGTTTCAGACACACCATCTGTGACCATATACAGAAGTGGTACGTAGAGACGTACCCTTGTAGGTTGTAGCACCGCCGTTACAAGTAGTAGGTGTTCCTTGTGCGGGATTCCTAGCTAGGATATTATGGCTTAAGCCTTTGTGGTTGACTATGGAAGAGATGTCCTCACTGGCTCAATTAGGGGCTAATATAAGTTAGTTAAATCACTTTGGCTAGTCTAGTAGGTCTAGGGCAGATGTGCAACCAAGAGCGGCCGAGGAGGAGGTGAAAGTGTGTGCACGGTTGACGGCTTGGATGGAGGCTCACTCTAACAACAGCTTTAGTTCCACTTACAGGCACCACTATAAAACAGATACTGATATTCTAGAAAGAACGTCTCTGTTAATCAACTAACTTATAGGCAATCGTCTTAAGACGTCCAAAATTAATTAATTAACAATGGCAAATTTCTTATAATTAATGTCTATCTCTTCAAATGGTCATTAGGACATTATTCTGAGAGTGTAGAAATCAATTAATAGAGGTGGCAGTCTCAATACAATCTACAGTTTTGTAGTTGAAACGTTTCTGATTTGAGCTTGTTTTAAGTCCTAAACATTTTATATTTTGAAATTTAAACTTCAGAATTTTCAAACATTACATGGTTAATACTAAATATGTAGTGGCCGACCTAATCTAGAAGTTTGTTGTTGCTAAGTTTTTTATCTGAAGTTGTTTAGAATCTTAAATAATTATTTTAATTTCACATATTTTAGGATTTAATTTTTAAAGATTTTCAAACAATTTTAAATGGAGGCATGTCTTATACCAAATTTGTAGTGCTTGGTAATATTTAAAACATTGTAGTTGTAACTATTTTATTTGTTTAATAACTAGAGCATACGATTTAAGATTACGATCAAAATGTTGATTAAAAAAAACTACACCAACCACGTCCCATAGAGATAGTGCCTTGACTCCTTGACCCCTTAAAAATGTCATTAACAAGTTACGACTAACGATAAACCATATATACTGGAGAGAGACTGCAATCCTGAGTCAAGGCTCACAGGTAACTGTGCACACTACACTAGTAACTATCACACAATGTCAATGTTCGATTGAGGGTGAGGTGATGAACTGGCAATAGCTTCCACACTTCTGTCACCGAATTTTTCAGTACCAACATCCGCCTTTACTCTGCGCTTGATGTCATGCGATCCATCGATTGCTCCTGCTTCGATCGCGTCTAGATACATTGCCTTGACCAGGTTGATGAAGCGCCTCCTGAAACTCGGTACTCGGGACATGTTGGCCACAATCCCTTGCAACCTATGAATAGATGGGTTTGTTACTTGGAGTTGATTCAGGTTTATTGTTGAAAGTATAGCATCTCGAAATAAGGGTGCGCTTGTACCTTCTGATTATCGCCTGCAGCTGACCTCTCTTTATATTGTCGTCTGACGGGAAACCGGAATCGTCCCAGTCAGATGGCTTCTCGTTCTTGTTTGTCATGATCAGCTTCCTCAAGCACATATCCTCGTCTTCAGTGATCTCTAGTTTCCTCATTTGATCCTTGATGACCAGAAGTGGTCCGAGCAACCAGTCAAATACTCTGTCTTTAGGCCAGTTGAAGTTTGTCACCTCGACATTATCAGCTACATGAACATACGAGCTATGTTGGTGAAACAAAAAGATGAAACAGGGACAGTGCATACTGAATTATATTGTTAGGTTTTGAAGTGGACATTCGTTCATATGTTGGGTACAGAGTCCTACATATGAGCAATCCCTCTGAATCAGAATTTGCAGATCTTAAGAGACACTGAAATAGACACCAGCAAGGTAATTTGATCCCCAACTTCTTGCATTTTCCTTTGGTGATATATTCCTCCATATCTCCAGCAGTGATCAGGCCCTCACTCAGTAATATTCTTCCATTCAGCTCACAGGACCGGAAGAACCAATCCCATATCTATTTCATTCAGTAAAAAAAGAGAGGCCGATAAGTCTTTATTGCTAGAACAGAGGTATAAGTGAGGCAAGATTATGGGAGATTGGTGTACTTGAATCGGTCTTAGTCGTTGGATTGTTTGCATGAATGTCTTTGATGGATGCAACACCCTTCTATGCTTATGATGGCCAGTTTGTTGCCTCTCTGCTGGTTCAGTTGTAACCTTGTGTCCCTCCTTGCCAGTTTCACACCTGATATCTGCTTTCCGATATTTGGGCCTGTCTGTCAAAAGTGGATTACTGACGAACTGAATAAATAATCTATGCACATGGAAGAAATGCCATGCAAGAGGTAAAATAAATTTTGAAAGGTAATGGAAATGTGAAATATACATCGAAACGTACCTTGGAAGGCACGATCCTTCTCTTAGGTAAAGCAAATCATTGGTGTATTCATCAAAAATTGCTACTGCTGAAATCATGTATGCAAGTCCCATTTGGAAAGAAGCCTCCTGTGCATAATTGTACAAGCACATGAGTACAGCTTACTTCGTGAGTATTCTTGTTTCATCAGAGGAATACTGAACAGACCTGATAAGCAATCAGTCCTGCACGAAATCCGAAAAAGAAGCTGCTGAAAAATGAAGCTAGTAACCCCCCAATCACAGCAAGTGGCCAAAGTATAATGGCCAACCCAGCAAAAGGCACACAGACAGTTTCTAAAAATGGTCCTTCCCTTCCAACTAAATCCTCACATAACCTTTGCCATCCTTTCAACAACATGCAGGGGCTTTTCCACAAAGCCACTGCGCTTATCATCAGCACATCCACTGGAACAGCGATAAAGGCAATGAGCGTGCTCTGTGGTAGATAAGACAACCTACATCAACGCACCGCATAATGTCAGTAACAAAACTGCACGCATGATTTGATCTTTCCTCCAGTCATAAATGTCCAAAATTTATGTAGATTGGCAACAAAATATTGAGACTACTAAATTATTAATGAACTTTATAATATACATAATCGTTTCATTTAATACAACATTCTTTTAGTTAAGATGAAAAGGGTTTGGCCTACACTGGATGTTAATGGATGATTTACTGGGCACCATGGTAACGAAGGAACCACTTGTCAGAAAAGTAAATGTCCGCACCAATGCACCAGCACCGGCTGGCTTTGTGAGCCTGCTTCAGTCATTCATTGGAAGACCATGAACTAAGCATTGAACAAACGACTGCACAGTCTGGTTTATAGCCCTCCACTGACAGCTGAAGTGGAAATGCAGATAGACAACATCACCACCAATACAGCAACTGTGGGGGTGATGCAATCTGATGGCACTAAATCCAACTGTACTGCTCAACTAGTGATTGTGTTGAGATACAAGGATAAGAAATTCCTCGTTAGCATCACAACTATACTACGGTACCATTACTAGCTGCATCACCCACAGGGAACACAAAGTAATCAACAAAGTAGTCAGCTAGCTGTCAAAAGTCAAGAACTTAAGGCAAAAATACTATCCAGTGGGCACAAGAATTCCCTTGCAAAAGAAATTAGGTGAACTGTCACCTTTCTCCAAGAATATGGGTTCTGATCTGTTCAATCATTTTGCAAAGCATTTTAAATAGCCCTTTTTCAAGATGAAGATGGAAGCATGATTTTGGTTGAACATGGAATGCAACCTTCAAAAAAGAAGGGAAGAGCATCCAAGGCCGTGGAACTGCCTATAAGGATCTGTCATTGTGTAACGCCAATAGGCAATAGACCCTAGTGATCTGGTCAGAAGAATCCTGGTTGCTGCTCTGTGATGACTTTCAGGGGCCTGTGCAGGTAAACATCAGTTTGCACAAGGCCCATCCCCGTTACATGGTCCATCCTGAAATATATTAGGTTGGAAACATTGAGCAGGATGAAGGTTTTCTTTATTTATTTTTTCTCATGGTCGTTTTCAGCATGTTGGGTTCTTAGTGGTACTTGTTATTGCTCTAGAGTGAGTTTGGTGTGGTGGTGTCATTTATTTTCAAAACTTTTGCTCCTGTAGTTGTTTTTTAGTTGTATTTTAGCAGTCAATCCTAAGCAAGTTGATGCAGTAGTTGGGTGTTTATGCCAGCAGTGAAGTTTTTAGTTGTGCTTAGTGATGCTCTGCTTCCTCCTGAGCAGAGCAGGGTAGGTGTTTGTTTCTAGGCTCAATTTCTAGATGAAGATATGCATGATTAGCATTTTGGGTTCTGAATAAGATGTAAGATGCCCAATAGTTGGTCTCGATTACTGGGAAAAGGACAACACAAGTTCAGAACATACTTGATGTCAAGAGGGGCTTCATCGTCCCCCATTTTCTCAATAAGATCATCCATGAAAGAGAAATATGAGTGGAAGCAGAAATCGGTGACATCACGGACAACCGTGCAAGTTCCACATATTGTGCTTACAGTGGCATCCTACAGCAATGACCAATGAGATGATGTCAATAAAACTAGTACATGACTCTGAACCTAAAAGGCACATCCATACCATAAAACAATGAGTCAGCCTGTCAGTGACACCCTCACCAACAGCCTCAAAGGTTGCCATAAGAGGTACAAAAACTCCATAGCCTATACCACCCAGAAGACTCCCAATGATAGCAAGTACTGGCAAGAGAAGCAGGGGTAATGGCAACAGTGTTCCAATAAGAATCTTCAACGCCAGCCCGATCCTTTCGGTTCTGCAAAACCAGAACTAACAGAAATGATCACATCATTGATTTCACTTTCATCAGTTCGAAAAAAAAATTGATTTCACTTTCATCTAATCAATCAGGATACAGATGAGCTGCAGCAAACCACACAAAACCTGCCAATGTAGGAGGGAAAAGTTACCGTACTTAAGAACACAGTAGCATGTCCAGATGAAATGTGCAGGCCAGAGACCAATAATAACCGCAGAGCTCCCGAAGAACACGATGGAAGCCGCAACCGGACCGATTAGGACAGCTGCAGAAAAGAGGAGTGGATCATTTGAATCTGCCTGAACCACACGACATAGACAATCGTTTACACTGAGCACAATCTACAAATGAAATGAAATCATCCACACAGAGACAATTCATAAATAAAAAAAGCTGTGGCCAATCTGCTGCTGTTACCTTTGATGGATCCCAGGAGCAGGAGGAGGATGAAGAAGGGCACGAAGGACACGAAGCTCCAGAGCTTGCCGAGGAAACCCGCAGGGACCTGCATGGATCAGATGCTTGGTCCTAACCGAAGCTTCGCCTTGCCCCGCAGATCAGTATCACGAGCTCACAACTCTGCAGCTCGTATGTGTAGTCTTCTTGGTGTGCCCTGCACTGGTAGCGAGAACAGGCTAGCAGCAGCGCAAAGAACAGGGGAAGAGAAAAGGGAGTTGGACGCCTGCAAGACGGTAGTGTTCATCGGCATGTGTGTGAGAATCAGAGGCGGTATGCTGTGGAAGCGTTGGGACTCCCCACGTGTTGGTTTGCATGAGCCACTGCGTATACGCGACAGTGTGGGCCCACTCCCTAAAGATGTTCATGGCATCACAATAGATTAGAGGGGGGAAATCATGACCTTCGAACACATCAGGAGGACATACTTGATTTTTTATTCAGGATGCAGACTAACCTGAAATCAAGAGCGTTGGCGCGTTGCCAGAATTCCCAAGTGCCGAGTCCGGAGCTACAGATTCCACAAACATTGACCAGGATATACGATAACAAAACAGGGGAACCAAATGTCACCCTGCTAATTATTTTTCCCCGTGGACAACAAACTGATAAACGTCATGTGAACATACAGCAGCTAGGAGAGGACTACATGCTACAGCAATGTCATAGTGCCAAACATTGACATATCTGATCAGCCGAAGGAAAGAGAGGCAAAATGGGCATGTGTCAACAGCCCGCACTGGTGGTTTCCTGCCAATGCTGCCCGTGACGATAAAATCGCAGCGCTAAACTTGTACACCAGTCAAGAAACAAAATGGTAATTGTTCAGATAGCCCATGGCCTCATTACAGAGCTATCTAATGTGGATGATCATCTTGTTGAAGAAATCCTTGTTCTCAGGAAAATACTCCAACAGCTCATCTTTGGTCACCCACGCGAAGTCCTTGCATTTCCCAATATGGTATTTCGTTGTGCCAACCACTTGTGACTTGAAAAAGAAACGCTGCGAAAAGCATATAACAGCATTAATGATTCAGAGAATTGCCAATGAACAGATCTCCAATCATTCAAAGGCTAAACAGAAACACAAAAGACAGTGCTGACAAGCGATGAGGAAACCATGGCAAGGATATAAGTGAATGAATTGCTTACAACACAAAAGGAACTACAATGTATTAGGCACCTTGTATGGTGAAACACTTGAATCCGTTTGTTCAACTGACATATGAGCCATTGGAGCATTGCCAATAAAGTATGTATGGTCAAGTCCCCCAAGAACAGATTTTAATGCAGCCTCGGCACACTGAAACAGAATCCAGTATATAAGAAACCACAGATAACTTCTTCAAAACAGTTGTGCATTTAAGGATGTGATGTAGGCAAAAGAAACTGAAAGCGGACTACATCATGAATTAATTGATAGTTTTTCATTTGTAAAATTGCAGAACTGCATACCAGTCGCAAAGTTTCTTCATTTTCGTATACTTTTTCTGGAAAATGCCATACAGGCTTTCCATCAGGAGCTCCGTAAGCGTTGCCATACAGCAGGAGATAAAGTTTATTATCAAGAGCTCGTTGTAAAGACCTACATAAAACAATGGTTTAGTAGGGGCTTGGACAGCGTAGTACTTAAAAGCTAAGAAATGCCATGGAACTAATTCATAAAATATATTCAACTTTCAGTGCAATTCTATGGTGACACGCTTGCAAATTGAAAAAAAAATCCTAATCATATTGATTATAAAGCTGCCCATGAAAAATGCCTATTGCGTCATCTTTGAGCAGACACAGAAAATAACATCAATGAATGCTTTAGCTATGAACCCATCCAATGATGCTCTCCTATTTCAGCTTCTCACAATAAGGATCGTGAATAGCCCTGTTGTGATCTGCATTACTTACCCTCAAAACAAAAGTAGCTTAAGACTACAACAGCTTGTACTGTAAACCATATGTAGCTATAAAAGTTGCTGTAGCACAGGTCATGATAGGCAACTAGCCAAGTACAACTAAAGCATACACATATTTGAAGATTGTAAATCAAAATCAATTATAATGTGTGTACCAGTGTAAGAAACAGAACAGGGAAGCACCAATGAATTGCTAAAAAATGGGAGAAATCCATAGCTTCCAGGGATACAAATTCCCTCCACAATCCATATTCCATATATCATTGGATAAATCCAAGAAATTCTACCACAAATCAAAAGAAAAAGAAAGACCTATGATTATTTCGTGGACATGTAATTTCATTGCACAAATGGAAGCCATATTTTAATTAGACATGTAATTTCATTGCACAATCACATCTGCAGTTTAACTAGTTTCATAGTAACTTAAGACATATCAGTCTCTGCTCAGAAGAACCATATAGAAACTGTTGGAGTACGAGTGTATTAGGCCCATGAGGCTAGGGCCATGAGGCCCATGTATGACATGTTATATTGCTAGCCTTCTAGGGTTAGCCCAAGTAAGAAAAAACAGAAAGTCCAACATGGTATCAAGCTAGGGTTTCCTTCCCTTCCTCCTCCCCAGCCGCCAGCCGGCCCGCCGCCGCCGCAGCAACCATGGCTGACCGCCCTCCTCCTTCTCCCTCCCCCACCTCTTTCTACGACTTCCCTCCTCTCCCCAACTCCGCGTCGAGGGCGCAGGTAGCCCGGCCCTCTCCCGCCGCCGCCCCGGGCGCTCCCAGCGCCGCCGCCACGGCGGCGGGCGCGGGTGGCCCGGGTGCCGGCGCGGGTGGACCGGGCGCTGGCGCCGGTGGCCCTGGCACGGGCGGGGGCGCAGGTCCCTCTCCCGCAGCCGCCCCGGCCACTTCCAGCGCCGCCGCCGCTCCTCTCCTCACGGCGGCGGACGCGGGTGGCCCAGGTGCCGGCGCGGGTGGACCGGGCGCTGGCGCCGGTGGCCCTGGCGCAGACCCCCCGGACGCAGCCGCCGGCGGCCTGGGCGCGGGCGCAGGGCACGCGGCGGCCGCCATCGCCGCTGCCGGCCTGGGCATGCCGCCGCGGGGCGCCACCGTCACCCCTCCCATCCTGGCGGCGGGCGTAGGGGCCAGGGGCGCGGGCGCGTCACCCATCGCAAATCGCCCCGACTCCGCCCTCGTCGCCGCCCTCGTCGCTGCCCGGGTAGCTGCCGCGGACAGCCAGGTCCGTGTGCGTGCGGCCGCCCTCGCTTGGGAGCGCGAACGCGATGCGGCCGATGCATTGGCCCGCCAGATCGCCAAGGCGGAGCAGCTCCTCATCCTCCCTGCCTCACCCGGCGTCGGGGCCACCTCCTCCGGCTCGACGGGTCACCGCGTGTCCCACACCGCGGTCATCTGGCATGATCCGACCGATCTGCTCGTGGCGCAGCTCCACTACCAGGCCGGCGGTGTCCAGAACATCCGGCTCCTCGTCCCGGTCGTCCTCGAGCCTGAGTCGCCCTCCTACGCCAGTTGGCGGGACCTGGTCCTCCTCATCCTCCGCCGCTACGCCCTCGACGACCATGTCCTCATCGACGCCTCGGTTGCGGTCCAGACCCCCACGTGGCTGCTGAAAGTCCCTAGTTTGGTTTTGGGTAATTGATGAAACCTAAGGACTAACCTTGTTTCTAAGTGGATGATTTAGAGAAAGGTAGTCCATGCCAAGTGGAGCTCAATGTTGAGACATGACATGAAGTTATGCAACCTAAGCATGGTGAAGATCAAGATGGGCTTGGCTCGATGGATCAGTTGGAAGTGTGAAGGGCAAGTTGAGGCTTCGAAGCGAAGGACCGTGCGACGGTGAAGCTTGGGCATGACTTGGCGCCGATGGACCGACCAACGGTGAAGAGCAAGTAATATCAAGATCGATGGACCAAGACCGTTGCATGATGACATGGAGTGTCACGTATCATGTAAAGGCTTGGCGGTTGAAGGATCAACAAAATGGGCTCAAGGCAAAGGTATAACCTATAGGGCCATTTTGTTTTTTGCACTCAAGACACCATAGAGGGTGTGAGTGGTTTAGGATCGATAGCCGAACTATGAAGAGGGGAGATCTTCGGTAATTCGGTTCATGAGTGCCACTAGGTCCATCATTTCATGTGATTGCATTTAGGGTCTAGTGCGCGATGAAAGTCCTTTGAAAATGCTTTTGAAAAATGCTAACACACATGCACATGGAGATGTCACTTGGTGGTGTTAGCACATTTGCAAAGGCGGCGGTATGATTGTAAGGTTGAGTTGGGTTTGGTAACCGCTCATCCTCCCCCCGAGCTTGCGAGGGGGGATTCGGCGCCTTCGGGAAAATGAGAGATATTTTCTATTGCGCCGGATGCAAATTCGTTGGAGAAAAGAGGGCGTCGTCGCGGGATTGAGAATGCTCATATTCTAAGCGTCGGACGCTGAGCGCCGGACGCTGGCCCAGCGTCCGGACGCTACACAGAGAGTATCGGTTGAGAGACAGAGCGCCGGACGCTGCGCCGGACGCTTGCGCCGGACACTGCGCCGGACGCTTGCGCCGGACGCCGGCTCGGCACTGTTCAGCGTCCGACGCTCATGAGAAATGAAGGCCGATGTTTCAGCGCGTGTGAAGCGCCGGACGCCAGGGTGTGCGTCCGGACGCTACTCAGAGAGGGTCGCAGAGCAGTTGGTGTCGCCGGACGCTGGCCGCCGGACGCCGAGGGGTACCGCCGGACGCTGACGTGTCGTGGGAGTCGACCGTTGGAGACTGAGCGGCAGAGGCGTCGGACGCGTCCGGCGCTAGCGGCAGACGCGTCCGGCGTGTGGAATCGAGCCGCCCGAGGGGTAACGGCTAGTTTCAAAGGATGGGGTTATAAATAGAAGGTGGCCGGCCCTTGTGGAGGTCTCTTGGCTTTTCTAACACTCTTGTGCATCCTTTGAGCTAAAGCTTCTCCCTCCTACTCATCTCCCTTGCTTGATTGCTAATCTAGAGTGAGATTGAGTGATTCGAAGTGCATTGCATGAGTTGATTCATCTAGTGGCACTTGCGAGTCGTTTGGCCGGTGATTTCTTGTTACTCTTGGAGAGTACCGCTCCTAGCCGGCTTGGAGGTTGTTTGGAGGCGTTGGGAAGAGTTGGTGATTGTTCTTGCCCACCTCCGGTGATTGATTTGTAAGAGGTTCTTGTGCTTGTCCTCGGCGGAGTGCCAAAAGCAACTCTAGTGGAATGCGCGTGTCATTGAGTTACCACGCTTGAAAGTGGTGTCTTACGGTTCCCTTGCGGGGGAGTGCCTTGCGGGGCAAGTGACTTGAGGGTCACACCGAGGATCCATCTAGGTGTTGGTCGACACAACCGGTGACGTAGCTTGTCGGTGCACAAGTGAACACCGGGTGAACAAAAATAATTGTGTCATCTTCTTGTTCCCGGTGATTGGTCTTCATATTGTGATTGTTGTCATATTGTATTGATTACATATCATCTTGGTGATTGGCAACATCTTCTCTCCACCGTCAGTATAAGAATCACCTCTCTACCTTGCATTACTTTCTAGCACTTATCTTGTGTAGCTTGTTTTAGAATAGTTGTTCTTGCTAGCTCTATAGATTAGAAAGTAGTGACATAGCCCTTGAGTGACATAGAGATCATACTTATACTAGATTTGTCAATAGGAGGCTTGCTCACCTTGTAGGCTAGGCAAAACCGCGGTTACGCCATTTGTTATACTAATCAAGTTTTGTCTAGTGGTTTGTAGAATTTTAATAGGCTATTCACCCCCCTCTAGCCATCTAGGACCTTACAGCTGCGCCTTGACAGCATCGTCCTCTCCTGGATCCTCGGGACGATCTCCCTCGACCTCCACGACCTCGTCCGTAACTCTGCTGACGCTCGCCGGGCCTGGCTTGCGCTCGAGGGCCAGTTTCTGGGCAATGCCGAAGCCCGTGCTCTGCGTCTCGATGCGAGCTTCCGTACCTTCGTCCAGGGTGACCTCTCCGTCGGCGAGTTCTGCTGCCGGATGAAGGGCATGGCGGACTCCCTCAGTGACCTTGGCTGGCCTTTGGAGGACCGCATCCCGGTCCTCAACGTCCTCCGTGGGCTCAGTGACCGCTACGCCCACCTCCGGACGTGGATCACCCGTCAGCGGCCCTTCCCTACCTTCTTGCAGGTCCGTGACGACCTTGTCATGGAGGAGCTCACTCAGGGCATCCAGCCCGGGTCCACCTCCGCGTCGGGGTCCTCCTCTTCCTCGACTGCCCTTGCTGCTACTCCTCCCAGCGCCTCGCCCGGGCCTGTTGGTTGGAACCTGGCGGCCTTGGCCAGCTCTTTCAGCACCATGGCCCTGACACCGCCTGTTGGTCAAGACTGGATCGCCGACTCGGGAGCCACTTACCACACCACTCCTGACTCTGGTATACTCTCTTCCGTTCACCCTCCTTCTTCCTCTCACCCTTCGTCCATCATGGTCGCAAATGGTTCGTGTCTTCCTGTCACGTCCGTGGGTGCCGCTGGCGCTCATGGCTCTTTTCGTCTTCCTGATGTCCTTGTTGCCCCTTCTATGGTTCACAACCTTCTTTCTATACGTCGATTTATAGCTGACAATTCCTGTTCCGTTGAATTTGACTCTTCTGGTCTTACTGTGAAGGATTTGGCTTCCCGGCGTCCTCTTCTCCGATGTGACAGCACGGGGCCCCTTTACACTCTTCGGTTTCCGGCGTCTGCTTTGCCTTCTTCACCGTCCACTTTGTCAGCTGCTTTCGCCGCCACTACTTCCTCCACATTTGGCACCGTCGTCTCGGCCATCCTGGACGTGATGCTCTGATGCAGCTTAGTCGTAGTTCCGACATTCGTTGTACTTGGGCTCACGATGAGCACTTGTGTCATGCGTGCCAGCTGGGCCGTCATGTCCGTCTTCCTTTTCATTCTTCTTCACATGCTACTCATGTTTTTGATCTTGTACACTGCGACCTATGGACATCTCCTGTCATCAGCATTTCTGGCTATAAATACTATCTTGTGGAGGTTGATGATTTCTCTCATTATTCGTGGACATTTCCCTTGCGTGCGAAGTCTGATGCTTTTCCCACACTTCTCCACTTCTTCACCTGGGTGTCTACTCAGTTCAGCCTCACCATCAAGGCCGTCCAGTGTGACAATGGTAGCGAGTTCGATAACACCACCTCACGCGCCTTCTTCCTCTCTCACGGTGTCCAGTTGCGCATGTCTTGCTCGTACACCTCCTCCCAGAACGGCAAGGCTGAACGCATGATTCGCACCACCAACGACACCATGCGCACCCTTCTGCTCCAGGCGTCGCTCCCTGCTCGCTTCTGGGCTGAGAGTCTGCACACCGCCACCTATCTCCTTAACCGCCTTCCTTCCGCTGCTTGCCTAGCTCCTACGCCACACCACGCTCTTTTCGGTACCCCTCCTCGATATGACCACCTTCGTATCTTCAGGTGTGCGTGTTACCCTAACACCACTGCCACCGCTCCCCACAAGCTGGCTCCCCGTTCGACTCTGTGTGTCTTCCTTGGGTATTCCCCAGATCATAAGGGTTACCGCTGCTTTGACCTCACCTCTCATCGGGTCCTCATCACTCGTCATGTGGTCTTTGATGAGTCCGTCTTCCCCTTCTCCACCACCACCACAACCACTTCCACCCCTGACCTTGACCTCTTCTCTCTGTTTCCCACTGACATGGTGGTCCAGCCACCTTTACCGTTGTCTCCTGCAGGTACTGCTCCTCTGTGCCCTTCGTCGGGCCCGTGCCCCAGCTCGCCGCCCACCAGTGACGCCTCTGGCCCTGCGCCCTACCCGGGTCCGGAGGCGTCACCCTGCGGTGCTGCTCCTGCCCCTACGCCCGACGCGGGTCTGGGGACGCCGACTTCCACACCTCCTGCGCGTTTCGTCCATCCGGTGCACGTCTACCAGCGTCGTGCGCGGGCAGCTCCACTGCTTCAGCCACCTCCGGTGGCCTCTTCTCCACCGGCGACGCATACACCACGGGTGGCCTCTTCTCCGCCAGGGACGCCTACACCGCCGCGGCCGTCGGCTGCCCGTGTCGTCCCACCGGTGTACCACCCACCGCTCCTTCACCGACACCCGCGGCATGTTCACCCTATGGTGACGCGGCACGCGGCTGGTACCCTGCGGTCCCGAGCTCTCGCGGCGATGCCCGGTGACCCGCAGGTCTCTCTAGTACCCTCTTCCGTTCGCGACGCCTTGTCGGACCCTCACTGGCGCCGCGCGATGGAAGAGGAGTACGCGGCTCTCCTCGCCAGCCAAACATGGGATCTGGTGCCCCGTCCGCCCGGCTCCAACGTCGTCACCGAAAAGTGGATCTGGACACACAAGCAGCGGGCTGATGGTACCCTTGTGAGGTACAAGGCTCGCTGGGTTCTCCGGGGTTTCACTCAGCGCCCTGGAGTCGACTATGATGAGACTTTCAGCCCCGTGGTGAAGCCGGCCCATCCGCACGGTGCTCTCACTGGCTCTCGCTCGCTCCTGGCCCGTGCATCAGCTAGACGTCAAGAATGCCTTTCTGCACGGCTCTCAATGAGACAGTCTACTGCAGCCAGCCGGCGGGGTTTGTGGACTTTTCTCGTCCCGACATGGTCTGCCGGCTCAACAAGTCTCTCTACGGCCTCAAGCAGGCCCCTCGGGCGTGGCACTCTCGGCTAGCTGCTTTCCTGTTGTCACTGGGATTTGTGGAGGCCAAGTCAGATACGTCCCTGTTCATCTATCACCACGGAGCTGAGACTGCCTACTTGCTGCTCTATGTTGATGATATTGTCCTCACAGCCTCCAGTCCGTCACTATTTCGCCGCATCATTAGCTCTCTTCAACAGGAGTTTCCTGTGAAGGATCTTGGTGTGCTCCACCACTTCCTCGGAGTCACTGTTGAGCCTCGTCCCACAGGGTTACTTCTTCACCAGCGGCAGTACACTTTTGATATCCTGGAGCGAGCTGGGATGACTAACTGCAAGCCCTGCTCCACTCCGGTTGACACACAGGGCAAGCTGTCAGAGGCCGAGGGCAACCCAGTGACAGACCCCACTGCATACCGGAGTCTTGCCGGTGCACTTCAGTACCTCACCTTCACCAGGCCAGACATCACCTATGCAGTGCAGCAGATATGTCTTCACATGCATGATCCCCAAGAGCCTCACCTCACTGCTCTCAAGCGCCTCCTCCGCTACCTCTGCGGCACTGTCGACTACGGCCTGCTCCTTCACCAGTCTTCCTCCACCGAGCTCGTCGTCTACCTAACGCCGACTGGGCCGGGTGTCCGGACACTCGGCGCTCCACCTCCGGCGATGCTGTCTTTCTGGGCGATAATCTGGTGTCCTGGTTGTCCAAGCGCCAGCCGGTGGTCTTCCGCTCTAGTGCCGAGGCAGAGTACCGCGCTGTCGCTAACGGCGTGGCTGAGGTCTCCTGGCTCCGACAGCTCCTTGCCAAACTCCACAGCCCTCTCTCTCGGAGCACGCTGGTCTACTGCGACAACGTCAGAGCGGTGTACCTCTCCACCAACCCTGTTCAGCACCAGTGGACCAAGCATGTGGAGATCGATCTACACTTTGTCCGTGATCGAATCGCCATCGGCGATGTCCGGATCCTCCACGTCCCGACCACCTCCCAGTTTGCCGACATCTTCACCAAAGGCCTCCCGTCCTCCACCTTCACCGAGTTTCACTCCAGCCTCAACATCACCGGTGGCTAGTTGCGCCTGTGGGGGGCTAGTGTGTGTGCTTCTTTTCGTGTTCAGTCTGTAACTCCGCCGCGCCGATAGTTCAGACTGCGGGGATGTGTTGGAGTATGAGTGTATTAGGCCCATGAGGCCCATGTATGACATACTATATTGCTACCCTTCTAGAGTTAGCCGAAGTAAGGAAAAACAGAAAGTCCAACAGAAACTAGACATGGAGATGCAAAAACTTACTTCCGGTCATTTGTTTTGTCAGCCTCGGTAATTCTTGGAGCAGGCACATAATCAATATGATAATCACCCTTACCCCTACAGAAAGGAAAGAGTTAGGATATTTTCCACACACAAATAAAAAAGGGTCACTCAAAGGGATAAAACTAAGAAGAAGGCCATAGTAAAACTTCCATGTATCAGAGCCAGAGGGGAACCATAGCTTATAATAAAACATAAAACATGTAGAGGCCCGATTCACGTAATGAAGGCATGTCTAAGTTCATTTATCACTTTGGGTTTTTTCATCAAGTTCCAATCTAGTCTGTTCAACATTCAAGTATGTCTATCATCTAACACAAGTCTATTTGCAATTTCTCTAAATTGTTCAACATTCAAGTATGTCTATCATCTAACATGAGTCTATTTGCAATTTCTCTAAATGTGACCCAACATGGGTACCTTTTTACGTTTTGGTCCTATTTTAATAGAGTAGAATCGTTTGTCAGCCACTACCAATAAGGTCATGGTATTAGGGCTGCCCCAATATCAGTTTCCGGATTATTGGAGAAACTATTATGTTTCTAACACATAAAATTCAACACGCTTTAAATCCACAATTTCCAAACTCAAATTCAAACATAACATATGGTCTAAATAAATGAATAATAAGCTAATTCAAACATAAACATAGGGCTTGTACACAGAGCATCACACACTCCCATTTCCACTCCCACTCCCTCCATTCTTGGTGCTAGAATTTGAATATGCATTGCATTTATTGACAATTGCCAAAAGACTCAGTAAGATAGCTTGTTACCTACATACATATACATTATGTCTAGACATATAGCAAACACTTTTCCTATCTTCTTGTTGCCTGGGTTTTTGTTTTCTGTCCAGGCGACATGAGTCACGCGGACGCGCGAGTGGGAGGCAACGCGCTGCAGTCCGTTGGGTCCGTCTCTTGTTATTGGGTCCGCCCTTGTTATTGGGTCTGTGTTGGGTTCAGTCTACACCCGTTAAACATCTAACGCACACGCTTCCTCCCGTTCCCCTCCAGGGCCGCCGCCGTGCTCGAGTTCTGGAAGATTCACTCGTCTCTGGCTCTCCCTCTCTCTGCCTCCTCCGGCTCCCTAGCATCCTCCCACCGCGCGTGGAGCACCGGCTGCGGTGGCACTGACGCGCATCCTCTTGTCATTCCCTTCAGCATCACCGTGCCCCCCAGTAGAGAAGCGGTGCACGCGCGGCAGCTGCAATCGAGCAGTGCGTGCGGGGCAGCGGCCGTTGAGCAGTTTGTGCGGGGCGGTGGTGGTGGAGCAGTGCGAGCGGCCGTCGTCCCTCCGCAGCGACGCCTCCCTGGCGTTGTCTAGCATTTCCGTTGTTGTGCGCCGTTGAAGGTGTTGTATGTGCCCACTACATCTCTTTCCTGTTGTTCTTCTGCTCATGTCTGTACTCGATCCGATTTCTTAATGCGCCGTAGATTTCGTGGATCCATATGGTGACGCACATGGATGGAGATTTGTATTGCGTGGGTGAGGTTAGAATGCTTCTAGGGTTTGTGTACTGATCAGCGATTTTTGGTTTTTTTTTTTGGAAATGGTGTGGTCATGTTTGGATCCCATCCTTGCTTGATTTGTGGATATATGACGTGGAGATAGCTAGAAGCTTGATTCGTTGTTATCTATAGCAAGGGTCAGGGTTTTTGTGATTTGTGCGTATATAAATTTTTAGAGTTGCCTTCTGTAAGGTGAGTGTTAATCTGTTATCTTCATGTCATTATCAGAAATTGAATCCTTGGACTTAAGAAATATCAGAGCTCTTTTTCCTGATATGATTGGGGCTGATTCAAATTAAACATTTAGTGGTCATGAGACGTGAAAAATCTATATGATAGTGCATCTATTGCTGAGCTTGAGTGCATTGAAACTGGTTTTGTGGATAGTACATCTATATGATAGTACACAATGGTGCAGCAGTTTAATTTAAGTTTGTTAGCTACTAAACTTAGTACGTTGTTAGCATCAGGCTGAATATTTTGATTTAGGTTCTGGACTGTTGTAGCATAGCTATTAATGGAGCATTGACATCGTAGAAAGTATTAGTGCTCCTAGGGTCACTGTCAGCTACTTAGACTGTCAGTGTCTTTTGTTCTCTATATTTATTGTGTCTGTGTCACATGCCTGACCTCTCTGTATTTGTTTGGAGCTAGAGCAAATGTCCTGATTTAATATTACAAATTTTCTCATAGAGTAGAACTGGAGCAAGCCCTCCTAATTATTAGATGGTTGTCTTTCTGCAATTTTCTGCAGCATGTCTAAGTTAGGACCCACCAGCTGTTCAGGATACTGTAGTGTGAAGTGCACTGACTTTAATGTAATTGTAGCATATTCACTACTTTGACTTGACTTGGTATTCAAACCATCTGAAGCTAGCATTGAAATCGTGTTGATACTTTTCAGGTCCTAATTTGAATGGTCTGTTTGGGTGGCAGTATGGTACAACAGCTGGTTACTCTTACTCAGCTAAGAAGAGCATGACTACCTACTTAATCCTAAGAAGGTATGGCTAGGGTTTACACTCCAAAAACCTTGGAAGCCTATTTGTGTGTGTAAGTTTGTGTTCCTAGGTAGGAGTAGGAAGGGTGTATGTAGCTGCTTTTTCTTTTATCTCTGTCTTCATTTAGATTCCAGAATGGCTCAACTGTTATCTGTCCTTGTTCTACGCCCTCCATTTTACTCCTTACTGATGGAGTTACTTCCCCCATCTCCCATTTAACCCCGCTTCCGCCTCCCTCTGACCCTCTCCACACCCCTCCACATCTATCTTCTACCTGACCCTTATTTTTTTGCGGGGACGATCGTGTGGCTGTTTGGTTGTGTGTTACGTCAGTTTCAGTTTCAGTGAGTTTTTATTTTTTTAGGCTCTTCTTTTCTTGTCTGTATCTCATTTGTATCCACTCTTTTGTCCATTGCTTCGTCTTTGTTGGTGGAGCATGAGCGATTTTGTAGTTTTCTTCAGAAATGGGGTGGTGTTTGGTAAGTTTTTGTAATTGCTCATGTTAATTAGAGTTTGGTTTGTAGGATTGCTCTAGGATTTGATGGGTTGTGGGTTTGATTTCTAGTTCATTTGATTTTGTTGGTTGATACAGGGTGGGGATTCATGGGAAAATAAAAGGTTAGATGATATGACACTAGGATTTGGTGACAGCGAGAGACGGCGTTATGACTTCATTCTAGATTTTGATTTACCTTGCTTGTTTCTTCGATAGATGATGTGCCGATAGTAAAAATGTATGTGTCTCATTTTCTTAATTTAATTCCTTGTATGTGAATTTAATTCCTTGTATGTAAATTGTTTTAAATTTTAGTTTGTAATACTACTATATGGTTGGTTTCTATAAATAATGGGCTATGTGGTTGTGGCCTAATTACATGTATACACAATATAATTGCATTTTCAATTAATAATTATTGCACAAATTCAAACGCGCAATTTTCTCATTTCTGAATTGAAATTTCTATATGGTATAGTTGTTGTATATTGTTTTATGTTTAAATGATTATGCCTTCATATATTAATGGTATTTCTGTCAACACACATTAGATGGGTTTATGGGGGGTTTTAGGGTGGGTTAGCCTACTCGATTTCATTAATTGTGGCTTCTAGAGTTGTTTCACTTAAGTTAATTTACTGGCTTTATCAGTAATGTTGCTATAAGCAGCTTGAGGCGTTATAGATTTGGTGCTTACTTCAATTTCTGAATTTTGAAATCTGTGTGGTGTGCTAATGGTCTATGTGCTCCCTCATCTTTCGTAGACCTACATAAGTATGACACCGTGAACGGCCACTGGAAGCACAATGACATCACCCTCAATAGACTCAAGACCCTTCTCTTCGGTGAATAGAGAGGTGTGTGTTTGTGCCAACACACACCTCTTATTTGTCCTTGTCATTTGTGCTAACATATTACAATTGTCTTTGTAATTATGCACGTTTGGGTTGAGAACTTTGTCTACTATCCTTCCATAGAAAAAATGTGATCTGTGGTGAAACATGTTAAAATCTGTTATTTGCGATTTGTGTCAGCCTACAACCACTTGTTGTCATTGTCCTTTCATAGAAAAAAATTGTCTCTTGTGATTTGTGCTAACATGATAGAAAAAATTGTTTCTCGTCCTTGTCATTTGTGCTAACATATTTTTAATTCTGTTAATTGTGCTTGCATCTTCTTTGGGGGGCTCACTCTTTTCTTTCCCAAAGAGACTCAGTCTTCCATATGTTTTTTAGGTTGTGACATGGCTGCACATCTGTCTATCTGTGCCAACAACCTTGGAAAAGACATGGCTGCACATTTCAGAGTGCAACACTCATATCTTCTCAAGGTAATTATGTTGTGCCAACCTAGGTTTAAGCGAGGCCCTATATGTTTCTGTCCCCTTTTTTGTTGCATCTATCTGTGTTTGTGCCGATCTAGGGAGAAAATTTGTCGTCTTTTGTCCTTCCTTAGAAAAAAATTGTCCTTTGTCTTTGTGCTTGTGCCGGTCTAGGGAGAAAATTTTGTCCTTTATCCTTCCATAGAAAAAATCCTTTGTCTTTGTGCTTGTGCCGAGCTAGGGAGAAAATTTTATCTTTTGTTCCTCCATAGAAAAAGAATTGTCCATTGTCTTTGTACTTGTTTTCTGTAAGATTAGTCAAAATTGTGTTTCTTGTCCTTGTCTTTGGTGTCTTTTGTCTTTAAACTTGTATAGGTACATCCCCTTCTCCATCTCCAAGCTCAAGCTGGCTGAGGAACATACTACCTCTTTGACCGCATGCTTGTGTGGTTGTGTCCTAGTTTGTGAATCCTTGTTTTTCTGAAATGTTGCCAAACTGCTGGTTGAAGCGACGGTGCCACTGATAACAATCCTTAAACTTGTGTGTCATCTATTGTACATGATTGGCCATCAACATTGTTGTGGGTTTGTCATTTGTGCTAACTCACCTTGACATTCTTCACACCAAACATCCTTTTTGTGAAGGCAGTGACATTCATTTCAAGGGATGCTTCATTCACTTTATCAATTTGTGTTGTCTACTGTTTGTCACTTTGTTTCAGGCCGGTTATCTATCATGTCGAAATTAGATGGTGTGAAGAATGTCCAAAGTGTTCCTTTCCTAATTTGCACGTTACAGACCCAAAAACTATTCCTTGTGATTCAAAAGAGAATATCCTTTGGCTCAAACTATAGCTCCGGATTTGGATCCTGCTTAATATACATTTCTTGATTGCATGTTTATTAGTAGTAAATTGCATATTTGTATTACTACAATTATAGTATTTGACATGTGCAATATCCATTGTCTTTGTACTTGTTTTCTATGAGATTAGGCAAAATTGTGTTTCTTGTCCTTGTCTTTGCTGACTTTTGTCTTTAAACTTGTATGGGTACATCCCCTTCTCCATCTCCAAGGTCAAGCTGGCTGAGGAACATACTGGCTGAGGAAAATACTACCCCTTTGACCGCATGTCACAACATGAAGAGGTAATCTATTGATTGTTTTTGAGGAGATGTGGAATTGGATTAGATGGGTTTGGTGGTTGGGGTGCTGTAGGGATTCATAGGGGGGAGTAGGTAGTGCTAGTATAATGATCAATTTGATTGTGCTTTGTTGTTGTTTTGATAGAACCAGATAGATCATTTGTCCTTTTTTGTAGTGTGTGCAAAGTGTTTTGTGTCTTTGTGATCTCCAATAGAAGGATGTGGTTGTGGGAGCTCACACTATCAAATTCTTGGACTAAGAAATCTAATATGTTTTTATTAACATTTCTCTAATGCATAAGTCTCTCTGTGTGTGGGCTGCAGTACGCAGCACATGGTCCTTCTGTCCTTGTGTCCTTTGTAAAAGCATCCTTGACTGCTTTTAGGACAGCAATTAGCATCTTAGGACAAGCATCTTAGAAGCATCTCAGGACAAAATCTTGACTACCATCTAGGACAGCATCTAGAACAGCATCTTAGAGTAGCATCTTAGCATATGCTTGACTGGTTAGCAGCCTATAAATTTGTATTCCCAACCCCTCAGGTTGGCATAGCATTGTGTGAGAAATAAACCCAGAAAATTGCCTCAACTCTGAGTTCTCTGTGTGCTATCCTCTCGATGAGATTAAGGATCCTGCTCACACCTAGAGCAAGGATCCAGAGACTGACAGGTGGTATCGGAGCCGTACTATCCTGTAGCCTGAGCATCTCTTGCTCAATTCCCCAAAGCTCTCAGCCAGCAGCCCCTGTCCAACCCCTTTCCCTTGCGGTGACGAGCAGCAGCAGTTCATCGGAGGCCCTCTCCTCCCCACGCAGCGGCCCGGAGATTCCTCATGTCCGCAGGTGCGTCTCAGCACTCGCTCGGCTCAAGCGCGCGGCGCCGGCAGCATGCCGAGCTCGCTGCGGCAGAGGAGCGCGAGCGAGCAGCAGCAGAGCTCGCTGCGCCAGCGGCCCGGAGGGCAAGGCTAGCAACGGCGGAGCTGGCAACAGCAAGGGCGGAGGAGGAGGCAGCAGCAGCGGCAGCGACAAATGCTGCAGCTGCGGCCGCAGCGGAGCTCAAGTCCCTGCGCGCCGATAGCTCCAGTGGCGCTGTCTCCGACGCAAGCATCGTCGACGTGGAGGCCGACGCAGCCAGGATGGCGGCGGATGAGTGGACGGCGACGACGAAGAGGAAGTGTTCGCCGTCGGCTACGTCGGCTACGTCAGCCGGTTCATGCAGCGACCGACGACGAAGCACCAGCAGGCCTTGAAGAGGATCCTCCGCTACGTCGCGAGCACCTCCGACTACGGCTTGCACTACCCGAGGTGCCCCGGTGCGGCACATTTCATCGGGTACAGCGACAGCGACCACGCCGGCGACATCGACACGAGCAAGAGCACCAGCGGGACGCTGTTCTTCCTCCGCAAGTGTCCGATCAGCTGGCAGTCGGCCAAGCAGCAGGTGGTGGCTCCGTCCAGCTGCGAGGCAGAGTACATCGCAGCCACTACCGCTGCTACTCAGGCTTTGTGGCTGGCTCGGCTGCTTGGCGATCTCCTTGGCAGAGACGCAGAGGCAGTGGAGCTCAGGGTGGACAGCAAGTCCGCCTTGGCCTTGGCAAAGAATCCAGTTTTCCATGAGCGCAGCAAGCACATCCGGGTGAGGTACCACTTCATCAGGAGCTGCCTGGAGAAAGGGAGTGTCTGGGCCAACTACATCAACACCCAAGACCAACTCGCTGACTTCCTGACCAAGTCCCATGGGCGAGTCAAGTTCTAGGAACTTCGCGCCAGGATCGGGATGGCTCAGATACCTCACAAGGAGTCACACAAGACTTAGGGGGAGAGTGATGGTAAGTCTCTGTGTGTGTGGGCTGCAGTACGCAGCACATGGTCCTTCTGTCCTTGTGTCCTTTGTAAAAGCATCCTTGACTGCTTTTAGGACAGCAGTTAGCATCCTAGGACAAGCATCTTAAGAGCATCTCAGGACAGCATCTTGACTAGCATCTAGGACAGCATCTAGGACAGCATCTTAGACTAGCATCTTAGCATATGCTTGGCTGGTTAGCAGCCTATAAATTTGTATCCCCAACCCCTCAGGTTGGCATAGCATTGTGTGAGAAATAAACCCAGAAAATTGCCTCAACTCTGAGTTCTCTGTGTGTTATCCTCTCGATGAGAGTAAGGATCCTGCTCACACCTAGAGCAAGGATCCAGAGACTGACATTCTCCACTAGTCTAGCTAGTCTAGTATCAGCAAAGTACTACTCCTAAGTACTAAACTTTTTTTTTTACCTATTATCTGTCTAAAATTTTTTAGGATCAACATGGAGCAGATCATTTTAATGCAGCCAGCCTCGATATGAGGGAGTGTGATCCTGTAGGCAACACTTATTTCAGGTACCAAAGGAGCACAACAACCATATCAGTTGGTAAGTTATCTAGACACCTTTCTTTGTGTGTGAAACTCTTACCACCTCCAGTAGCTCTTGGATGTATCATATACATGGGAACTGATTTACTTTATTTTTCCTGCCTGCAGTTGCTCCCATCTACTATGCACATCTCGAATCTGCTCAGGTCGGCCAGTTCAGGTACCAAAGGAGCACAACCACCATATCAGTTGGTAAGTTATCTCATTTGGCCATGATTTTACCATTTTGTGGACGTGGTTGGGTCTGAATCCTTAAGTTGTGTCGGGTGGTGATAAACACTCTTATAAACTTTTTGTGGCCCTTGGTGCGTGCGATGCCATAGGAAGACTTGAATCTGGTAGTAGATGTTTAGTTTTAGTTTGTTAAGCAAAATGTGGTTCAACGTAGCAAAAATATGTCAGTAATGGTCAATGCTGAGTTGGCTGTTCTTGTTTGTCACTTGTGTGCAAGAGGAGTGTCAGTTGGCACCATTTAAGACCAGCAAGGAGAACCTGATCACGGATCCTGTGAGTCTTCATTTGAGTTTATTCACTACTGCTTCTTCTATTTTTAGGAGAAATAGGTATATGTAGTCCATTTTGTTGCACATGGCACCACTCTAGTCCATTTAGTGACTAAGGTGAACAACAACAACAACCACCACCAAGCCTGTCAGTCCCAAGCAAGTTGGGGTAGGCTAGATTTGAGACCCAACAAACCACCCTCGGTCACGGTTCAGGCACGTCGATAGCTAATTTCCAAGCACTCCTATTCAGACACAGATCTCTAGGTATATCCCATTCTTTCAAATCTCTTTTTATTGCCTCCTCCCATGTCAACTTTGGCCTTTCTCTGTCTCTCCTCACATTATTATCTTGACTTAGAACTCCATAATGCACTGGTGCCTCTGGAGGTCTCCTTTGGACATGGCCAAACCACCTCAACCGATGCTGGACAAGCTTCTCTTCGATAGGTGCTACCCCTAGGCGATCACGAATATCATCATTCCGCACTCGGTCCATCCTCGTGTGACCACAAATCCAACGCAACATACGCATTTCTGAAACACTCAGTTGTTGAACATGTCTTCTCTTTGTGGGCCAGCATTCTGCTCCGTACAGCATAGCGGGTCTAATCGCTGTTCTATAAAACTTGCCTTTTAGCTTTTGTGGTATCCTCTTGTCACAGAGAATGCCAGAAGCTTGGCGCCACTTTATCCACCCAGCTTGGATTCTATGGCTGACGTCCGTATCAATATCTCCATCCCTCTGTAGCATCAATCCCAGATACCGAAAGGTATCTTTCCTAGGCACTACTTGACCTCCCAGACTCACGTCTCCCTCCTCCTGTGCAGCAGTGCCAAAGTCGCATCTCATGTATTCGGTTTTAGTTCTGCTTACTCTAAAACCTTTAGACTCAAGGGTCTGCCGCCACAACTCTAGTTTCCTATTTACCCCGCTCGGCTTTCATCAACTAACACTACATCATCGGCGAACAGCATACACCAAGGGATATCCCCTTGGATTACCCTTGTAACCTCATCCATTACTAAGGCAAAGAGATATGGGCTCAAGGCAGACCCTTGATGAAGCCCAATCTTAATCGGGAAGTAGTCTGTGTTACCATCATTTGTTCGAACACTAGTCACAGCATTGTTATACATGTCCTTGATGAGGGTAACATACTTTGCTGGGACTTTATGCTTGTCCAAAGCCCACCACATAACATTCCTTGGTATCTTGTCGTAAGCCTTCTCCAAATCAATAAAAACCATGTGTAGGTCCTTCTTCTGTTCTCTAAACCGCTACATAACTTGTCTTATTAAGAAGATTGCTTCTATGGTTGACCTTCCAGGCATGAAACCAAATTGGTTCATGGATATCCGCGTTGTTCCTCGCAAGCGACGCTCTATGACTCTCTCCCATAGCTTCATGGTGTGGCTCATCAACTTGATTCCCCGATAATTAGTACAACTTTGGATGTCTCCCTTGTTCTTGTAGATTGGTACCAATATGCTTCTTCTCCACTCCTCAGGCATCTTGTTCGATCGGAAAATATTGTTGAACACCTTGGTTAGCCATACTATAGCTATATCCCCGAGACATCTCCACACCTTGATTGGAATACCATCAGGGCCTATTGCTTTACCCCCTTTCATCCTTTTTAGGGCTTCTCTGATCTCCGATTCTTGGATCCGCTGCACGAAGCGCCTATTGGTGTCATCAAACGAGTCGTCCAACTGGACGGTGGTGCTCTCACTCTCACCATTGAAAAGCTTATCGAAGTACTCTCGCCATCTATGTCTAATCTCATCCTCCTTCACCAAGAGCTGCTCCCTCTCATCCTTAATGCACTTGACTTGGTTGAAGTCTCTTGTCTTCCTATCACGAGCCCTAGCCATCCTATAGATGTCCTTCTCTCCTTCCTTCGTACTCAAACGTTGGTATAGACCCTCGTATGCCTGTCCCTTTGCTTCGCTCACTGCTCGTTTTGCAGCCTTCTTTGCCACCTTGTACTTCTCTATGTTGTCGGCACACCTGTCATGGTACAAGCGCTTATAGCATTCCTTCTTTTCCTTAATAGTCTTTTGCACATCTTCATTCCACCACCAAGTGTCTTTTGAATCGCCTCTACCCCCTTTGGTCACTCCAAGCACCTCTGAAACAACCTTCCTAACGCAAGTTGCCATCTTCTTCCACATGTCGTTTGCATCCCCTTCATCCTGCCAAGGACCCTCTTCAATAACTCTTTCCTTGAAGACCTTTGCTGTCTCACCTTCTAATTTCCACCACTTTGTTCTTGCAATCTTAGGTTGTTTAACCCTACAGGCTTGCACTAGAAAGCGGAAATCAGCCACCAACAACTTGTGTTGAGATACTACGCACTCTCCAGGTAACACCTTACAATCGAAGCATGCCCGTTTATCCCTCCTCCTTGTAAGGACAAAGTCGATCTGGCTAGAGTGATGGCCACTACTAAAGGTCACTAAATGAGACTGCTTCTTCCTAAAGAAAGTGTTGGCTAACATGAGATCAAAGGCTATAGCAAAGTCTAAGACTTCCTCTCCTTCCTGGTTCCTACTGCCAAAACCGAAACCTCCATGAACTGCCTCATAACCTACCCTTGACGTACCTACATGACCATTAAGATCCCCTCCTATAAAGAGCTTCTCGCTATTAGGTACAGCTCTAACCAAGCAATCTAAATCTTCCCAGAAAAGCCTTTTAGCGCTCTCATCCTGGCCTACTTGGGGGGCATACGCACTAATTACGTTTAAGACCATATCGCTAATGACGAGCTTAACTAAGATGATCCTATCCCCTTGTCTTCTCACCTCCACCACACCATCCTTAAGGCTCTTATCAATCAAAACTCCTGCTCCATTTCTATTGGAAGATGTCCCTGTGTACCAAAGCTTGAAGCCGGTGTTGTCCACCTCCTTCGCCTTCTGCCCCTTCCATTTAGTCTCTTGGACACACAAGATATTTACTCGCCTCCTAACCGTTGTATCAACTAACTCTCTTAACTTACCCGTGAGGGACCGTACGTTCCAGCTACCTATACGAATCCTAGTGGGTTCGACTAGCTTCCTTACCCTTCGCACCCGTCGCTGATGCGAAGACCCTTGCTCATTTTTCACCACACCCGGGCGCCGATGTGGCGCGCCACTAAGGATGCGACGTCCCGATCCTTGCTCTCTTGACACCGTGCCCAGATCACGACACGGCGCGTCACGGGGGTGACGACCCAGCCCTTGCTCATTTGTCACCATACCCGGGATCCGGCATGGCGCGTCGCTAAGAGGGTTACGCCCCAACGGGAGTCTATTTGGTCTCATCTCCATAAGAAAGGCTGGTTTTGACGTCTGACTCGCCACACCTAAACACAACCCTCCTCCTTTACCCGGGCTTGGGACCGGCTATGTTGAGACGACTCAAGAAAGTCTTCCAGTCAACATAGGCGAAGTTTTAGTGACTAAGGTGAAATACATGTAAAATCATTGGCACATTGTATCTTTAGTGGCATCATGTGGACTTCTCCCATTAGCTGAAATCAGTACTAGCAGTCAGTGCTTGTGTTATCACAGAACTATTAGCTCTTGTTCTTAATGGACATCTCCCTTTACTACTAGTTCTTAGAAATCGATGGGCTCTTGTAGGTGGAAATGGTATATTTTTAGAGGAAATATTTGGCTGTTGCCTTGTTCTGTAAAGTGTTCACATTCTAGTAATGGTTCAGAAGTGCATTTTCTATAGATTTACAGTGAATTTTGTATATAGGTCATAAGGAAATATAGATTACCGTAAATTGCAAACTTTAATCTGTAAATTGCAAATATAGATTGCTGCAATTGTGGTGAAGAGTATATGAAATTTTGTTGATCTATGGTCCATATGCAGCAGTACTATGTATATAGGTCATCTTAAGAATTTTTGACTTGTACAGATTAGTGTCTACAAAGGAAAAAAGAACTAATTGTTTGCATATGTGTTTAGATCTGCCCTGGAGATGAACTAGGTGAAGACACTGCCCAGCAGGTTATGTAACTTGGTTATGGATTCTAGGCAAATCGTACAGATGAACAAGAACAAGACATAAGCAAGCAACTAGAGGACAGAAGCAACTTAATTTTGTAAACACTGCCCAGTTTGTAAAGCTCGTTGTTTATTTTGTTTTTTGTGTAGAAACTGCCCAGTTTTGTAAAGCCCGTTGTTTGAAAGCTCATTGTAAAAGCCCATATCCATTGAATTAACGGTCTGCAATTGTTAGCGGGTTTCGGAGTTTGGATCCGTTATTGTTTGCGGGCCCGGTATCCTCATTGGTGGTTTGGCGGAGTCATTGACGGACCCGTTTTGACACTCACCGACCGAAACAGAGCAGATCATAGATGCATGCACACAGAAACAGATCTAGCCATTAGATTTTGATCCAACGGTCTAGGATGTCGCCTGGGTTTTAAAAAAAAACCAGACGACTGAATTATAGCAAGTCCCTATAGCAAAAACTATGTATCCAAAAAAGCCAAAACAAATTAATGTTTGGAAAGAACCGCCTATGTCTTTTTTTTCGAGTACTAATCAAGACCCTACTGATGCACCACGAAAGCATACTCTTTTTCTCTCTTCTGGCAGTTCTGGAAGGTTTACCTGTGCTTATGCACAACAAAAATGCACTCATCCCATCCCATCCCATTTTAAAAACGAATTTGTTACCCTACCTTCACAGCAAAATCAGAACAACCAGGAATGGGGGTGGTGAATTAGGAAAAATACACAAGCGAGGGGCAGGGGTATCACCTTGAGTCGGCCTTGCCGAGGACCTCCTCAGGGTATTGCCGTCTGTACTGCTGCCTCCACCGAAATCTAAACAGAGAAACGAACCAAAGCCACGCAAAACCCAAATAAGCATAACGAAGCGAGATCACAAAAGGCGAGAGCGAACTGGATGAGCGGATCTTCCGTACGAGAATTCTTGGAAGGCGTAGACGACGGGGTGGATCTTGGGGATGACGACGGGGAGGCGCTCGAACAGCACCGACGCCACGAGCTTCCCGTCGGCCGTTTCCTTAGATGAAGCCAGCGAAGAGGAGGCGGAGGAGCTGAAGCCGCGCGGTTCCCGGAGAGACCGGCGAAGAAGGCCCGGCGTCGCCGGCAATCGGGGCAACATGGTGGGGGGCGGCGGTCGGGTTCCGGGGTGGCGCCGCGCGGCAACGGTGCGAGGGAACTGGGAAGAAGGCGAACGGTAGAACCCTGGTGGGCCTTCTGCCCTTCTCTACGGGCCGGAGCCCCCAGCAGTCTGCCCCCACTCTCTTTTGCTTCATTTTGTCTTCCTTTTCTCCAATTTTGGGGGGCAAATCAGTAGGCAGGACGGGACTCAAATCATAGGCAACTTACAATAAATTTTTACGTGCAAATTACTATACCGTAAATATCTGGGATTTTATAATTTTTTAAAAATAAATTCAGCAGTAGTAGTGGGAGACAAAAACCTATAAGAGCTTGGTGGATGGTGAGGTAGTTTGCTACGTTAAACCTTTTCACAAAATGTGACTGCTGAAAAAGTTTGGCGAGTAAGATTGAAGCAACACTTCCGGTAATGTTTAGAAAAAAAAAAGTCTATTATGTATGAGATAGTGCTAAGAAAGTATGACACATTGTAGTGGTCACAGCAAACCAGAACAGCTATAAAGAATGTTGAGCCATAACTGACCTTAGCCATAGCACGTTATGGTCATGAACTAAGTAGGCCCTAAGTCTTTCCGTAATCAGATACATGTGTATTAATAGGAGTCCTAAATTCATGGTAGTTGATTCAAGTGTAGTAAGGTTCGTGATAGTTGCTTTAGAGCAAGTGTACTAAAAGAATTGTATAGTGAAGTGGAAAAGAAAATAAAGGAAAGAAAACTGCAAGCCGCTTATACATGTTTAAGAATAAAAAAAATTTGTGAATAAATGAATAACTACTATATTAGCCTTACTCTTATGTGTCACACGTACATGGGCTTGGGCCATTGCGCCATCCAAAAGAGGGGCCAAACAGCCAGGTGCTCAGTACTTTAGAGATGCTCATAGAGGTAGGGGTAGTTTTGCGTACGTGTGTTTATAGGGATGAGTGTGTGTGCGTGTTATGAGCGTCTGCGTTATACTGTGTAATTTTCAAAAAAAACTAGGTGGCCGCCGCCACTGCTCCCATCACGCCCGCGTTAGGTTAGGCTTAGGCAGCTTAGGGGCTAAGTCTTCCCAGTACTATAAATATAAGAAGTCTTGTAACTATTAAATCTTTAAGAAAGGAAAATAGAAGAAAGACTTATGCCATAAATCTCTCCAGCTCTCGAGCCCCTCTCGCTCTCCACGTGCGCCTGTGCTGTCGCCACCACCATTGCCTTGTCCTAGCGCTGCCCTCTGCCATCGCCGTCGTCGAGGCCACATCGCGTTGCAGCCCTAGCCGCCGGCCTCCATCACCGCCCATGAGCCCTAATCGTCACCGTCAACCCAAAACCCTGACACTATGGAACTTTCTTCAATGCTTTTTTCTTTTTTTTGTGTTAGCTTTTTCCTAATTTTGTGCCCATTTTACTTTTAAGATTTAATAATTATTGATTTAAAAAACTAATCTCTTCGTTCTAAATTACAAGTCATTACAAAGATCTTATTTTATCATTCAAATTTAAATAAATTTATGATATTTTAAATTTCTAAGATTTTAAAAATAACTTAAAATTTAGAAAATTTAGAATTAAGACAGCAGGAGCACGAGCAAAGCTGTCGTTGATCATAATTTTTGTCGCAGAACTTCCCCTCCTTCGCCGGTCTACCAACGAGGAGCGAGTGAACGGCGTACCTTTCTCGACAACGACAAGCCGACCTCAGATAGCGAAGCCTCCCTGTTGTCCGCCGGCCGCCGGCCGCCCTGCTACCCGCGTCGAAACTGCTGGTGAGCCCCTCTTCCATCGCCACCGTCGCTGTTACGACTCCCGTAACCCTAGATTGCAGCGCCCCGCGCACCACAAACAAAGCCCACCCCCCCACCAACCAAAGTTCGCCTCCGCCCCCGAAATGTAGAAACCCTAGCCACCGTCGCCTGCCATGCGCCCGCTTTATTATCTGGATTCATGATTCTTCGTCTATATTGCAGAATTGGGAAGATGGAGGGTGCCGTGACGGAGAATGCAGCAGCAGTGCCCGTGGCAGCGGCGACCCCAGAAGCCGCTGTCCACTCGGATCAGCGCGTGGAGAGTGGTGCGGCGGTGGAGGACTCTGCGGCGTCCACGGTGGCTCCAGAGTCAACTGCTGACGCAGATCAGGCTATCGAGGACGCAGCCCCGGAGGACGGGGTGGACGAGTAAGTGATTGCAGATTTATGTCACAGCTATTGGTCTGTATCGTTGTATGCACATTCTTGGATGATGGTTCTGTATGAAATCTCAATTTGCTTTATAGAGTATTATGAAGATGTCTGTGTGGTGCAATTGATGTCACCAGGGATAAATTCATCCTAGTTTTGCACGATTTCTCATTGAGAAGGATGCTCATTTGAAGCAAAATCTTATAACCATGTACAAGCAAATAGCCCTAAATGTGACCAAAGTGGAAAAGTGACGAAGAAAGTTCCCTTTGTGATTGGATCAAAACGTGGGCATGGCCAGTTTCATTGCACAAACATTGGGCGAGTGTGCCTTTCTTTTTACCCGTGTGCACAGCTTGCATTGGACTGCTAAATTTCATCAGAAATTTGGAGACCTTTTATCTTGATGCTTTTTTTTTTCTCTCAAAAGTGCTGGAGAACTGCATGTGCATTATAGTCTTGAAAGATTAAAGATGAAAGAAAACAAGGATGACAAAAAAATCACCAAAAATAAAGCACAACAAGAGAAAGGAACAAGGGGGTGTCAAAGAGCAAAGGAGATCTTTTACCTTTATATGTTGTCATCTCATCTTTGCATCATATGATTCTTTACCAAGCATGAAAGCACCTTCCAGTTTCCTCCTTCAAGATATATTTGTTCAAATTTATTAGATTGCATAGTGATTTTTAATCTTGTAACCGCACATTATGTGCGGGTATGGCTTGGCGCAGAAATCCCTTCCCCAGACCCCGCACAGCGCGGGAGCCTACGGCACTGGGTACGCCCTTTTATTAGATTGCATAGTGATTTTTAATCTTGTAATTTTGAAACTCTTGATTCAGTCCAAATCAAGTAGTTTCTGCTTTCATCATAATGTCAACAAGACAATTCTTCCATTAAAAAACAGGTTTACTTCCTAGTTGTTATACAACATGGTATCTAAAATAAACTTCATCCGTGCATTGCTAAACATAATTTGGGTCAATCTTTTCATATACATGGCCATACTAAAAACCAAATATTCACTCAGATGCTATTGAAATTCGAATAGTGACTGCATTTCATCATGGCAACACCTTTTTTGACACAGTAGAATTTTTTGAATGGGCTCGAGTTGTTGAGGAATTACAGCACGTCCACTTTGACGAGGGTTCTTGTTTTCTTCCATGTTTAATCGCATCTCTTTGGCTGGTCTTTGTCTCCAATTTTGTCACCTTTTTTAATATGGTAGGATAGAATAAACATTGCTGGTCTTCGTCTCCAATTTTGTTTACTGAATTTGACTCTAAATTTACTTTGCCTATGAGCTTTAGTGAAATGCATTTTCATTGCAGGGATACAGTGACAAATGTTGATGTAAGTCCTGAGGACATGAGAAGCATCATTGAAGTTATAGCTGACACCGGAAAGTTCTGGTATTAAACTTCTCCTATACTGCCTCATAGTTTCCATTCATGGATGTGTTTTCTGTTCTTTTAGAGTTTTTAAAGTTTTAACACTGTGAGTACCTCCATCATTTTGTATGAAAAAATTAGTTTATTGCCTCATTTAAACTGATGGTGTATGTGTTTCATGGTCTTTGAATAGAATCTGTTGTAAGATGCTAACCAGGCATGTACCAGGGCACTAGGTTGACTATGTTTCTTGCATTTTTGTTTTAAAGCATTCTTGCTGCATCCAGAATACTGGGACAAATGATTGGAGCAGAACATTTATACTTGTGACTAACTCCTTTGCAGGCATGACTGGAGGTTCCTCAAGAGTGTACTGTCTATTCAATTGAAGCAGGTATGTGTATTGGGTTTGGGTATGTTGGCTGTACTGTGTGGCGATTTGTGCTGTATATGTTTATCATCTAAACCGATGTTCATCATGTGAAGGCCTTGGATGAATATTTTGAGCTTGAAATGGTGAGCCAAAATGATGGGCAACAGAGGTATTTCTCAGAGCTATTTACCCGGCTAAATGGTGGTACGACCTTCACACTTATTTTGTGCTATAAAGTTTGAGTTAATTTTTGTTGTTGTAGTGTCTGAATATTTTCAAGGTGGAATAGATCTATTATCCTGGTTGACTGTAGATATCAAATTCTTTTTCATTTGCCCTTTGAGTTATGCAGTAGCTCATGTTCTTAGCTGTGCATAAATCTAGCTTATTTTGGTCGTTAATAACTTGGAGCATTGAAATAGTACTCTTCCATGGCATTGGAAGCTAAACACTCTAACCTGCACTGCATGCCTTGTGATTTGCTGATTCAAAGATTCAATGGATATTATTGGTAAAGGAACTAGTGCTTGTAATTATTGGTGTCACACCTCTTGCATGAGTTTACAACTCAAAGTTGGTGTAATGGTGCTTTTATATTTATGTGATATAGCTATATCATACTACTATTCTTTTATTACTGCTGTAGAACATTATTAAGTAGAGAATATCATTTCATGGACCTTCTACTTATTTGTTAACATTGCAAAAGCATTTAAATATATGATTAGACCAATGGTGGTGGGTTTTCCATTGAAGCTCATACAAGGCCTACTTGCACATCAGTTAATTTATTTCTTACAGATAATTAGAGATTAACTCCTTTTGTGGACTAGTTGCAATACTTGTTTGATTATTTGCAAATATGTGATTGTCTGTTGAATTATTTTGCAGCCCTCGAGAGGTTTGAAGAGGGTCCTCCATTCACACTGCAAAGGCTTTGTGAGGTGAGACTTTCCCC
This sequence comes from Bothriochloa decipiens, assembly GCA_023333625.1. Taxonomy (NCBI): domain Eukaryota; kingdom Viridiplantae; phylum Streptophyta; class Magnoliopsida; order Poales; family Poaceae; genus Bothriochloa; species Bothriochloa decipiens. Next base: position 18,196,340 of record CM041644.1, on the reverse strand, counting down.
CTTTCATTTTGCTTCTAAAACTTGTCCTAAAATCTAGAGGGTGTTTGGTTTGAGGAATCAAACCATTCTAGAAGAGGTGGTGCATCATGAATCCATTCATCAAATTAGGTGGAGTGACTACATTCCTCATACTATTACTAATTACTCCCTTCGTTCCAAATTGTAGTTTGTTTTGACTTTTTTAGTGCATGCATTTTGCTATGTACCTAGATAAATAATATGTCTAGATTCATAACAAAATGCATGCACCAAAAAAGTCACATAGCTTGTGAGGAATGAGGTGATGATGTATCAACCCATTCCATTCCTCAAATAAAACAAAAAAAAGTGAGAAGATGATGGACTAACCCATTCCGCAAACCAAACACCACGTTAATGTCAGTGACACAATTACTTACAAGAAGAATCATTTCATTTATACCTTTCATTCATCCTATTTTGAAGCAAATAGTCTTACATTAGTTTCCATTGACAGATTTTGTTGGATCCAAAAGGAACATATACAAAATTATCAAAGCTTGCATTCGCCTTGGAGAAGGTTTGTCAGTTGAGCTTCCACTATTGCTTAGATATCGTTACCACACAGGTCTTAGTTATGTTATCGTGTACTCTGAGTTTGCCCTATTGATCTGAAGTGCAAGTTTTTTACTTGTTGGTTTACCACCTAAAGTGAAAATAATGTACCTTGGTTTGAGTTATGATTTTTTGAAACAACATCGAGTGCACCTTGATAAAAAAATATATAACAATTAATTTAAAATGTACCAGTTGCTACAGTTCTTCTGTACGTAAGAAAGACAAAATAAGGTTTCCCATGTCTAGGTGGACGTTAAGTTGAGAGTGTATCTGCTGAAAGTTTTTTTTTTCATTCATTATGTTTGTGTTCTTCTAATTTTTGTTCTGAAACATTCATTGCCAACTATGGTCTCTCTTGTTTGTAGAATCTCCTAGTTACATCAACAATAACGAAGTGCACTGACCCATATCCAGCTGCTCATGGGCTGCCATGTTCAGATTGCACACAAATTACAGAAATTTCTGGGCCTGCTGATGTCGAGTCTGTGAGCACACCTGAGCATACAACAGCAGTACCAAATGGAACAGAGCATGTAGCAGGTGATGGTGACGAAGAGATGGCTGATGCAGAAGCTGAGGAATCATCTGGTAGCCATGAGGAATCATCTGGTAGCCACGATGTAGAGATGCAGGAGGACAAGCCTGATCAGGTTGATAATGTTAATTCGGATGCTAATCCTGGTGCTGCAGCTGCTCCTGAAGCAGTTAATGCCAGTGAATCCACATCGCAGCCACAAAGTTAAGCTTACTAGAAAAGGAAGTCATAGAACCAAGTTTCTAGTACAGCTGAACATTTAGCAATCTGTGTGTTGCTCACCATCTCTTGGGATTCGCTCTCCTAGCCTCTTCAAACAACCAGAAAGAGAATGTGGATTCAGAAGCTTACAGGAATTAGTTGATCTTACTAGAAGTTGGTCGCCTGAAACACTTTAAACTTTCCAGGAGATGCTTACTCACAAAGGCCATGGTACGTTTTGATCAATTGCACCTTCGTTTCTGAGGCACCACATCGGTTAGAAAGTCTGTACGGGTTGCCAAAATCCATGAAAGATGAGTAAAGTGGATTTCAGGCACGTCTACTCCAGTATTTATTAGTGAACCCTGCACAAAATCTCAGTCCATCATTTCATTTGTAATGACTATGCCCTGATGTGTCAAGCAGCCATCAAACATTTTGTACCACGGATTGTCCATGCCTGCAATGTGCTTTAGAAGCTACAATTGGCTCATTGCTGATGTGCACTAGATTCATGATGATAATGCTAAATTTGTCTTCATTTTCTAGTTTCCTAGTACTAGAGCAAATATTTATCTTTGCTTGAAAGGTCAACAACTCATAAGGGATGGGCTGTGGGAATTCATCGTTTATTTCTTAGCATGAGACTCCCCATGTCAGCGTTGCTTACTCTGCACTCGCGAGGTTTGTCCATGCCGCTATTCTGTGCTGCGAAGCCACTGGCACTAATCCTTTGCGTGCTACACCAAAAGTGGGGTTGCCCCGGTTTCTCAGATTTGGATGTATAGGGACAACCCTTATCTTAGCGGAATATTTCATAATATTCCCTGACTGGGATAACTGCCCTGTGAATTAAACACCATACGAACGGTTCCAAATTCCAATCCACTCCAACCTTCTAACCAGACACATGCTAAAAGAATACATCAATTTCTTTATTCAGAAGTGTATCCATCTTATGCTTTCTTCCCCATGTCAGGTGGTGGAGAGCGATACTCAAATGTGAAATGTAACTACGATGTTGTGCAATGGTCATGTTTCTATCAACTGATGACGCAAACTCTTGCATTTGTGTTGGTTTTGGATTGGTTCTTTGGTTGGGCGTAGGGCAACAATGTGAAATGAAGATAACTGTGTGTCTATCTTAGCTAAATTTTCTAGTTATTCTTCGTTTCTTTTAAATGGGTATTTCGGGCGAAGTCATGGATAATGGCTTTTGTTATAATAATTTTATTTTAAAACATTGATATGGTCCTTATCGAAAACAAGTTTTTTTTTGTGACTGAATGCAAGTTTAGTTGGCTCATTGTTATTAGGTTATAGTATGTGTTGTTTGGTTAAGAAAATATAGTGTGACAGACGCCTTTGTTTTATAGCTTGATACCAATTTGTTTCCAGCTCCATGGTTAGCTTCTCAAGATTCATATGGATGTTCTTTTTGAATGACAAGAGCTGAGTTTTCAATATATTCAAATCTTTCATTGAGAGGGTTGAAAATGAGTTTGAATTGAAAAAAAATAGAAAGTGACAGATAGTAAATTCATTAATACAAGAAATGGATAAGTTATGTCATAAGTTGAGAATCAAACATGAGTTTTCGATCAAATAACTCCATAATCAAATGATTTTTGTTAAGAGAAAGAATACGACTCTAATTGATATAGCAAGGTCTATACTCCCATGTTGTGCAGTTCAACGGGTGGCATGGGAGTCTCCCTCAACCATGGTAATGTGAAGTGCCATGCGTGACACATTCTCGAGTAGGTGGAATAGTATGGTATAGTTCTGCCTCACGCCAACGTTGCTCGCAGACAATATCCTCACCCCACCATGACCCCGTTAGAGCTCGAGCTTGGGCAGGTGGGAGTGGTAAAGAGATTGAGGAGGAAGAAAGAAAGGGGTCAAAATGGACCCTCTCGCGTGTGTCTTCATTTGAACTTGCCATGCCACCTCAGCAAATTTTGCAAGAAATATAATGTACAGTAGCTTCTATTCAACGACAAATATACCGGTCTAAAACCAATAACAGAACAAGCAATGATGACAAAGTCAATTTTGCCATAGAATAATAAATGTCCCCTTTGACATGAGCAACAAATGTCCCCTTTGACTTGAGCAAGCTCAGGCCTCCGCCAAACTGTAACAACCCCACCACCTTCCCGACCCCACGGTCGTCTTCCCGGGCGCGCCTGGCCCCGCCGCCGCGCTACCGCCCTGCTCCTACCCGCCGGCGACATCGCCCTTCCACTGCGCCCCGTACATCCAATACACGAGCGAAGCGACCCCCACGGTTTCCATTCCACCACCCAGCTGCAGCTGCGGCCTCGTTCGCCACTAACCCCACCGCAAAACCGTATCCCGAACTCCGGCCCCGGCCCTAACCCGGGGGCGCGGCTGATGCAGCTGCTAGGAAACACCGCGCCCACCCACCTCAAGTCGGCTTCGTCTGCGCCGCCGGTGAGGATGCCCAGCAGCAAGTTGCCACGAGGGAGGCTGCTGGGTCCCGGGGACCGGGCGGTGCACGACGTGGAATCACGGCTACCAGGGGAGGCGGAGCCGCCGCAGCTCGAGGTGACGCCGATAACCAAGTACGTCTCGGACCCTGGGTTGGTCCTCGGCAGGCAGGTCACGGTGAACAGGATCTACATCGTGTACGGTCTTAAGCAAGGCAACATCCGCGTGCTAAACATCAACACTGCACTCCGCTCGCGCCAAAACATGGAGGTAAACACCAGGTCGCGATCGGAGACCATGGACTGCGGCACGCCGTGAAGGCGGACGATGTCGGCGAAGAATGCTTGCGCCACGGACTCGGCGGTGTACGGGTGGGCGAGGGCAATGAAGTGGCAGTACTTGCTGAGGCGGTCGACGACGAAGAGGATGACCGACTTGCCGTTGACCCGGGGTAGAGCTTCGATGAAGTCGAGGCCGATGTCTGCCCAGATGACGGTGGGAACGGGCAAGGGCATGAGGAGTCCCGCCGGGTTGAGGTGCTCGGACTTGTATCGTTGGCACGTGACACACTCCCGCACGAAATCCTGCACAACACGACGCATGTTGGGAAAGTGAAAGTCACGGCGGAGTCGGTGCAGGGTGCGCTGAACGCCTTCGTGGCCGTCATCATGGACCGCCGCGACGATTTCCAGTAGCAGGGGCAACGAGGGCAGTATGTATAGGCGCCCATCGTACAACACCATGTCATCGACCACCGTCCAGGGTGCGGTGCACGTTCTGGCCCGTACGTCGTCGTGGATGGCGACCAAGGCGGGGTCGATGGCCTGAGCGTAACGAAGACAGGCGATGAAGTCGAAGCGTGGGGCCGATAGTGCGTGTAGGCCGCCCAAGATGTCCTCCTCAGCGTCGCGATGGGAGAGGGCATCTGCCACAGTGTTAGTTGCCTCGGACTTGTACTCGACGGCGAAGTTGAAGCCGAGCAGTTTGCCGACCCAATGGTGTTGCGGCATGGTGGCGAGGCGCTGGTCCAACAGGTACTTGAGGCTGTAGTGGTCCGTCTTGACGAGGAAATGGCGGCCCACAGATACGGCCTCCAGTGCGGCATCGCGAGCACGAGACCGATGATCTCCTGCTCATATGCCGCGAGGGAGCGATGCCTTGGCGCGACGGGACGGCTGAAGAATGCGATCGGATGGCCTTCCTAGAGCAGCACGGCGCCAAAGCTGTGTGTAGACGCGTCACACTCGACGACGAAGGGCTTGGTGAAGTCCGACAAGGCCAACCCGGTGCCGAGGTCACGACCCCTTTGAGGGCACCGAACGATGTCTCCGCATCAGGGTTCCACGCGAACCCCTCCTTCTTGAGGAGTGCCGTGAGGGGCGCTGCAATGGCACCGTAGTTGTGGACAAACTTCCTGTAGTAGCCCGCCAAGCCGAGGAAGCCACGCACCGCACGAGCCGAGCGAGGACGAGGCCAATCTTGGATGGCCTCGACCTTGGCAGGGTACATGGCGACGCCGGCCGCGGAGATGGTGTGGCCGAGGTAGGCGACGGAGTCCACACCGAACGAGCACTTGGACCGCTTCACAAACAGGCGGTGCTGGCGCAACAGGGAGAGGACGATGCGGAGGTGCCGGAGGTGATCCGCCCAGGTGGTGCTGTAGATCAAAATGTCATCAAGGAAGACAAGGACAAACCGTCGGAGGTAGGCATGGAGGATATCATTCATCAGTGCCTGGAACGTTGCCGGGGCGTTGCAAAGCCCGAACGGCATCACCAGGAACTCGTAGAGGCCATCATGGGTGTGGAACACCATCTTTCGGATATCCTCCGGTCGCATCCGCACTTGGTGGTACCCCAAGCGCAAATCCAGCTTGGTGAAGAAGCGGGCGCCGTGAAGCTCGTCGAGGAGTTCGTCAACGACGGGAATAGGGAAGGCATCCTTGACGGTGAGGGCGTTGAGGGAGTGGTAGTCGACGCAGAACTGCCATGAGCCGTTGGCCTTCTTGACGAGGAGGACCGGGGAGGAGAAGGGCGAGTCGCTGCGATGGACGACGCCCTGCTCGATCATTGCGGCGCACTGGCGTTCCAGTTTGTCCTTGTGGGCCACCGGGTACCGGTACGGGCGAACAGCAACGGGGGCGGAGCCGGGCTTGAGGACGATAGCGTGGTCTTGGGTCCGCTGGGGTGGAAGGCCCTTCGTCTCGGTGAAGTTGTCCTTGTAGGCGGCCAGGAGCTCGTCCAGGAGCGTCCCACTGGCCGCGACGATGGTGCGCAGTTGGGCTGTAGCGGACGAAGGCACGCCCGACCAACAGATGGAGCGCCCATGATGCTGGAACGACATGGACCTAGTGGTGAAGTCCCAAACGATGGCCCCAACGTCCCCAGCCACCGTGTACCGAGTACCATGTCATATCCTACGAGAGGCATAACAAACAGATCGGTGTGGAATGTCGTGTCGGTGATGGAGAACGGGGCGTCTCGGATGACGCCAGGGCAGGCCACGCGTTCGCCGTTGGCGATCGTTGCCGTCATACACAGACAGGCCTGGACAGGCAGCCCTGTGCGTCGCGCTGCGTCCTCGCCAATGAAGTTGTGGGTGGACCCGCTGTCGAGCAGGGCGAGGAAGGACGCGCCCCTGACGGACACCGTAACTTGAATCGTGTCGGCGATGGGTACTCCCGTGACTGCATGAAGTGAGAACACCGGGGACTCCGTGTCCGCCGAGTCCTCACCCGCGGCAGCGTCGTCGTCGTCGTCCACGGTGCAGTCCAGGAGGAAGAGGCACTTGCACACCTTGTTGTAGCCCCGGCTGTACTTCTCATCACAGTTGAAGCACAGCCCTAGGCGGCGTCATTCCTCCTGCTCGGCCTGGCTGAGCCACCGCACTGGTCGCCCCTCGACAGTAGTAGTGGTCGCAGCTGCCTTGGACGCCGGGTGTTGGGGCAGGACCAGCCGTGTCCCCGGCGTGGGCAGGACGCCCCGCGCAGGAGCCTTGGCCGAGGCAGTAGTGTACTGCTCCATGAGCTCGAATTGTCGAGCGAGACTCATTGCGGCGGTGAGAGATTGCGGGTTCTGGGTTTGGATGGTGAGGCTCAGCGAGGGCAGGAGGCCACCCGTGAACAGCTGGACGCGCTGCTCCTCGTCAAGACAGTCGGCGCGGGGTAGAAGGGCCTGAAACCGATCTTGGTACTCCTCCACCATGCCCGTGCGACGGCACGATGCGAGCTCGAAGAGTGGAGCCGATCTGAGCGGCGGCCCATAGCGAAGGTTGAGGAGCTCCTTGAAATGCATCCACGACGGAGTGCCCTCATCCGCTTGTACTTGCATGTACCACATCTGCGCCCCATCGGTGAGGTTGTAGGATGCCATCCACACTCGCTCTTCCGGCATGATGCGCTATTGGAGGAAGAAGGACTCGCACCGGTTGATGAAAACTAGTGGGTCGCTCTTGCCGTTGTAGTGCGAAAAATCCGGCCGCCAGTGTTTGGGCGGTCAGTCTTGGTGGTGCTGGCCGGAGCCCGGTCGCGCGCCGAGTGCAGAGGAATCGGCGATGGAGAGATCAACGATCGCCTTGGCGTTAGCCTCGATCGATTTTTGCATCAATGCCACATTCTTGGTGAGCGCCTTGATGGAAGCCTTGAGGTCGTCACCCATGTCGTTGGCAGAGCAGGAAGCGACGGACGACGGGGTTGAAGATGCGGCGGCGGCGGCTGGTGGTGGTGCGGGGTTTGCGGCGGTAGGTGGTGGGGCTGGTGGTGAAGAGGATCGATGTGACCGTGATACCAGGTTGTCAAGGGCCTCAAACCCTAGGATAGCACGACCCCGACTATGTAGCTCGTAGTCACGATCCGTCTTCTCCGGCGAGGTTTACCACTCCGCCGCAGGCTTTGTTGAACAGGAAGGAGAGAGGGGTTTAGGGATAATTCATTGCTTGATTCATAAACATCTTGTCACCAGATACATATAGCCATGCGGCCAGCCAAATGGTGACTAATCACTCCTTGGTTCTAGGGACTTAACAAACTAACAAATCCTATCTTTTCATCCTAGCCACTGCTCGCTGGAACGGCCTAACTCGCGCGGCTCGTGTGTTCCACAGCCCCGCGTACGTCGCGGTTGCGCTGGCGCCTGACGTAGCCTTGGCCCCACATGACACCCTTTGTCCCATAATACTTGACCTTCTAGCATTCATTTGTCCCAAATTAGTTGTCATTCTCACTTCCCAATGCACCTTTCTCTTTTCCCCCATGCACCTCCCTCTCTCTATATCTCTCATTCTCGTTTCCTATGAACTACACCTTTTTCACTCCTTAATTCCTGTGCTGAGAACTAAAAGGTCATCTATTATAGGATGGAGGGAGTATGATGTAAGTATCAGTTCCATCAGTTTGTTATGCAGAAGCTGGTTCTTCTTCCCCATGTTCCATCTGTAGATTCTACATCAAAGATGAATCTGGCTGGATCTCTAGTTGTCTTAACAACAACAACAACAACAACATAGCCTTTTGTCCCAAGCAAGTAGGGGTAGGCTAGAGATGAAACCCAAAATAGGCATGAAAACAAAGAACACATAAATGGTACAAGAAAAAAATTACGGTTCAGGCACGTTAATTGCTAGTCTCCAAGCGCTCCTATCCATAGCTAAATCCTTAGGGATATTCCACTCCTTAAGGTCTCTCTTAATCGACTCGTCCCAAATCAGTTTAGGTCGACCTCTACCTCTCTTTACATTATCGACCCGCTTTAGAACCCCTCTACGCACCGGTGCCTCAGGAGGCCTCCGTTGGACATGGCCAAACCATCTCAACCGGTGTTGAATCAATTTTTCCTCAATTGGTGCCACCCCAACCCTATCCCGAATATCGTCATTCTGGACTCTATCCCTCCTTGTGTGCCCACAACACCATCGTAACATACGCATCTTTGCTACACTCAATTGCTGGATATGTCGCCTTTTTGTAGGCCAACATTCAGCACCGTATAACATCGCGGGATGAATCGCTATCCTATAAAACTTACCTTTTAAATTCTGAGGCACCCTTCTGTCATAGAGGACGCCTGAAGCTTGACGCCATTTCAACCAACCGGCTGAAATTCTATGCCTAACATCTTCATCAATGTCACCATCCCTTTTTAGCATCGATCCTAAATACCGAAAAGTGTCCTTCTTGGCCACCACTTGCCCATCGAGGCTAACGTCTCCCTCCTTATTCCTAAGTCTAAACCCTTTCGACTCTAATGTGTGCCTCCATAGTTTTAACTTCCTATTAACCCCTGCTCTAGTCTCATCCACTAGCACCACATCATCAGCAAAGAGCATACACCAAGGGATATCACCTTGTATGTCCCTTGTGACCTCATCCATCACCAAAGCAAATAAATAAGGGCTCAATGCCGACCCTTGATGTAGTCCTATTTTAATTGGAAAGTCACTGGTGTCGTCATCACATGTTCGGACACACGTCACCACATCCCTATACATATCCTTGATGAGGGTGATGTACTTAGTTGGGACTTTGTGCTTTTCCAAGGCCCACCACATGACATTTCTTGGTACTTTATCATATGCCTTCTCGAGGTCAATAAAGACCATGTGCAAGTCCTTCTTCTGCTCCCTATACCTCTCCATCAACTGTCGTAATAAGAAAATTGCCTCCATGGTCAACCTACCAGGCATAAACCCAAATTGGTTTTGGGTCACACTTGTCACTCTTCTTAGGCGATGCTTGATAACCCTCTCCCAGAGCTTCATCGTACGGCTCATCAACTTAATCCCACGGTAATTAGTACAACTTTGAACATCTCCCTTGTTCTTGAAGATCGGTACTAATATACTTCTCCTCTATTCTTCAGGCATCTTGTTTGATCGGAAAATGAGGTTAAAAAGCTTAGTTAACATACTATCGCTCTGGCACCTAGGCATCTCCACATCTCAATGGGGATACCATCAGGGCCCATCGCTTTACCTCCCTTCATCCTCTTCAAAGCCTCCCCGATCTCTGCCTCCTGAAATCTCCTCATGAAACGTCTGTTGGTATCGTCAAATGAGTCATCCAACTCGAAGGTAGGACCCTCATTCTCCCCATTAAACAACTTGTCAAAGTACTCTCTCCACCTGTCCTTGATCTCCTTATCCCTCACCAAAAGTTGATCCATCCTATCCTTGATGCATTTGATTTGGTTGATGTCACTCGTCTTCCTCTCGCGGATCCTAGCCATCCTATAAATGTCCTTCTCCTCTTCCTTCGTACCTAGTCGCTGATAAAGGTCATCATACGCCTGACCTTTTGCTACACTCACCACTCGTTTTGCAGCCCTCTTCGTTATTTTATATCCCTCAATATTGGCTGCACTCTTGTCATGATGGAGGCGCTTGAATCACTCCTTCTTCTCCCTAATAGCCCTTTGCACCTCGTCATTCCACCACCAGGTGTCTTTTGCTTTCCGTTTGCCTCCTCTACTCACTCCAAACACATCCGAAGCCACCTTCTGAACACATGTTGCCATCTTTAGCCACATGTCATCTGCATCTTCTCCTTCTTCCCACGGCCCCTCATCTAGCATCCTCTCCTTAAATGTTTGTGCTGCTTCCCCCCTAAGCTTTCACCATTTTGTTCTCGCAATCTTGGCCCGATTGTCCCGATGGACGCGTACCCGAAAGCAAAAATCCGCCACCATAAGCTTGTGTTGAGGGACAACACACTCCCTAGGTAACACCTTACAATCTAAGCAAGCATGTCTATACCCCCTCCTTGCAAGGATAAAGTCGATCTGACTCAGGTGTTGTCCGCTACGAAAGGTCACTAGATGGGATTCCCTCTTCTTAAAGACGGTGTTCGCTATCAACAAATCGTAGGCCAACGCGAAGTTCAAAACATCCTCCCCCTCTTGATTTGTACTACCATACCCGAAACCCCCATGCACCCGCTCGAAATCTACATTAGTCGCACCCACATGGCCGTTGAGGTATCCTCCTATGAAGAGTTTCTCGCTGATAGGCACTGTACTAACCATGCTATCGAGATCTTTCCAAAACTGCCTCTTGGTGCTCTCTCAAAGACCTACCTGTGGGGTATAGGCACTGATCATATTCAGAACCAAATCTCCAACTACCAACCGGACTAGGATAATCCGGTCGCCTTGCCTCCGCCCTCAACTACTCCATCCTTAAGGCTCCTATCGATTAAGATGCCTACACCATTCCTACCCGATGTTGTCCCCGTGTACCAAAGTTTGTAGCCAGTATCCTCCACCTCCTTCGCCTTCTGGCCCTTCCATTTAGTCTCCTGAACGCATAGAATATTTACACGCCTCCTAATTGCTGTATCGACTAGCTCTCTTAACTTACCCGTTAGGGACCCTACATTCCAGCTACCTAGACGAATCCTAGTTGGCTCGGCTAGCTTCCTTACCCTTCGCACCCGTCGAGGGAAGTGCGAAGACCCTTGCTCATTTTTCACTACACCCGGACGCAGATGTAGCGCGTCACAAAGGTTGCAACGACCCGATCCTTGCTCATTTATCATCATACCCGAATCACGATATGACGCGCCACCAAGGGGATGACGACCCGGCCCTTACACATTTGACACTACACCCGGATTCCGATGTAGCGCGTCGCTAAGAGGGTTATGCCCCAACGAATCTCTTGTGGGTTTCATATCCATGAGAGTGGCAGGTTTTGAAATGTTGGCTAGCCGCACCTAACACACCCTCCTCCTTTATCCGGGCTTGGGACCGGCTATATTAAAATGACTTAAGAAAGTCTTCCAATCAACATAGGCGAAGTTACTAACATATCCAGAGTGACGAACAAATTACAGATGACAACACATTAGACAACCACAACCTCTAAGACTGACTGATAGTATGGTGCAAGCGAGTGAAGGAGGAGCTTGTGGAGTGCCAGGCTCCAGCCATGCACCATAAGCTACGACCAGTGGGCACTGTTTGGAAAAGCACTTTAAGATTGGGGTTTCCCTTCCAAACACTCATACATTTCAGTGCTCCTGAGTTTCCAGGCTACTAGAATGACCAGCGGACACTTCTGATAGCACTGCACCACCAACTAGAAAAACTAGTTGCAGTAGGACGTGGTGTTAATGTCTTGTGTTTCAGTGATATGGTACTAAGAAGCTGGCTCTTTTTTATTTCATCCCGGCAGGACACGTTCTGCTCTAGCTTTGAGTCATCAGTTCTTCCGGCGTTTGAACAATCATGCAAGACAATATTTGAGCAAGTAGATGGTGCATTCCACAAGGGCATGTCTGAGTACACTGCTGCTATTCAGCAGCAGGTCCTGATATCACATACTCCATTAGCACAAACTCTAATGGTAAGCTTACCGAATCTTTTGTTGTAAACAATAGATGGACAATGGAAAGATGAAACACTCCAACCAATATGTCGTCTTGCATCTATATTCAGTTTTCACCCCATATGTTGAGTGACATGCCTTCTGTCCATTTCAATTCTCTCAGGAAGCAATCACTTCAGCATCGTCAATGAACCAGGGTCTTACATCAGAGTTGCTTGACAGCCAGCACAAACTTTTGTCACTGTTTGCATCAGGGAGCCCAACATCAAAGACCACAGGTGCTTTGCAGCCACGTAACGGACCAGTGACCAATCTTGTTGAGGTAGAAGATGGTTCTAAATTAGTAAATCTTGATATCATGATGATGCTATCATCTGTTATTATCTGTATAGTGTTTCCCAGAGTGTACTGGATGATTGATTTGGAGTATTTGCTGTCAGGTTAATGCTCCACTGGACCCTATGAAAGAACTAGGTCGACTGATTGCTGAGCATAAATTCAACGAGGCATTTACAATGGCTCTTCAAAGGAGTGATGTCGCCATAGTTTCTTGGTTGTGTTCTCAGGTAAACTCGGGCCCATTTTGAAATTCTCCTTACCCCACTGATCAGACATGCGTCAACTGAATCTTTTGCTAAAATTTAGAAGTTTTTATCATCATTTAAATTTTCAATTAATGGTTGGTGGAACATGCTTCACGTATTACAAAAGCATCCATTTATCAGATAATTTGGGCATCTTATTTTTATATAAATTGTGCATATTTACACGTTTATTTCAGGTTGATTTGCAAACATTATGTGGAACGGTTCCCATCCCTCTGGACCAAGGGGTCCTCCTAGCCCTCTTCCAGCAGCTAGCATGTGAAATTGCCAATGATACCTCCCGGAAGCTTCAATGGATGACAAATGTTGCTGTGGCAATACAACCAACAGATCCGATGATCGCTATGCATGTAAGGCCGATATTTGAACAAGTCTGTGGTGCCCTTGCACACCAGCCGTCAATGCCAACAACCAATACATCGGACAAAACGAACATCCGCTTAATTCTACATGTAGTCGCTTCGGTGTTGAAGAGCCACAAGTGACATTCGGGGGGCATTGCATCTTTGTACATAGAAAATTTTGCACCACAAATGGGACCAAAAGAAAAGGAGTGATACAGCTACTGAAGTTAACATGGGTGGAAGATGTCATCCGGTGTAAATTGGTCATGAGCGACATGGTACTAAGTTGCATATGATGTTGGGTTCATTAACTTGGACAGCATGGATATGTTCTGTTCGGGAGCACATGTAATAGTTATATGTTATGGTATTACCTCTATTTTCCTGCATACGTTAAGAGTTTCGGAGCTTATGTGGGCTAATCGTCTTGGACGCTTGGTAGTTGTTGAATGTGAAATGTTAATGAACAAATGGTTGGGAGAACTGTCACTGTTTCATTGATCTCTGGGGATCATAGAATGAAGAGGTGTTACAGTGAAAATGAACTTCGGGTGGCATGTTAACACACTAACTGCTATGCAACTGCTAATCCTTTCACTGATCACAATAATAGTGAGTGTGCAACACATCCTCGGGCCTGTTTGTTTGGGCTCCGAAGACACCATGTAGAAGTATGTTGCATCCTTTCGTGTGTGTTCTGTTTATCTGCCGCAAAAGGTACATCCGACCATTGTATGAGTTCGATTTGCTTCCGTTAAGAGATCCAATTTTTTAGACTCCTCTTGAGACCATTCAATTTACACCTTTAAGCGGTGTTTGCTAATGTGGCGCAGTAACTGGTTTTTGGCAAATGTGTACGTGGAAACGGTACGCATATTGTTTAAAAAAAGGTATATATATTTTTTGACCGAGACCTATTTGTTTAGAGGAGTTCAGACTTGCCCATATCTGAGTTTAAATATTCAACATCTGATATTATATCTTGAGATATTAAAATCGCATATTTATGATATCTAATTGTATTTTATTTAACATAGTTGACACTATCCATATTCGAATAAAAAGGGTTACGTGATGATTCACGCTGCAGCCTGTAAGGATTTGTCTGCATCCTCTATTTCATGTTTAGCAAAATTTTAAATTTTAGAAGACCATATAAGATTTAAATAATTCTAAGCAAGGAATAAAAAGGTAAAGCAACATGAGAAAAAAATTTCTGAGTTAAAATACATATTTTCTCTGAGTTAAAATAGATGAGATTCAAATACATATTTTCTGAATTAAAATAAATTTTCTCTGAATTTGCTGATATTAAGTCAAATTTACTATTTTTAAATATGTGTTTATTCCAAAAAATATATATTTGGATAGTTCTTTTTTTAAAAATATTGCTACGTTTTGTTCATAAAGTCTAATTAACATTCCCGAATGACTCTCCAAGATGAGGTACAACTGCTGAAAAGGGAACATGATCAATAGTACCTGACTGGATCCAACCTAGGATAATAGCACTCATTCTTAGGCCATGTTTAGATCCCTCCAAAAGTTATAATTTTTTCACTCTCTCTCCATCACATCAATATTTAGCTGCTTGCATGGAGCATTAAATGTAGGTAAAAAAATAACTAATTACACAGTTTAGTTGAAAATCACGAGATGAATCTTTTGAGCCTAGTTGGTCCACGATCGGACAATATTTATCAAATAAGACGAAAGTTATACTATTTATCGGGTTTATTTTTTTTCACGATCTAAACAAGGCCTTAGTTAACGGGTACTAGTTGTTTTATTCCGAAGCAAAATATCCTTAGAGGCCATTGGTTCATCCTATTATATATCCAGGTCAAAGAGACACTAAAAGGAGAAGAGAAGATGAAATGTCAACAAGATCAATAACGAAAGATCGGAGTTTATTTAAATCCCACCATCTCATCTTCCTATCCATATTGGAAGTAGTGTGAGGCACTCCACTACGTTACGGAGGCCAAATGAAAGGATTGAATAATCATGATGTGCAGTGCCATGAAGGTGACTACAGTGAAAGTATGATTTACTTCTCTCATCGCTGATATGGCGCCACGTAGGATGACTAATATGGCACTACATCGGACGACTAACATGACCAAACAGAGTTAAAATATGTAGTTTTTTTCGATAGCAGGCATATAGCCTGTATTTTATTAAGAGGACAGGAATGGTCAATACACCTACAACATAAGCGATAGTTGATGGTGGCAAGAAGCCATCATCAAACACACCGTGGAGAAAACATACAAGAACATAAAGAAAAAGAAAAGAACGACGGTCCTCAACGCCTAAAGAGCGACTGTTCTTAACACCTAACACCTAACTATGCCTGAATATAAGAATAAAACACTAAGGTTGCCTACAGAAAACCAAGCCATGGTGGCAAAGCTTCCACCAGTGAACTGGGCGGTAAAGCATCCGCCAACGAACCGAGCGGCAAAGAATCCGCCAACGAACCAAGCGGCAAAGCATCCGCCAATGAACCAAACGGCAAAGCATCCGTCAACGACAAGTGGCAAAGCATCCGCCAACAACGACCAAGCCATGGCAACGAACCTAGCGGCAAAGCAACCGCCAACGAACCCAGCGGCAAAGCATCCGCTAACGAACCCAGAGGCAAAGCGTCCGCCAACGACGATGACGGCAAAGTATCCGTCAGATAAGGGCGACGATGGCAAGGTCAAGATCAATAGGGCAAACCCAAGCGAGTAAAAACATAGGACACACAGGCATAGCGAGGAACACCACCAGAAACACACGACGGGAACGACCACATGGGGCACAAGCAACGAGCCATGGAAGATTTCTACAGCGACGCCTTTAGGAAGGAGGCGATGCCCACGGTAATAACCCTGGGCGCCATCGTCGCTGGCCTTAGATGCCTCTAAGGCAGGGCTTTCGCCCAAAAATCGGCGATGTCGACGCGGAAGCACTGGATTCAATAACTACACCTCCAGGGAGGTTTATGGCACCAAGGGCGTCACCGTCGTCCGCCCGGTTTCCAAAACCGAACTGGGCTTTCGCCCCAAATCCATGCTACCACCCCAACGTCACCTAGACCCAGGAGCACCGTCGCAAGCACGTAGGCCACCGGTAGGCCGTAGCTGCAACCACCATGACGGCAGACCGGCCGCTGCAGCTCCCGGAGGCCGGAGTTGATTCAGGCCGCGAGCCCATCATGGCCGCCGGCCGCTGCCGGCCCCGGTGGCCGCGCCATGCCTTGGAGGCCCGATCCGGCCAGTGGGGCGACGGATCGAGCCCTAGAGCGCCGGAATTGGCGCCGACGAGCAGGCCGCCGGCACAGGCTCCGACGAGGGGGGACGCTAGCTGCCGCTGGCCCCGGCCACCGCGCCACCCGTTGAGGGCCGGATCCTGCCTGTGAGGCCACGGATCGAGCCCCAAGGGCGCCGGATGGCAGGCCGCCTACACTGGCCGTCGCCGGCCCTGGACAACGCCGCTGCGCCAAGGGACACCGGATCCGGCCCATGGGGTCATAGATCAACCCCCAAGGACGCCGGATCTGGCCGGGCGCCGCCATCCGTAGCTAGAGGTGAAGGTGGAGGGGAAGTGGAGGAGGAGGGGGTGACGGGGCAGAGTAGGACGCGAGCGAACCCCTTTTTTCAGGGCCGCCGCTGACCTCCGCCGCCGCAAGCCTGGGGGCGGCGACGGCGGCTTGGGGAGGGCGCGGAGGAGGGGGCTTGGGCTCCGGCGGCGGGGGCGCCCCCGAGTCGCCCGGGAGGTGGGCTGTCGGGGGAGAGGGGGGCTCTCCAAATATCTAGTTTTCAGATTAAGGGAGACAAACATACTTAGCCAATAATTTTGGGGGAGGTTAGATGGACTTATTTTATTATCCTTCAGTGTGCAAGTGAGTGGGATCACCTATCATGCAAAAAATTTCTACAACTGGCGGCTTTCGTATGTTTATGATGTATTAAGCCTGATATTGTGAACAAGATTATATTAGTTGCAAACTGAGTGTAGCTCATCTGATTGGGTTCTTTGTGGAGTATGCTCACCTGGTTTTAAGCAATCATACTTTCCTATATTTATTCCAGGATTCGATAGAGGTGCTCGTATTTCCTTGATCTATTTCAAGAGTTAACGTAACGGTGTTCTTTCATTGATACATCTACCAGTTCAATCTCAGTTTTGCAGAGATGCTCATGCGCTATTATGTTTTGCGTGTGTTCGTAAAGATGAATGCATGTACATGTACAAGTGTCCGTAACTATGTATATGCAATGTAATTGACAAAATGAAGAAGACCATTAGCTTTCTAGTACTATGATATACAGAAGTTACGACGGCAACATGTGGGCCCTACTGCCGAGCGCCTGGCAAGAGGCCACAGGGCCCTCCGCCCTGCACACTAAAAATTTACAGACGCAGGGAGCGCCAAGGACGCGACGCGACTACGGGAGCAGACTATTGATGGCTACTACGACTACCAGCACTGGTCCGTCTCCCAGCGACGCGCCCGCATGACGCTGCCGGCGCCCGCGCCCGGCCGCGGCCCGAGTGAGCGATCGTACTGCGCCCGGGCGTCCGGGTCCGACAGCGTCTCGTAGGCGCGCTGGATCTCCAGGAACGCCGCCGAGGTCCGGGACGGCGAGCGGGAGGTGTCGGGGTGAAGGCGCTTGGCCATGGCGCGGTACGCGGCCTTGATCTCCACCTGCGTCGCGGCGCGCCCCACCCGCAGCGACTCGTACAGGCTGCTCCCCGCCGCCGCGACCGCGAACGCCGGCGCCGTTGCCAGGGGCACCGCTCCCGCCATCAGACCGCCGGCCCGCCGCTTATTGCTGGCTCCAGGGAAGGGAAGATGGTGTGAGCTGAGCTCTCTGAGCTATGTGGAATGGCGACTTGGCGAATGCGAGTCTCAGTGACTGTCTGGACGAGGTGGATTGGGTTTATGAAGGAAAGCCTGCAGAATCTTAGAATAGAGGTGGAGGTGCGACGTCGCTGGAGATCGAAGATGAGTGCGCGCTAGCTATCTTATCGGTGCCGTCGTGGGATGGAGCGTTGCTTTCTTCTAGAAGATGTTTTGTTCCAGAAGAATTAGTTGGCTTGGTGATTGATTAACTTGTGTGTCCGCATGCGAGGAGGCCCACCTTCAGGCGAGCCAGCATGGGGTTCGGTTCACCGTGGGCACCACACCAGGACTTCAGAGAAGGTGACGATACCCATGTTCACCTGAGCTGGTGACCTTATCTACTCTTGGAGCCCTTAGCTTCTTGAAGCTTTTATACTTTTCAATCAAAAGCTCAACAAGCTACATCTTCAGAGGTATTCAACCTTCTTCGCATCACTGCAGGGCAATCTTCAAGAAGAAAATTTGCTCAAAGTTATTCTTTGAACAAAAGCAGCTTATAAACCATCAGTTGTCGATGGGTAGAAGTCTTTGCCTAATTTTTCTTATTTTATTCCCTTTTGGTTCTTAAAGCCTTGTACTACGATTAACCTTTTTTTTATAAAGGGACAAACCGCTTCTATTTCATCCAGAAGCCCTTTACTACGATTAAACCCTTTTATTAAAAAAAGGATAACCCCTCCTGTTTCATCTAGAAGAACTGGCTAGATTGGTGTGACTAGTTAGCTTGTGTGTGGGCAACCCACATGGCCGCATCTGAAGAGCCGCACTTGGACGGGTTCGGATCACCTGGCCTCCACACCGGAGCTTCAAGAAAGTGACGGTACCCATGCTCACCTGGGCTGGTGACCTTATCCCTTCTCCAAAAAACATATTACAATATATTTTTATCAAAGAGAAAAATTATCGCCTGTGACCAAAAGGTCCAGGGTTCAAGCCTCAGCCTCTGCACATTTGTGCAGGGATGGCTGCTGGCTATTTTTCCTTCCCCAGACCCCGTAGAACGGAAGCCTACGGCACTAAGTACGTCCTTTAGAAAAAAAACAACTAATCAAGAGCTAGTCTTATACACTCTAAGATCATGAGATTCATATTATAAGCTCTATAAGCTAAAACTTAATACTACTAAAGAAGTTACCTTAGAGCTAACAACTATCTGTTAACAACTATCTGTTAAGGGTGCCGTTTAAGGCTTCAATATTTATTTGTATTTCCCAAATCATAAAGCATCCCTAGTCCCTCCAATCCTTAACCCAAATCCTTGCTAATCTCATGAAATTCCACTTCAAGTCTCCAGGTTCATGACAACAGCATTTGAGCAGTATCACATAAACCTATACATCTGATGTTTTACTTTCCAGGAAGTCAGCCATAACAGATACAGAACCAACCAAATTGTAGGTACCATACATCCAGTAAATCAACGATCGACCTATTCCACTCTAGTGGCATAAAAAAACAACACAAACATCTTATATCTCAGATCAAAAACCTCATTTCTATTTTTTTATCAACAACAACAACAACCAAGCCTGTCAGTCCCAAGCAAGTTAGGGTAGGTTAGATTTGAGACCCAACAAACCACCCTCGATCACGGTTCAGACACGTCGATAGCCAATTTTCAAGCACTCCTATTCAGACACAGATCTCTAGGTATATCCTATTCTTTCAAATCTCTTTTTATTGCCTCCTCCTATGTCAACTTTGGCCTTTCTCTGCCTCTCCTCACATTATTATCTTGACTTAGAACTCCATAATGCACTGGTGCCTCTGCAGGTCTCCTTTGGACATGGCCAAACCACCTCAACCGATGCTGGACAAGCTTCTCTTTGATAGGTGCTACCCCTAGGCGATCACGAATATCATCATTCCGCACTCGGTCCATCCTCGTGTGACCACAAATCCAACGCAACATATGCATTTCTGAAACACTCAGTTGTTGAACATGTCTTCTCTTTGTGGGCCAGCATTCTGCTCCGTACAGCATAGCGGGTCTAATCGCTGTTCTATAAAACTTGTCTTTTAGCTTTTGTGGTATCCTCTTGTCACAGAGAATGCCAGAAGCTTAGCGCCACTTTATCCACCCAGCTTGGATTCTATGGCTGACGTCCGTATCAATATCTCCATCCCTCTGTAGCATCGATCCCAGATACCGAAAGGTATCTTTCCTAGGCACTACTTGACCTCCCAGACTCACGTCTCCATCCTCCTGTACAGCAGTGCCAAAGTCGCATCTCATGTATTCGGTTTTAGTTCTGCTTACTCTAAAACCTTTAGACTCAAGGGTCTGCCGCCACAACTCTAGTTTCCTATTTACCCCCGTTCGGCTTTCATCAACTAACACTATATCATCGGCGAACAGCATACACCAAGGGATATCCCCTTGGATTACCCTTGTAACCTCATCCATTATTAAGGCAAAGAGATATGGGCTCAAGGCAGACCCTTGATGAAGCCCAATCATTTCTATTTTTTTATCGGCAGAGGGATTTTGTTTAATCTCATAATTACTGTGAAACTAACCATTGTTACAACACGACAGCATCTATCTAACAGCAGTATTACAAAGAGAAAAGAAACTTTATCAGTAAGTGTGCAGGAACATGAAAGTACAGAATCTGGGCAACGAGGCTTCATGTAACAGTTGCCCCTACCAATTCTTGTCATTTAATTCTGTCCTCATCTCTGCCTGCCTATTTACAGCTTCAGTCATTCCTTTTGTGCTCGTCATTCTCATTGTCAGCAGCACCGCGCCGAATCATTTGAAGTTGGATTTGTAACATCTGGGATGATGAGTAGCTTTTGAGTCCTTTCGGATATAGATTGATAATAATATCAACAAATTATGTTAAGCTCGCAACTGTATACTAAAGTGAATGTAATAGCTACCATGCATGCATGAATTCAACAACAGGCTGGTATGATGTAGTTACTGAGTCGGCTGTAGCAGAGAAGCATTGACAACTTGAGCAAAATTGCAGAAAATCTGGCAGTAATGCTGAAAGCTAGCCATTCAAAGTTCATGAACTTGCAGTCTAGAGTAAAATGCGGATCTTAGATGCCAACCAAGATTGCTAAAACCGCTAGAGAAGATACTTGCATGCTACATACTATTTATAGGAATCAAATGGTAACTAGATGGCATATTTGCATACGAATGTTTCAAATTGTCTAATCAATCCTAGTCATAAAGGCACCGATCAGACAATTAGTCGACCCTTGTCAACCTGTCTATAGTTGTCCTGCATATACCAGGATCAACATGCTCTATGGTATGTATAAAGCAAGTGAAGAAAAAATACTAGAGCAGCAGATTCTTGTGAAATTTGATGGCCAGTACAGCTACAGGAGCAATAAAGCAAGAGCAAAAGAGCAGCAGTAGAGCTATAGCAAGACAGGGTCGCAGACCACAAATCAAAACAGAGCTCATGCAGCAAGATGGAGGATTGGAGGACAGGGCTCATCATCTTCAGGAAGGAAGAAGGGACGGGGTCATTATCAGGTAGAATCTGGCTGCCACGGTGGTTGAGGGACGAGTACCCGCGGTGCTTGAAGGGCGCCTGCCAAAGGTAGGGGTGGGTGCTGGACTGCTGGTAGCGGTTTGAGGAAGGGATCCAGCCACAGTAGCAGAAGGGAAAGCAGACAGCAGAGTGGCAGCCCAGGCCTCAAGGAGACACATGTATCTGGCATCTCCCATGGGCACATGTATAGGCCTGACCCTTATGTGAGAAAATGGCAGCCCAAAAGCTCTAACTGGACCCACGTGCATAGGGCCGCCCAGCGCCAACAGAAAGCTAGTCGACCAAATCAGGTCAGTGGACCTAACCAGAGGCAGGGGACCAATCAGGCCAATTAATTGAATGACCTGATAACACAGCCAACACCATAACTTCATGATAAGCAGACTTATTACATATCAATCACAGTGCTTATGTTGAGCGTTAACATAGGCTGAAAGTACAAAAAGCATGACACAAACATACTGGGAACCAACTCATCTTTGTGCCAACCATGCTCATCCAAACTATCATATAAACCCATTAGACATATGGAGATTGCAGAGTATGCAGGTTTTCATGATTGCAGCTAAACATAACCTCGCAACAGAAATATCTACGCTATTGCAAAATGCAAGCTATCAATGTTCACCTATCTAGTTCACTATAGTTCGTACGCAGTGCTTCTTGCTCACATCACAAAGTAATGTAGAAGATGTAAGCTGAGTACTTTCGGAATCAAGATTCTTTCTTACCTCTATCTGGCTCTTTATAAGGTTTTCCTGCGCCTTCTGCAGTGAATTTTCAAGATTGCTGGTGCTTGGTCCTGAACCACTGGCACCATGTGCCCTAAAAGGCAAAGGTGCTAAACCATCACTTGAGTTTTGGATCTGGAGTTCTTGGTCTTTCTGTGATTGGTTGGAGTTACTTGCTTCAGATTGTGGTGTACTTGATGTAGATTGAGGACCTGACCTGATGATTGAATATAGCATACTTATCAGTATGCTTTATGAAGGAACAAAGCACCCGCTACAATGCTATCAATACAGTAATAATGAGATTAGATTCAGTGATTACGAAGTACATAAAAGTAGACAAGTGTCGTCAGCCACCCATGTAGAGAAGATAGGCAAGCAAAATCATGAAAATATTTATGTATAGACTGCTACAGAAACATTACCTATTTAGGGTGTTTGCAGGAGGATAAACAAAAGATCTTCCATATAAAGAAGCAGCTGCTGCAGCAGCTTCCAGTTTTGCTTGGCGCCTGCTCATATTGTCACCTGGTTCCCCTTCTGAGGCTGGAGCGCCAGTACCCACAGCTGCTTTCTCAGACAAAATCACAAATCACAAATAGAACTTACTACACATTACAGTACTCAATGATATGTTGGACTGAAATCAGATTATGTGACAAACAAAAGAGAACAAATCAATAAAATGAATCTCACCAGGCTGAACACCAGGTTGACCTCCATGTTGTCGTGCTGATGCAGAACGCCCATTGTCTGGGGGAATAATTGGAGCTCTGCATGTAGGGCAAGTATGTTGGCGCTCTAGCCATGACCTTAAACAATGCACATGGAACAGATGCCCACAAAGCAGCTTCTTTGCTGTAGTCATCTCCTCACGGCAAATAATACATGTAGCATCACTCCTGAATACAACAACAAAATGTAAATCATGAGAATTTTTACAGTGGAGCCAACAAGCTAGTGTGGATGGAACAATATAAAACTCACGCATTGAGCTCTTCTGCTGTAGCATCCGGAAAGCGTTCATTCATGTTGGAAGTGATCTTTCTGTAGCGTACATAATCTGCAATGCGAATTCTGAAGTTGCGGAATGTCTCATATAACTCACGAATCAAGTGCAGTGGGACACCATAGTTCCTGGTATCAGTATAATGGATCATCAACCATAGTTTACACTATAGTTTCAAAGGAATAGTACCATAGAACTTACAGGAAGATAGCTATGAAGAAGAGCATGTATAGTGACAAGTGCACAAGGTCACTGATCAACTCCAAGTAAAATGTATACACTGCCTTCCTCTCCCATTGACCTTCCATTAGCATGTCACTGACATAGAATACATACTTCACAAATGTTGATACTGTTGATGTTGCTAGTATCATATACCTGAAACATGATTTGTATTTAGTAACTACTATGAGTAGTTTGAATCTTAACTTAATACATCAAAAAATAATTGCCAGGCAATTAGAAATCAGAACAACAGAAGCACATCTTCAAGCCTTCATAAGGTTAGCCGATAGGATTGTTACATTGCCTAGAAGGTATGCCCCTTGCTTCAAAAGCAAAAGGCAAGAAGAAATTCTATAGCTGGAGTTTCATACTAAATGGAGCTAATACTTTGCAGTGTTATCACTTAAAACTATTGCTCAAACCTAAACCGACAACTGCACAAGTTGCTAGACTAACATTTTGTAATAGAGCTGTCAGAACAAATATATGTGAACAGATTAGAAACTTGAGGCAGTCGAGGCATTTTGTATTAGAGCAGTCAGAACAAATATATGGAGTCTGTCTGATAGCAAGTGCCAGTTTAATCATGTCTGTTAGTTTGTCAGGCATACCCCCTTCATGTTCTCTTGCCCCCTCACTATTAAACATTTATTTGCTGCCCCGTATATCTCTTCTAGGAGTGAAAAGCGACAACTCGCTGCCTGTTTCATCTTAGCTTCTCAATGCTATAGCTACATCTGTATATTCTCAGTTCCTGCTGCCATTGGCCACTAAATAATTACCTGATATCAATGTTCTATCTATTATTTCCTCTCCACACACATTCAAATTGGGCATCAGCACCAATTTTTGCTGTTCCTTCCAGTTCCAAGTTAACTACCAAATTTACTGATGCGCACACACAGTGTATATTTGCCATTTGATTCTCTCTTGCATAGACCTTGGTTCATCACCGATATTCTTCTTAGTAACCAATCAGTTCTGGTAATTAATTAATATATACAGCCCTGCCTTCCTTCAAAGTACCCTCTTCAGTTCTCAATCCTGTCCTCTCTTCATTTCCAACGGTACTCCTGTAGCTAACACATATCTCTGGTGTTATCATTGCTTTTCAGTGCTTCCTTTGCCTTCTCAGCTAACAGCTTTTTTTTTTTTTGGCCCTTCCATAATTTTCAGAAATCTAGTTTGTTCTTACTGTATTCAGTATTCTGTTGTACATTGTATCTGCTATCTATAGTGTAATAACCTATTCTAATAAACATTGAAAATTCATGTTTCTTCTTAAAAATTCACGCAGCAATGCACAGGGTATCACCTAGTAAGACTAATATATATTGAGTAAACAAAAGCATAACTGTGAATCTGGTATTGTTCATAGGGTTCAGGGTAAGGCTCAGTGCAAAGGACGGTATTATTCTGGTATCATTCTATTTGCAAATATGTTTGTCCATTATCTTGGCAATTGTCATTTCGCAGTGTTTGATCATATTAATTAATCCCTACCCCTATTCTAATTCTAATGTTGCAAAAGAGGGGGGAAAATGTTGTAGTGTGTCACATTGATATAGTGACAAGGTGAAAAATGAAATAGCACAGATACATTTACTGCATTCGTACAGCAGAATGCAACAATAAAAAAAAAAGAGAGACAATTCAGTGCAGTGTAAACTGAAAAATCGAGCTTACTCAAAGGAGAAGAAGATGGCAACCGATGCCTCCCACTTCTGTATGAGTGGCCTGAGCGAGTTGGACAGGAAGAGGCAGTCCACAATGAGGAGGAACGCCATGAAGGAGACGATCCTGATGTGTGAGAGCAAGGGCACCGAGGGTGTCGTCTCGATGTACTCGACCCTCTTCTGGGCCAGCCAGTGCAGCGCCTTGACAAGGAGCAGCGCGGCGACCATGGCGAGGAAAGAGACGGAGAAGTCCTGGCGGAAGATGGTGACGGCGAAGAGGATCTCGACGACCTCCCGCCAGGCCTGCTCGTTGAGGCGCTCGACCTCGGCCTCCCGGAGCGAGCCCAGGAAGAGGCGCTTGACGAGCTGCCAGGCGACGAGCATGGCGACGAGGCCCGTGTTGAGGAGTAGGACGAAGCAGATCTTGGAGGCGCGGAGGTAGACCATGGCCGGGTAGAACTGCTCCCGGCTGCTGAAGGCGTAGTACACCGCCGACGCCGTCGCCAGCAGGCTGAACGCCGCGTACGTCTGGAGACGGATCATCTTCCTCACCTCCGGAGCCGGCGCCCGCAGGCCCGCCGGCAGAAAAAACACCCAAAACAAATTTTCCGCAGCAGAACCGCACCACAGCACACCACCACCGAATCGGATATCTAGTAAGAACAATCCAAATTATATCAAGCAAAATAGGAAAATCGTTCTCCAAGACCAAAATTAGCCCGTAAATCGAAACCGTAATTTGGCGGGCGGCTTACCCCTCGTGAGGAGGCAATCACCTGATCGACTCGACGCGAGCGCGGTGGAGGTCGGCTCCTAGGAGAGATTCGACAGGGACGCCATGTCGGACTCGGGAGGCTTCGATGAAGCGGATACCCCTGTAGCCCGCTGCGTTTTTTGGGAGGAGAAAGGGTTTGGATTTTGAAATTTATTTCTTTTTTTCTTTTTTTGTTTTTATATTATCTCGCTGCGTTCTTTGGGAGGAGAAAGGGTTTGGATTTTGGAATTTATTTATTTTTTTCTTTTTTGTTTTTATATTATCTATCTCGAGTTTTTCCCCTGACTCTGAGGTGGGCCCGGCACGCTGGACTGCCCGTTGACGCAATGACATGTTCCGCGCCAATAAGGAGCCTCCACGTGCGTTGCGAATGTTGTGCAAGGTGTTGTTGCTGATCATGAAGAAGGAGAGGACGAGAGGTTGAAGCACAGTCTATTTCATCTATAATTCAAATGAAATCACATATGGAGAGCTTAATCGTAATTGTGAAGATATTGGTGCGGGTTCTAGCTGGACCGCTTGTTCTAGAAATCATGTACCTTATGAAGTAAAAAAAGAGTTGTTTGGGTATATGTAATTTGGCCCGTACCTATGAGCAGATGTATGAAATATGTTGTGACAATGCATTTGCTTGTTCCCTCCATAAGTGGTTGAGACACTAAACATATCATTGCTTAAAAACTTGTCCATAAGTATGCAACTTGCGATAAAATGACTATAAGACAGCACAACCATTACAATTATAAGTTCCAACTACACTACAAAGGTAGCATAGCCATTACAATTTACGTAATCTTCTGGCTAATAATTAAGTTCATTCATTAGTTTCTGACTAGAGCGGCAAATCAATAGACCATTACATGTTCTTGGCCGATACTCGTAGCACTAAATAGATTGAGTAGCCATTGATTGCAGTTTTTGAAGGCTACCTAGCCATTACAAAAATAGCCCAAAATTAGTTTCATGGTTGCTTATCTGTCATACTAGGTCTTGGTTGGAGTAGCCTTCTTCACCTTTGTTGCCAACCTTCTTCCTTAGCATCATCTTCTTAGACGCATCATCTTCTTCCTTGGCATCACATTTGTTCCTATGTGGCTGTTGCTTATGTGGCGAGGTTCAAAAAACCTATGACATTAAATTAGTTGTCATAAAAGGCTTGTGACATTTAAAATCAATGTAATAATGTTATGACTTTAACACTTAAATGTCACAAATTGTCATTATAGACGCTCATCTTTTGACATTTCAATTTCGTCAACTCAGCGTCACAAACAACAACCTATGACTTAATTTTAGGTATTGTGACAATTATCAAATGTTAAAAGATGAAACATTTCTTGTAGTGGTTGAACTTCACATAATATCATCTCTAGTGGTAAAGCTCAACTAAGGGCAACTTTATGCTAAAGTAGAATGATGGGATGCATTCTTAGCTCATTGAACCAATATTGTAGACAAAATGCATGGAAACTACATGAAACATACCTCTTAGTAGGTGGAACTAGAGTTGGTGGTGCTTGAGATTCAACAATCGTTGTTGTTATTCTTGGAGTGTTTGGAGCTGGCCTTAGCAATAGAAAGCTTCCTTGGATGTAGAAAGTTGTCTTAGGTGCATCAGTCTTGGTCTTTTTCCTCCCTACCGTTGTCATGGTATTTTTGGTTCTTGTCCTACATTTTAATAAGTTAGTACTATTATTAGTAAAACAATGTTATAAATATGGTTAGTATGCATTACCTTTTCTTAGTGCCAGTGAGGGGGGCAATTGGAGCTTCCTTTTCCTATGCCCAATCTCACCACAACCATCACATTTTGTTTGTCTTGTGGCTTTCCTTGTCCTCTCCAAACGAGATAGCATCTCTTTTCTTTTAATTATCCAACCTTCCAACTGATATCTTTTTCTTCTTGGCAATCAGTGGCATTAGGTTAAAACCTTCGTCTACTTGAGGCCACTGATTCCTATAAGTGATGTTTGGTATCACTCTAGCATATATACCTTGAAATTTTTGAACTACGAAGACCATGTCTATGTACTGTTCCATGTTAGATTGTCTCTATCTTATTTCGAAACCGTGCCTTAGCACATTTTTCATTAAGAGAAGTGGGAAGTTTACAATCCGAGGGCCCTAACGGCGAGATGCCTTAGGGCCTTCGGCCACACTTACACAAGGCACCGGCTTTAATGGTGGTGATTCGGATTTTGTGACTTTCTAAATAAACTATTTTTGCGA
Source organism: Bothriochloa decipiens (assembly GCA_023333625.1). Classification (NCBI taxonomy): domain Eukaryota; kingdom Viridiplantae; phylum Streptophyta; class Magnoliopsida; order Poales; family Poaceae; genus Bothriochloa; species Bothriochloa decipiens. The sequence goes on along the minus strand of CM041644.1, from coordinate 18,168,246 downwards.
TAATAGAAGGCAGATGGGTGTAAGCACTAGAACAGCGTTGCAATGCTCCTGAACCCGGACGCAATCCAAGCGTCCGCCTCCCCGCCAATGCAGCCTTGAATCTTTCTCATGGAGAAACCTTTTGGCGACTGTCGTGGCGTCCAGGCGAAGCAGCGCCGCCACTGAGGGAAGAGCACACGCATCGCCTGTCGACGCGCCGTTGGGGAAGAGTTGGCGAACGCTTGGTGGAACTATAGGTCGACCTCTGCATCGGTTGCAGCGTCGGGGTAGTTCGTCGGTCTTCCGTTCCATTTGTTCAGAAGAACACACTTCGCCTGGCGCTCGGGGACCGGGTCGCGGTATGCTGCTTTGGCGGCCAGGCGAGTACTGCGATGTGGCATCCAGTAGTCGTCGTCGCGGTTACGTGGGACCCAAGCACGAGGTGTCGACTCGATTAGGGGCTCCAGCAGCGGCAACCCAGGGAGTCCACGAATGCTGTCGCCAAGGCCGTTGTCGTTGCAGGACCTGTAGGTGTTGGGGAAGGCGTCGTGCGCGGTGGGATGGGGATCCCGACGTCCCCGGCCATCGAATGCTCGCCCCCCGTTCCCAGCACCTTGGCCTGTGGGATGGCTTCCAGTGGAGAGCCCACTCTCGCAGCGGCAACATCAGCCTTGTTGGACGCCTCGCCGTCCTCGAAGCAAAGCTGGACCGTTCGTAGCGGTTCCGGCAGCGTCGGCGAAACGACGACGGCAGACGGGCGCGCAACGGCGTTGTCGACGGAGTTCGCGGCGGTGCTGGTTGGCCGCTTGCTCCGGCGTCGCCAGCGTTGATGGCGGGTGGTAGCCTCCTTCCCCGTCCCGCTCGAACCACATTGTGGCGTGTGCAGAGTGGGCTGTGGGCCGCCATCCGAAGCTGTCGAAGGAGTCGGGCAGAGGATTTGTCCGACGATGATAGGGGTCGTGTGAGCTGCCGGGAGCGAGTAGCCTCGCGGTCTCTCTTGCCGAAGTCGACGGGCGCGCGCAAGGCGGCACGCCCAAGATCCTCAGCAGATGCATGGCGATGCACACAGTTTGCCGCCCGGTGCCTCATGCTGAGGCAAAGGAGACAGCGGGACGCAGAGCTGCATTGGGCGGCGATGTGACCCCTCGCCAGGAAGTTGAAGCATAACCCGACGAGCGGGGTCGGAACAGGCCGTCGGGGACGCGGACGACCTACGACAAGGGTGAAGCCATCGTCGTCAGTAGCCGCAGGATTGCCTCTATCTGTGGAGGTGATTGCTGATGCATGATGGCAAGTCTTCTCACTAACCTCTTACTATTTGCAAGTGCATATTCTATCATGCATGCTTGATTTTGATTTCCTTTAGTGATAGATAAGTGCCCTAATCCTTTTGATGCAACATTCATTTGAATAACAACATCTAGGAGTATAATACCCTTGAGAGCTCTAGAAATAGTCCTCTTGGCAAATACTTCAATGTCTTCTCCTTAATAGAATCAACTAAAACATAAAGAAGAAGATCTTTGTGCTCCTTGATCCCAAGTTAATGATATAGTCACATTTGATATCAAGTGAGAACTTGGATCTTGCCCAAAGCAAGTTAAATTATTGTCAGAAATTCTTAAAAAAATTATGGTCAACAAATTCGGTTACAGTTCCGTTCAAGCGAAAATTATTCATAACCATAACCCATTATTAACGGCATGCCTGGACCCGCAGCGGCACATGGCCTGAATCTGCTCGGGCACATGCACCTCCAAAGAATCAGAGAACCTCGTGATCCGTACGGCTCCAGGCTAAGAGTAACCGCTTTGTCAGCCTCACACGCTCCCCAGTCCACCGTGCACCGAGACCACCTCTCCCCTCCCTCTCCCGGTCTCCCCCGCTTGCCTCCGCCCATACGAGGCCGTGCGTCCGCGATAACAGCACCGGCGTTGTCGTGGTGGAGCGCCGGCCGCCCCAGCCCCAGGTCTCCCTCCCCCCGGGTCGTCGTCGTCGTCTCCACGGCGGCACCCCTCCTCGTCTTGGAGGCGAAGAAAGAAAAGCGGCCACCTATAAGTACCCCGCACCGTCAGCCTCCCCAACTAAACCCCCAAAACCTACCACCGCCCAACCATCCATCCGTTTTCTCCTTGGCCCGCGGAGCTCAGGCTCAGAGAGCGCAGGCAGGCATCCACGGCGGCGGCGGCGGCGGTGCGAGAGGGGGTGTCCGAGGGAGGATTGGAGGATGCACCTCTACAACGCGTGGCTGCCGCCACAGGTGGCCGCCGCGGCGCGTGGGGAGGCAGCTGCGTTCGCGGGCGCCGTGCGGGCCGCCGCGGACGCGTGGCAGCCCGGGGACCCCGACTCTGCCTACGCCACACTCAAGTTGATCTCCGTGTTCGACCTGTAATTTCTCCCTCCAACTCTCGCCCCTTCCGCCGCCGCTGCGGTTCGATTGCTTTGTGGTCTCGTTTATACTTCGGTCTGCTGGTTCGGCCTGCTGATCGATTGGTGCTGCCTCGAGTAGCGGGGTTCGCTTTTAGTGTTATCAATGTCGGTCTGAGTGCTGGTATTTGCTTGGTGCGATCGCGTTTGAGTAGGGGAAGTTTTGAGTTGCGGCAATCAGTATCTCAACTTCCTAGTGCCCGTGTTCGTTTTGGTGTGCAATTTCAAATTTAGGTATATTCTGCAAGCACTTTTTTGTTCTGTTTTGTACTCCAGTTCTCTGCTGAATTTCCTGAACTACGGATCACATTGAAAATTAGAAAAAGCAAATGAGTAATTCCAGAGAACTGCTTATTTTGAGGTGTGATTTTGATCAGAGTTAAAAATTCAAATCATTACAATTGTCTCAAGTATATCTAACTGTCCTTAGATTTACTATACTGTCAAATGCACATTTGTATGTTTGCTGAATACAATTAGATTTTGGGAAATTGTTTTCCACAAAATGTTACACTGTCAAATGCTAAACTGCGTGTTTGCTGAATGCAAATGACATGCATCGATTGTGCTTTTCTATAAAATGCCACTCTGAAGAATTTCATCAGTAAAATGCCATTAGAAAAAATGATAATATGCCTCTTTTGCTCTATTTTTGCTATGTCACCCAACTTTCCCGCTGACAAAACGTGAACTGATCAGAACTTCCTGGTTCCTTTTCCAATCCTACTGAACAGGATTCAGTTCTATGGTTCTATTGCGAAAGCTGATATATGTACCCAGTGACTCCATCTATAGCTGAAAATGGTCGCAGTTCAGAATTAAGCTGAAACATGCTTAGCACAGACCCAGAAGTCTATGGCATGTTATCCAAATAGACAAATACTTGTACTTCTGAGATCTTAGACGAACCCTCTTTGGGTTTTAACAAAGGAACTCAGATTCACATGAGCGATTGATGGATCTGATTCAAAGGGATGCAGACAACTAAAACCATAAATAAGTCATTTCTAGACCATTTAGGGGATTGTTTGCAAACATTTTCATATGTAGACTTAAAATACTTTGTAAACAATGTGGTTTCTAGAGTTTGCGGATTGTTAATGTTGGTGTTCTTTTTCAATGTGTTTAGTTTTATTAAAGCGAAGAGTGACATTGCTCCTGAGGATGTACAGGCTCTTGTAAAGCTTGGACTGGAGATATTTCATGCATCACATAACAAGTTTGTTGTCCAGGTAATGCTCTATAGTTAATGATCTGTACATGGATAGTTCAAATCTGTTTGTTCTTTGGTGATATATTCTTTTCTTGTAAATGAATGATAATCAGATTAAGTGGGGAGGTCTGCTCATCAAGCTTTTAAGAAAGCATGGGAAGAGGCTTTCACTTGATGTGCAATGGAGACCATTTTATGATACGTTGATAAGGACTCATTTCAAGAGGTAAAATGTCACATTATACCCATTTCTGACAATGAAGAAAATGACATAAGGCTAAGTGAATCTCATGTCACTTTCAGAAACATGGGGCCTGAGGGCTGGAAAGTAAGGAAGCAACACTTTGAGACTGTCACCTCTTTAGTGCGTGCATCCAGGAATTTCTTTCCTGAAGGTGTGGCTGCTGAAATTTGGACAGAATTCAGGTTTGGCATATTCAACGCGAATCTTTACTTGCATGCCATCTCATTCATGCTTTTCTAACTGCGGTTGCTCGTTTAATATTTCTTCTAATATTCTGTGTTGTCCACCCTCCATAAGCCCGTATAATGTTTGCCTGTTTGGCCATATATAGAGTCACAAAGGATATGCTTCACATGTATTCATTTGACTTCTGTTTGAGTAAGTAGCCAATACAAGCAAGGTTTGTCATAGCAAAGGTATCTAATTACCTGTTGTGCAATATGTAAAAGCCTGTAGTGTAAATGGTGAAAACAACTGAAATGCTACATATGGCTAGTTGGTTGTTTGGCGATAGAATTTGAACATCAGTGAAGGGAGGTGGATGTTTGGTACGGAGCAGGTAGGGAAGTGATTCTGGTGGGAATTGAATGAGGAGTAGTGGGGCGCGTTTTTTAGCTCCCAGCTCGCAGTGTAAATGGAGAAGTGAGTCTTCTCAGATCTCTGCCAGAATCTAATTGTGTTTTACCTGTTTGGCTGTCTAGGGGTGATTCTCTTGGAGAATTCTAGAGCTGGGAGTGCTCCAAATGGCCCCTATGGTACATGGAATAACATTATGGGTTTAACTTTGTGACACTGAAAAATGTGGTAGATTGGACATTCATGTCTTATGTGCTAACTCCACCTTTTCAATGTCTCTTTTCTTATCTTCTGGAGCATTAGTTCAGTTAAACAAGGTGACAGGCTGGCTTAATGTTGACAAGTTTAGGGGATTTACTGGCAATTGTATGCATGTTTACTTGTTTAGGACCTTCTAGATTATCTTTCAATTTTAGGAGCTGTCATATCCATGCAAGTTTGTGGTACCCACAGGATAATTTTCAAAATTATGGACTGTCAAGTGCTAACATGTGGAATAGAAACTCTGACCACAAAACTTGTGCAGGTCTTGGTAGCTCTAAATCATTGTGTTCTAGGTTAGGTCCTCCCAACCCCTACCCAACTACCCACCCACATACAACCTCATACGAAAGATCATAATTCATAACAGCAAGTAGTTGTATTGATAATATCATTATTGTTCTTTCCACACCATTATTATTGTTAACATTTGATCATTTGGAAAAATAGCACAGAAAAGAACAGATTATAACTGGCAATTGCTTGACAATATACTGCCAACAGTGAAGTACCTTATACCTTTTTCTGTACTGAAACTACAGGCCCTTGCTGGAAAATCCATGGCATAACTCAGCTTTTGAAGGTGTTGGATTTCTCAGGCTTTTCCTTCCAGCGAACTCGAGGAATCAGAATCACTTTACAATGTAATCACATACTGGATTGATAAGCACCCTTCTCTCTTCTGTAGCTGAACATCCTCTTGCTTTCTCTTTCAACTGATTTTGCCCTGTTGCAGTGATTGGATTAAAAATTGTCTTGACATATGGGATTCTGTCACAAATTGTCACTTCTGGGACATCCAATGGGCTTCCATCATAGCACGCTGTATAAAAAATTCCAGATCGGTGAACTGGGATGATTTTCTGCCCTTGTTATTCACAAGATACTTGAACATGTTTGAGGTATGTAAGCACTTTCAGGTTTGCTTAAATCCTAGTAGTTGGTAGTCATCTTGGATGCTTGATGAAAGTCATGTTTGAGGTATGTATGCCTACATACTAGTAGTTGGTAGTCATCTTGGCTGCTTGATGAAAGTCAGAGTGGACAATAATTTGCATAAAACTTACATGTCTTGCTACGCAACTGTTTTCTTTTTTGATCGCTAAATTTCTTAAGGATAGCATTATTTATTTTATTCAATAAAATTGAAGCAGGTATTAGTTTGATATTCTTACAATTTGCTTGTTTTTTCCATCCAAATTTTATGTCTCACGCACAGTACTAAGGGTTTATATAAAAGGTAGTGGAATTGCAATTACAGGGTGTCTATTATTGATAGTTGATATTAACTTGAATCAAAGCCCATACTGATCAATTTAATGTTCAAAGATCCAAGATGACATCAGAACAATGCGTGTTAATATCAAGCATGATTTTGAAATTAAGGTTATATCTGCTGAAAACGAGTGGATAGTTTCATATGAATTTTGGAGGCCTTTTAACATGAGGTCGAATCTCATAGAATAATTCTTTTGTGTATCAAAATGGTCATTCCTGCAATTTTCATGTGCTTTGCATTTGACGGATCGCAGCCAAAGTGTTTTCGTCATACTGCATTTTTGGAATTTGTTTCAAAGAGGCCTTTAGAAGATTAAGAAATGCTATAAGTTATTAAGGATATGTTAGGACCATTCCTAGAAAACATGCTTTAAGAATCTTGGATGTTTTTGCTGTAGTGATGCTACTGGTTCATGTAGCGGATCACTATAGAATAAAGCATTTGAGAGCGATCTAAAGATAACCACAATGTTCAACTGCATCTTTTAGCTAATATCACCACTATAATTTGTTACTCGAGACAATCGTGGTTTATAAAATGCTTTCTTGAGCTATTAAATTTTCCAAAATATTTGTCCACTGTTTCTGACTATGCCAAGCTAGTCATAATTCATAAAGGATATTTGCATGTGCATTTATACTTCAACAAGAAAACTGCATGTTCTTATGATATTCATTTGGTGGGTTTGGAATACAATTGTTTGGTACTCCCTCTGTTCCAAATTATAAGTCGTTCTAGGCTTCTGGCTTTTCGAGGTACAATGTTTTGCTATGCACCTAGATATAGGCTATTCCTAGATACATATTACAAGTTATGTATGTAGAAAAACCTGAACTTATAATTTGTATTTGTAATGGAGTAAATGGTAAATACTTACAATTGTGCAGAAAGTTGCTGTATTTTTTGCCAATTCATTTACATATTTCTTTGTCTATTTCTAGGTTCCCATATCAAGTGGGAATGGTTCATACCCATTTCCAGTGGAGGTTCCTGGAAACACAAGATATTTATTTTCCAGCAAGACCAGAACACTTTCCAAGGCAATTGCAAAGTCTGTTGTAAGTTATCGACATCCTTTCAGCTTTTATTTATTTTCAGTCTGACTGGCTTTTGAAAGATACACCCTCCACTCCAAATTATAAGTCGCTTGCTGGCTTGTCCAACAATAAGGTCCATGCTTGCTGGCTTAGGACCATTGGATTTTAATGTCTATGCAGCAAGGGTTTCACGATATGGTTAAATGGAAAGCTCTAGTTTTTACCTTCACTGAAACATGCTTTGCAAATCAAACATGGAGATGATATGTTTATGTTACTTTATATTTATATAGATGTTACACCTTGCTGTACTTGTGCAACTAAAAGCAAGAAAGAGTCACCCATTTTTTATTTCTGACTTTGCAGGTATACCTTTTGAAGCCTAAAAGTTTAGCATTTGAGTATTTTGAGAAGCTCATTAATTTTTTGGAACAGTATGCCATCTGGTCATTGGTCTTCTTTGATTGCTGCAGAGGCCTTTTTATTTGTCTTAACCTGAGGAATTTTGGTTTTTAGGTTCTATCATCCGTCAAATGGGGGTCGTTGGACCTACTCATTGGAACGTTTCCTGCGTTATCTTGTTGTTTACTTTGAGGAACGCCTTCAACATGAACAATTGTAAGGGATCCATCTTCATTTGTACGTCCAGCTTGAAATAAAAATCATCTTATTGACTGCAGCTCATCTGTTTCAACATAAACACTGTAGTGGTATGGCAGTTGAAGACCATGATCAATCTTATCTGGGAAAGGAAGAAAGGTCTATTTTTGTCAAAGATATCTTGAAATTATTGGATCGTGGTCAGTACAGCAAGGATAATTCTCTTGCTGAAACAGTTTCCGTTGCAACTTCGATCCTGTCTTATATTGAACCAACCCTCGTGCTTCCGTTTGTTGCAAAAAACTTCCAACTAGCCTTAGAGACAGTAAGTTTAATTGGAAATATGCACTGACCGTCATTTTATATAGATATTTTTGTGGTCAATGTGAGCCTTGTAATCTGTTTAGTTTTCATTTGGTAAGACATACTTAAGATATTCAGAAACAAGCTAATGATTTGAATTGATTTTTAACAGACAACAGCTACCCATCAGTTAAAGAACGCTGTCACATCTGTTGCATTTTCTGGACGTGCGCTTCTTTTATGTTCTTTATGTTCTCAGTCTGATGATAGCAGTGTTGTTGATTCATTCAGTGATCTTGTTGTCGCTTCCCTTTCAAATGCATTGCTTGGCATGGATGCCAATGATCCACCTAAAACGATTGCGACAATGCAGTTAATTGGTTCTATATTTTCAAATGTAAGTTTTTTTTCTTTTACCTTATCATCTGCAATTCTGGTTTCTGGTAAAGAGTACTTTGCTAACTCTTGTAAGGTGTATATAGATAGCTGCAGTCGGTTTTAGTGATGACGTGCCTATATTCCTCCAATCTGCTACTCTATCAAACTGGCTAGATGAATTCTTTTCCCGGCTGTTTTCTGTGCTTCAGAATCTGGAATCAAGTAGTCCCATGTAAGCAATGGTCACTAGAGTCTCACATCTGAGTTTTTTTCTCCCTACTTTTTCAAATACTTGTCAGAACATTGTAATGACATCGCATTTGGATATGCAGTAATGAGGGTTACCAAAGCTCATTCATGTCAGGGACTTTTCTTGTTGAGGACAGCCCATATTACTTTTGCATGCTTGAAATTCTTCTAGGGAAGTTATCAAAACCCTTATTTAGTCAGGTATTTACATTCTTGTTAATATGTGGTACTCTTGAAGGGGAGCCTTAGTGGTAAAGCTGCTCCCTTGTGACCATGAGGTCATGGGTTCAAGTTCTGGAAACAAGCCTCTTGCAGAAATGCAGGGTAAGGTTGTGTACAAAAGACAAGTGGTCAGACCCTTCCCCGGACCCTGTGCAAGCAGGAGCTACATGCACTGGGGCTGCCCTTTTTTATGTGGTACTCTTGTCCCTAGACTTGAACCCACCATAAATGTGTTTCCTTTTTTTTTAATTGACAGTCCCTGAAGAGAATTGCCAAGTTTGTTAATGCAAATATTCTCCCTGGTGCTACTTCTGAAGTTGGGCTTCTTTGTTGTGCCTGTGTTCATTCATATCCTGAGGAGGCTTCAGTGTACCTTGTAAAACCAATCTTAGATACTATCATGTCATCCTTTGAGGGGACTCCAACAACTGGTTATGTAGGAAGAGTAGTTGCAGATAAAGCATCTACAAAGGTTTGCTCAGATGTAAAATGTCTATTACAGTATTACTTGAGCTATTCCATACGTACAACCAGTTGCATCTAATGGCATGCAGGCTGCACTATCTCCTGCCCTGGAAACAGCGATAGATTACTATCTGAGGGTTTTGGCCATATCCATCAGTTATGCAGGTCCCGTGTTACTCAATTATAAGGAAGAACTAAATCACATAATAACATCTGCGTTCCAGGCCCCTTCATGGAAGGTTATATTTTTCATTTATCTTTTCATACATTCGAACAGGTAGTATCCCCATGTCCGCATCATACTATGTTAGATGACGAATTTCCTTTTTTCTCTTGGAATGTCTAGGTTAATGGAGCTGGGGATCATCTCCTTCGCTCTCTGTTAGGAAATCTGAATTCTTATTACCCAGTTGATCAGTACAAGTATGTTTATGACATGTACACTTTTTTTTTCTCAAATACATACACTTGATATTTTCTTTATTTGATCTATAACACGTTCACCCACCAACCATTATATTATCCTGTTTGTATAGGCCATTCGCTTGTCAGCCTATTGGAAATATTATTGAACCATGGGGATGTTCGAAAGCTCATCAGGATAGGAAGGCTGAAATGCTTAGTTTCCCTCCAAAGTGGCATGATCCCAGTCACGATGAACTCTCTTTTGCAAATGAATTATTGCAATTTCATTTTCAGTCAGCTTTAGAAGATCTTCTGAATATTTGTCAGACAAAAGTTCATTCTGAGACAGGTAGATATGCTAGTTCTGGCCATGGAAACAATCTTGCCATCTATTTTTTGATTACTCACCTGTAATGTGATATGTGCAAAAGAAGAAAAACATTACATGCCTATTCAAAGTACATTGAAGTCCATGTATTATCTTTTTGTGCATTTGTGCTCTATTTTCTCTAGTTGCCTATTTGATAATTTTTTTGTTTTTCTTTTAGCAGGAGATGAGAAGGAGCACCTAAAAATAACCCTATTACGCATTCATTCTGCATTGCATGGTGTAATGTCTTGCTTACCAGAAATTCGCCCATCATATAAAGATGGGAGGTCCCTGGAAGTGGAGTCCACAGTCTTCATAGCAGGATCTGCTGGTAGCACTGTCGGAAGCTCAGAAATGCGTGAAAAGGCTGCAGAATTTGTGCACATAGCTTGCAGGTGAACGTTTGTTCTTGATACATACAGTTTCACTTAACATTTACTATTTGGTCTCATCAATTACTCTGTCAACAGGTACTTATTAAAGGAAAGAACTGATGATAGTATTCTTCTAGCACTTGTCGTGCGTGTCATTGATGCTTTGGTAAACTATGGTATGTTAACTAGGCTCAAAGGCTCGAGCTGAGTAATTTTTGCTGTTTATGTGACAGTTTGCTCTGTAGGCAGCTTGGAGTACCAAGAGTGGTCAAGCCATGTTCAAGCTTGGAAACTAGAATCTGCTTCCATAATTGAGCCTCCATGCAACTTCATTCTTCCATTTCATGCTCAAGGAAAAAAGAGGTATGCACATCTGCATTTGTGGATTCTGATTCTGCTATATGGGCCTCTGTTGAACTTTCTCTATTTTGTTTCCATTAGACCTAGATGGGCACTTGTTGACAAAGCAAACTTGCATAGTACATGGAGGTGTTCACAATCATCATATCACAGATACAGAATGAATGCAGATGTTTCTCCATCTGTCCTCATGATTAATTTGATGAATGATCTCTTAGATCTCGCACTACACAACTATGAAACTGTTCGATCGTAAGCTCTCTCTCTTGGTTGTAAATTCAAAATTGTATTTAAGATTTTTTTTTGAACCATCGGCAGTGCCTTTTCTTAAGAAAAAGATGAGTGTACCTGAATTCCCTTACATTATGTCTGCCATAAAGGATTCCCTTATAACATGGCCATCTTGTTTCTGTTTCTGTACATTATTATGCAGGTATGCTGGAAGATCGCTTACAAAATTGCTGAAGCGCTGGCCTTCTCTAATTTCTAACTGTGTTCTCACACTTGCGGGGAATTTGCGTGACCCAAAAGCTCCTGAACATGTGGTTCTTGGTTCATGCAGCATTCTGATCTCACATACTGTTTTACGACATTTGACCACTGTATGTCTTTCACAACTTGCATGCTTTAGGTCCAAGCTAAATCAATAATGACGATAGTATTAACATAATTGTTCCATATAGGATTCTGTTTCCCTCTCTTCCTTTATCATGGGAATTCTGGAAAGGTATACTCTAGAATTTACACATAATTTCTTCATTTACTATTTAATATGGTTTATTTGCACATCTCGGTTCCAGTAATAAGGATAATCAGAATTTGATAAACATGAAACAGAAAAGTGTGCTACTTGTTTTTTTTAAAACAAGGCAGCTGATCAGTATGTCACTAACTCCATTCCTTTCTTCTGTAGCTCTCATCATGAATCATTGAAGTGTCAGAAAGCTATTACCGAGGTGCCGTTTAATGGAAAACTCAATCTCTAAAAGAAAAAATAGATAAAAAAATAAAATCCTAAATTAAGGTGTGCCACTGAAGTTTTTCTTAATATGATCTCTACAGCTCTTTGTAATGTATAATATACGTTTCTCTGGAATATCAAGGAGCTTCTTTAAAAATCCTGAAAATCAAGCTGACAAGCCAGGATTTCTCAGTCTAATTTCTCAAATTAATGCTTTGGGCTTTGAGACTGATGGATTACATTGGAGGTAAGAAATTTGTATATTCTGACATAAACTAAATTATATATGCTTAACCAGTTTTTCTATTTCACTTTTCTACTGTTTGCTTCCTTTCAGATTCCATTTGAGCTCTCTCTTTAGTATATAGTTTGGCTATTGACTAATTGATGCCATCAAATTAGCTCTCTTTTCAAATTTACCTCGAACTTAATTCATCTCAGGCAGGTTGTGTTATTTTAGTAATAAATTTATAAATTTATATACGTTGAACCATTTTTTCTATTTCACTTTCTACTGTTCTCTTCCTTTCAGATTCCATACTAAGCTCTCTTTTCACTATATAGTTTGTTCATTGGCTAATTGATTTGGTCAAAGTTAGAAAAGTTTGACATAGGACAAATCCAATGGTCAAAGTTAGAAAAGTTGACATAGGACAAATCTAAAATGACTTCAAATTTTGGAACGGAGGGGATACTTCTTTCTTTGATAATGTAATCTCTCTCGAACGCACTGGAGAGCTGCGTATCATTATATCAAGAAGATAACAGACTAGTCTCGTACAATCCCTAGTGGGGCAAAATAATTGCAATAGACCCTGTCAATCATAGATTTGTTGTGAAGCATTAGTGGATTGCCCACCTCTTCCCAATTGCTTAAGCTTTTGGGTTCACTTGGTTTGTGCATGAAACCTAACATGGTATCAAAGCCAGAGGTTTCGAGTTCGAGTCCTGGTAGAGGCATCTTTTAAGTCCTCCGCTCTCTTCTTTATTTCTACGTTTGCGCCTTGTGGCTGCACGTGAGTGGGAGCGTTGTGAAGTATTAGTGGATTGCCCACCTCTTCCCAATCGCTTAAGCTTTTGGGTTCATTGCTTGAATTGAATTTTACTATCTTGTAGTCATAAATGTCATATGTACTTAAAACTTGCAGTCGTGTGTAATTCAGGTACAATTTGATGGCCAACAGAGTACTCCTATTGCTAATTTTGGCATCCAGAAGTGAATCTGGCATATATTCGCAAATGCTTGCAAAAATTGCTGGTATGGACTTCTTTGTAGCCTCTTGTTAATACCATCCATCATGCCTTAATATTCATGTTTGTGAAAGCCATCTTTGACAGCTTTTTTTAACGAGCTTCAATGTTCATAATAAATGCCTTATGTTAGGTCATTTCTTAAGAAATTTAAAGAGTCAGCTGCCCCACTCGAGAATGCTTGCTATATCTGCTTTGAACACATTATTGCAAGGATCACCTCATAAGGCATCTACACATGATTCGAAGAAATCAGTAGATCACCATGAAGATTGCAATATTTCATCAACAGAAGAGATTTTGAATGAGATAATCCAAGAGGAAGGATTCATGAATGAGACACTGAACAGTTTATCTCATGTCCATATTATTTCTGATAATGATGGTTCGTCAAAAGCGAGTTATGGGGCATCATCTTTTCAGAGTGGATCTGACAAAGCAATAACTTACTTCTATTTTGATTTCTCTGCTTCATGGCCACGTACTCCTAGTTGGATTTCTTTAGTGAGTGGTCACACGTTCTATTCCAATTTTGCTAGGATATTCAAAAGGCTTATACAGCAATGTGGAATGCCAGTAATCTCTTCTCTTCAGACTACACTAGAAGAGTTTTTAATTTCAAAAGAGAGATCAAGGCAATGTGTAGCTGCTGAAACGATGGCTGGGATGCTGCACTCTGATATCGTTGGGAACCTGGAGGGTGAGAACAACTGGTTGATGGTCCAGCTGCATAAGATTATGTTAGCACCATCTGTGGAGTCAGCTCCTGAATGGGCAGCTTGCATTCGATATGCTGTTACAGGAAAAGAAAGAGCTGGAACTCGTGCTCCTGTTCTCAGGCAAAAAGTATTAGAATGCTTATGTAGTCCTCTTCCTCATTCCATGGCAACTAGTGTACTTGCAAAGAGATATTCTTTTCTGTCTGTTGCTCTAATAGAAATCTCTCCACCAAAAATGTCCCCAGCAGAGAAGCAGTACCATGTTAAAATTCTTGATGAACTACTTGACAGCATGAACCATTCATCTGCTCAGGTAAACTAAATGACTCCACTATTGTGTGCATGAATTTCCTTTCCTTTTACTTCTTATTTCAAGAATATTTTCTCTCGAACAAGAGCTGTGTATCTTTGTATGTATTAAAGAACTAAAGAAGAGAGAAAGGTGACCCCCCAAGTTCACACACATACACCCCCTTTTAGTTCTACAATGCAGTCTCCCTAAGAGCATTTCCTAGAATTATCTGGAAAAAAACTGCTCTTATTTTTTTTCACTATCATAAAGTACCCATCTCTAGGTTCTGATGCTGGACTGTGTGGGATTCCTAGTTCCTATAAACTGGATCAAGCTCATGCCATCCTTGCTTATTACCTATAAACTCAACCTGTCTTATAGTACATGTTACCATATGCAATTTCTGGTGTCGGTACTCTGATGCAGGTTACCGTAGAGTACATCTGTACATGGCAACGCTCCTTTACATTTCAAATTGATAAATCGGTTTCGACTATATTTGATAAGTGCAACAACTTTCTTCCCATGCTGGTCAAGAAACCCCTAAATTGTTGCCCCACCCATACACAGCAAAACCGTAGCCCATGTGAGAACGACGCCATGACCTGGGCCAGACATTAGACCTCTGCTTTGGCATGGCCGTGTGGGACAGATGAGGGAAAATTCTTTTAACCCTAGCCTAAATTTTGCTCCCACTAGGAGTCAAACCCAGGACCCGAGGAGTGCTACTAGAGCCATCTAACCAACCCATCTTAGAGGCCTGTTCGCCATCAATACATCTAAGCTTAGAACTTGTATAGTTCAAGTACCATTCATACATTTAGGAAGCTTTTGAAAGGTAGCAATATTAAATGGAACCAATTATCTGCAAGGAAATAGTTACTGTCTCTGCAACAATATTGTTTCTGATCTTTTTTCCCTTTTGCTATTTGAGTTCAGGTAAGAGAAGCAATTGGTGTTGCCTTGTGTGTTACAACCTCAAATATGAGACTTTCTGGGTCATTTGGCACTGCATGTTCACCACAAGATCTTTGTGGGGATGTACGCATGATTGAACAAACAGGAAATGAATATTGGTCTGAACGGTTGACAGATGGAGCTAATGAATTAGCTGTAAGTATACAAAACAGTGCCCAGTCTAAGCAACTTGAGCCAACATCAGATTCCGCTGAAGATAGCATGGATGATAGAGAGAAGGCTGATGCTAAAAGGATGGAAACGGTGCTTATTTTATGCCTTTTCCAAGTTTTAAGGTTCCATTTCCACATTCTTCATTTCTGGCTTACATACTCCGCTTTTCTGTTCCTTTGCAGATTTTTCATTTTATAATCGCATCTTTGAAGTCTGGGAGATCTTCTGTTCTAATGGACATTATTATTGGGCTCGTGTACCCAATTCTCTCACTGCAGGTAAACCAATCTGGATTTTGCAGTGAAAGGGTAATTTTGTGGTGAAAGCCTTTTTTTTTTTTTGCCTTTTCATGGCATCTTCAATTTGTTGTTTTTTTGTTGTTACCAACCTTAGAGTTTTGAGAAGAGTTGTCCCTTAGGGATGATAGTAATATATATAGAGGACTCTTCATGGGTCATATGGGCCAACAATGAAAAATGTTGAAGGTGATGAAATTCCTTGTCTTTGCAGGAAACATCAAATAAAGATTTATCTTTACTCGCTAAGTCAGCTTTCGAGTTGCTGAAATGGAGGATTCTACATCGGCCTTTTCTTGAAACTGCTGTTACGTCTATTCTTTCTTCAGTTAGTGATCCTAACTGGCGGACCAGATCTGCACTGTTATCATATCTCAGGACCTTTACCTACAGGTTTGATAAGTCATTTCCTTTCCAATGAAACTATATTTGTGACAATGGTTTTGGTTGGAATTAATGTTTCTCTCCTTGATGCTTAGTATGAAAGGTGTGACTGACAAGATTTTAGTCCTTGCTACAAAGCACATACTATTTTTCATTCCTTTATATAGCTAGTGCCATGACTTCTGAGTTGTTACTGCTACTTGTAGTCCCGTTAAGAACAACCTTTTTTTTTTTGACAAGGGTAACTGTTGGAATATAAGTGAATTGTCCACCTCTCCCCATCAGCTTAAGCTTTTGGGTTGAATTGGTTGGTACATGTAACTTAATATGGTATCAGAGCCAGAGGTCTCGAGTTCAAATCCTAGTTAGCACAATTAAAATAAAATAATTGTTGCTCGCTCCTATTCCACGTCTGAGGCTGGACCGCTGCTGAGATCTTTCGCCGGAGCCTCGACGTGAGGGGGAGTGTTGGAATACAAGTGAATTGTCCACCTCTCCCCATCAGTTTAAGCTTTTGGGTTGAATTGGTTGGTACATGTAACTTAATAGTAACCTTTTTCCATTCTCTCCACAATGAAAAATAGTGCTGGAGTTTACTCCGTACAAACCATAAGACAACAGCAATAGAGCTGCATGAAGAAAGAGAGTGATGAACTTCAGAGATGCAAGGCCAATAGAAACATAGCTTGTACTTTACAGATTTGTAGTATTTCTATAACCTTCTTAAGCAATAATGTCACTTTAGTATTATATGTCTCTGATATTTTTTTCGGTGGTCAGAGCTAATGGAAAATGAATCCACTACGTTACCTTTTTCACAGGCACACATTCATCCTTTCTGGCTCAGAGAAATCACAAATCTGGCAAACAATAGAAAATTTACTTGTGGATAACCAAGTTGAGGCAAGTATATGTTCATTTGACCCTTGTCAGTGACATTTGTTTTCCCATTGTGTGTCTTACTTAAAATGTGTAATATCACTGCACTATCATGAACATGTGTACTATCAGTGTACATGTTAGTGCTGTGCAGTGTAGGTTTCTTTTGTCAATGGTTTGAACTTTGTTCGTATACATTCAGGTTAGGGAACATGCTGCTGGTGTTCTTGCAAGCTTAATGAAGGGTATAGATGAAGATCTATCAAAGGATTTCCGTGAACGGTCATATGCACAAGCTCAGCGTATTTCTGTTGCACGGAGAAGGTAAACTTTCTTCTGATTGTGATGTTGTCATGGACACCTTTTCTCTTCTCGTTGATTTGTTTATCAGACAGTCAGCTAATACCTCTGTTATTGGTTACAGAAATTTGAAGTCCTCTGTTGCTACCATCCATGGTGCAGTCCTTGCTTTGACAGCTTCAGTCCTTTCTGTTCCATACGACATGCCTAGGTACCCTTTATGTTTTTTCTTTGCATGGTGGATGTAGATGCTTAGCATCTTGTATGCATAGTTGATATTGTAGACTTCTGCACTATAGGCACCACATAATTTTGAGTTCAACTTCAATTCTCTTGACTGCATGTGGCTTTTTGTGGTCTGTTGCAGCTGGCTTCCTTCTCATGTCACGCTACTTGCTCGCTTCATCAGGGAGCCTTCCCCCATAAGATCAACCGTCACGAAAGCTGTTGCAGAATTTAAGCGCACCCATGCTGACACATGGAGCATCCAGAAGGATGCATTTAATGAAGACGAACTGGAGGCAAGCTTGAAATCTTCTTCACTCTCCCTTTCCTACTGCTCTACACCTTACGCTCTTTGTAATAGTTCTGCTCTTTGAACATGCAGGTCCTCCGTGATACATCTTCCTCCTCGTCGTACTTTGCTTAGATTAAAATTTCGAAGGTCATAGGATATTCTCTGGTACCGGTGTTGTGTATACGAAATTTGTTACTGTTGAAGTGCCAGTGTTGCCGATATAGTTGTTTTTATGTCCTCAACAGATGCCTTGGTACAAGTGAGATGAAGCTGTGCATATATATATGTGTTTACTGTGTACCATCTAGACATACCCGAAGCGTTATGGCATATGGGTTCCTTGCGTGGGCAAAAAAAGTTGTTAAAAATCCAGAATCTTTTGCCCAGTCCATAACGACGTGAACAGAACTGTATGATTCCGCGTAGTTTAACCGCATAATGCATATTTGGCAACTCCAATAGCTGTCAACGTGCTAGCTATAAACTTCCATGGTTATTAGGAGAGAATCAGCCACTGACAGTAAGAAATTGTACATAAGCACACCCAATGCATACTTGTTTCTTGCTTCCTCCATTCTACAATACTTTGGATGAAAATGCTACTGTACATGATGATATCTGTTAATTGAGGATATTAACACGGTAGTTCCTGTACGTAGTATGTTCATTCTTTGGCCCAATTAAATGCTCTCATATGAATGGTTTAAGGTATCTATTAGAATTTGTGCCTAGCTTGTTTCTTCCTACATAATTTAAACTTGAAAATGATGAAGTAACTAGAAATCTTAATCTAGCATACATGCATTGTGATAATCAAGGGTTAGGGTTTGAGAGATGATTCCAAGAAAACGAAAAGGAGATTTCTTGACCTCACTCAAGAATAGAGATGGAGGTGAAGATCTCCACCTTTTTGAGATGGTGACGCATGAGTACTCCTTGTCTTCTTTTTCTCCTTTCTATTTTTCTTCTCGTGTCTGGTCTTTCTTAATCTCTCTAGTTCATGTTGTTCACCACTTGAGGAGAGAGAGGGGTGGGGTTTGGGAGTGCATAATGAATGAGTGGGTGAGAACTGGTTCTGCTGGTCTTGCTATCTAATCTGGGCTGGTATGTGGGCCATCCAAAGGGGGGGGGGGGGGGGGGGGGGGGGGCGAGAGAGAGAGAGAGAGAGAGAGAGAGAGAGAGAGAGAGGAAAACAATTCATCCAAAATGAATCTGCTGAATAAGTGAATGGGCGGACGGTCCATTGGATCACCTGATGGCATGAGGGATCACTGATTTTGGGAAAGGGGGTTTGATCTAGTAGCTTGCATCTTCAATCTAGGGGTTGTCACACCCAATTCGGAAGGATAGAACCATATGTAAATGGATATTGCTAGCGCTAGGACGTCCCATGAAATTGTGTCCCATCGAATGTCCTACCACACCTTCACCCTCCTCCGCACCTCCCCGCCTCGTGCATGGTTCACATCAGATGCCTCGCTCTGCTCGCCCAACGCGGAGGAGGAACACGCCCTCGCTCCCCCTCCCACACGCATGGATTCTCCCTGCCCCCAACCTCACCGGACCCCAGCACCCTCGCCCGCCACTAGCTTCTCCATGTAAACAACGAAAAAAAGGCTATTGCAACATCTAAAAATGCATCTAATGAAACAAATGAAAAATATAAATTGCAGCATAAAAATATCTATTGCAACATTGAAAACAAAGTTATTTGCAACATCCAAATAACATCCGATGCAACAAACGAAAAATATGACATGCAAACAATGAAAAATGATGTTGCAGTAAATGCTCCTACTACAACAACCAAAAAAGAACCATTGCAACAACTTATAGGTGAGGTGGCGGGGATCCTTGATTCGGGCCACCCAGTGTCGAGCTATGCGGCACCCAAGTCGGTGTCAAGCCCAACCTAGGACGGGGGCGACCCTATAGCGGGTGGACGACAAGCGGGCCTCACCTATAGGTGGTCACGACGGTGCTGGTGTGCGGGTCCTACTGGGCAGCGGCTGTGTGGGCAAGGGAGGCGGGCTAGTGCCACGCATTGGGTTGCTAGCCGTTGCGTGTCTAAGTGGGAAAAGTGGCTGGAAATCAAAGAAAGAAAGAAAGAAAGAGAAGAAAAGAAAAGGCTTTGCCTTTTTCAAAAAAAGGATTTTTGAATAGAAATTTTCTCAAACTTGAGTTTACAAGAAAGCTAGGCACGGACAAGGCAAACGATAAAACTATGCTGTAGCATGAATACAACATTAGAAGGTTTCTATCTTAAATTTCTTTAGGATATTTTATAAATCATTATTTAAAAAATTAAAATCAATTTAAAATCTAATTAAGAAAGCAAATGTTAGAGTGTTATATAGGAGTTGATCCAAGGCATTGGAGAATTAATTAACACATTGGGAACGATATCTTAGATTTCTTGTCGGATCGAATAAAGAGTTGACTAGGGTTGACCCTAGTTCACCTAGCCTGATTAGAGAGAATCCATAGAGTTGGATAGCAAATTTTGAGTCCATGCCATAGTAGAGAATGATATTTTTCCTTCGAAAAGGTAATGATACAGTTCTTCGGCGAGGATGCATGTGCAAGGTCATCAAACAATTTGAGATAAGTTGGTTCAACGGGGACAGGTTGGTGAGAGCCTCAGGGTATGACAATAAATATTTGAATTAAGTCTTTTTTAATTAATATTAATTCATGAAATGTTTCATATATTATCTTTTCATGCATATCTTTGGCATACCCTACAAAATAACCCGAGAGCACCAAAATTATGGAACTTATTAAATTATGACCCATCTATGCATTATGAAACCTTATCATTTTATTATATTTGGTGACCATATTATTTGAATTAAGAACCACCAAACAAACATGATAAGTTTGGAGTACCTTTTGTTGACTTGTGGACATTTTAGTTGGTTGTTGGTTATACCATTGTGTTCTTTATTAGTTTATTTGTATATATGATCAATTCCATGTTGCTAATTATCTACTGTATATTATGATATTGCATTGGTTTGAAGTATTTGTGGGCGGTCCATTTCATCCGGTCCAAAACAATCGGACAAGCAGTTCAACGGGTTCTTTACGGTTAGACACCGGTTTGATCTCTGATTCGACCTAATAACTATGCTTCAACTAGAGAGTATAATTATACTATTTTATAGATTCATAAAGGAAGTCGCTGAACTTGATATTTACCTATATCAATACACAAATAATATGAAATTAATTAATGGTATGGTATATTTACAATAACTATTTTAGTGCTTTGCAAAAAGGAAAGAAACTATCATTTTAATTTGATACATACTTAGTACAACATTGTTATATTGTTAATAACTTTAACTGTATATTTAATATCTAAGTTCATACCCACTAAGCAATCCATGTTAGCTGAAGCTCAGTCCTCGTGCTTCCACGTCACTCTTCTTTTGCAACCGTAAGATCTTAATCTAGTTTTCGTTTTCAGCCATTTGATGTTTATCTAACCCCCGCACACGTCCATCCTGCAGCCCAGCCGAAGAGGCAAACATATGGTCGTCCGTTGAGCCCAACCAAAGAGCCAGTAAGAGTCATTGATTTTCACCACTTCCGTCTGCCCATTGGTGGTCAATCAATGCAAGAAATCCACAGTATCCATCCTCCAATACCATCCTTCTATTCTGCCTCAACATCCACAAACACATCATATGTGTGATTAAGCATCAAACGAACAGGCACAAATATTATTTTCACCCATCAATTTCTTTGCTGCAAACGCACAAGGAAGAAACCGAACCTCCATCATCAGTTTTAAATAGTCGTGTGAAGGAAGCCTTCACTGCTGTGGCCCTTGCCAATGGCTTTTGAACTCGAAGATCTCGGCCGTCGCACATGGCTTGATGAGGAGGAGATCAGGGGACGGCCTTCAGGTTGACGCCGGCAGACGGCAATGCTCAACCGCCGTGCGAGGAGGAGACGATGCAGGACGCGACGCTGGAGAGGGTAGGGCCAAGAGGAGTGTAAGAGCGGCGCGTGGGAGGATGCGCGGCAGTTGAGAGAGCGCGGCTGACGCGACGGGTGCGGTGCTAGCATGCCCGATGGAGCGAAGAGCATGTCACCAACGGGCTTGGTCGCCAAGGAGCTGGGAATAGTGGCTGTCACCTGTCAGGAAGGAGCGGCCGGCGTCCTACCCTCCCAGGCGAGATGAAGACGAGGAAGGTAAATAATACTACCGATTATTGCTTTGTGTAGAGCAATAAAAAAACTGTTTAACTAAACTAGCTGTATTATCTGCAAGTCGAGCTGCAGCTGGTTAAATTTGTTTACTATCTTTAAGTTTTGGTAGCACCGTAGCAGGAGAACGTTGCAGTTCCCTTCTTTTACGTAAGACCTATGTATCCAAAGCTTACAGATCATACATACACACATTACGATGAATTTATGTACATATAGTCCCCCCACAAATCAAATTGTTAACACCATATATTTTTAGGAATATATCATTGACATCTTATTTCCAATTAAATTCTAATAGGCCGTCTACATGAAATGGTCACCAATAATAATCTCAAATTTCCGCGGCAACGTGCGCGGACTTCAGCTAGTTATATATATAGTAGTAACCATAAAATAGACTTTTTTTTAAAAAATATAGCATGGTTAAAACATAAATGTATAATTCGCTGTTCGTTTCTCATGAATGTTTTGTAATAATTTTTCTCTTTGTTTGCAACTTGCAACCCTACCAACATAGATAATTGGGGACGGTGAGAATATTCGTTACTAATGCCAAATATTTTTTTTCAAGACCTCGACCATATAACTTTTCCCGACCACCGCCCCGCCGTTCCTCTCTCAAAATCCAAATTGGTAAATTTCTCAAATCCGGCGCCCCCGCACCCGCATCCTCACCTCGTCACCGCCGCCGGCCGTCCTTCTATTCTCCATGTCCGCTCATCAGTCGGATACTAACACCGGCGGGGAAACTCCGCTCATTAGTCGGATACTAACGCCGGCGGGGAAATTCTGTTCGGACTGATTCGTCTTGTCGGTGAGGAAGCCCCCAACTTGCTCGGGTTTTGAGCCATTGGATGTGACACGTGGCGCGTTATGGGACGTCCGATCTTCTTCTACCTCCCTCTCCCTTTCTAGCTCTCGAGTTTTTTCGAGTCGGACGCCGCCCACGTCCTTCGCCGCCGGCTCCCTCCGCCACCAGGCCGGCCGCCGCCGCCGCCCCTGCCCCAAGGCCGCCCGCCGCCGCCATCCCTTCCCCCAGGCCGTGCGCCCCTCCGGTTGGTCCCTCCGCCACCTCCCTGCCTCCTCTCCCCTCCCAGCACCCTCCTCTCCCTGTCGCCGCCCGTCCCCGGCGTGCGGGCGCGGGCGTCCCCGGCGCCGGCCCGGGCGTCGCCCCCTCCTGGTTGTGTGGATTTTGTATTTTCTTTTGGAATTTCTGAACAATTTGTGAATTTTTTTGACATATATTTCTTGGATGTCTAGAATCCATAGAAACAATTTATATTTTTTTTGAAAAATTTGGCATATGTTTGTGTTATTCCTAAATTATATCGCTTTGTTCAATAAATTACACTAAAGGTAAATATAGTAATAAGACGGTGTAAGTATAGCTATAAGACAGTGTAAGTGCATGGCAAAAATCTGGTTGTAGGGACCAGTTGTTTGCTAAACAGTTCCTAAATTTATCCTAGGATTTCCTTTGCTTGAGCAATCAATTCTGAATGTCCCTTGCAGAGAACTAGGCATGTCTCATTATCACAGCGGTGATTTTGAAGAGATGGAGGGTGAGTACGACATGAATGAGCCAGTTGATGACATGGAGGGGGAGGATGAGTACCAAGAGCTCGTGGTTAGGGACTCTGATGCGGAGGAGGAAGACGATGCGGACCAGTTGGTAGGTTCCTATTAATTTGAATGTCTTTCTTTTATCTTCGGAAGACATGTCTAGTAGTATTACTTTGTGTGTGCTTAATTTACCTGTAGTGATTCTGCTGATAAACATAACCTTTTGAGGCTTCGAAATTTGGTTGAGCAAATTGTACTTAATTTTTAAACCTCTGAGGTGTGAATAAATGTGGCAACGAGGAGATGCATGGATATTAGATGATGTTGAACTAATGCTACAATTGGTATGGTTACTGATGAAACATAACCTTTCGAATGCCCTGTTCATTTTCCACGTGCCATTCCTCGAAAACATTATTTTACCTTTCTCTCAGCCTTCAGTAACTTTGTTATATCTAAAACTTTACAATATATTTCA
The DNA here is from genome assembly GCA_023333625.1 of Bothriochloa decipiens. Taxonomy (NCBI): domain Eukaryota; kingdom Viridiplantae; phylum Streptophyta; class Magnoliopsida; order Poales; family Poaceae; genus Bothriochloa; species Bothriochloa decipiens. The sequence goes on along the minus strand of CM041644.1, from coordinate 18,144,512 downwards.
GTGTTCATGTCAAACGCAGAGAAAAAGTCGCTGAGTTATTAATTTATACAGTGTTTTTTTAGTTCTGAGCAACTGAAATTGGAGTCAAGAATGCCATAGAGCTTGTATCCGCATGAAATTTTGTTTCATTTACTTTTACAGTTCATGGAATTATCTGAAATCTTGTTTTGTTTAGCATAAGCTCTCCGACACATCAGCAGCAGATGCAAGAAGTGGGAAAGATATTCAAGGAATACCTTGGGAGACGATAGAAGTCACAAGAGAAACATACAGACAGGCCCGACTAGAGCAGTACAAGAACTACGAGAACATACCTAATTCTGGAGAAGCAGCAATGACGGTACAGTTTGTAAATCAACATAAAAGAAACTTATCACATTGGGATTTATATTGGTGTTGAAACAGGCATGCAAATCTACCGAGAAAGGAAGAACATATTACGAATTCAGACGAAATATTAGATCTGTGAAATCCACTATCTCTCACTTTCAGGTGAGTGCACTGACACCAGCACATGTGCATCTTGCCTTTGATTATAATTTTCTGTAAAATAATTACTAGAGACATAATTAGTTTGAAACATTTCAAATCAGATGCTTAACTCTTTTCCTAGTATCAACCACATGCAGGACAAGTAAAATGTTGCATTAAATTTATTAAAGTGATACTGTTCACTTGTCTGAAACTGTTCCAGTAGAAAGTATTTGTTCTTCAAAAGCATAACCAGCAGAATTTAAATAAATTAGAGAATCCATCTGCCCTATATTATTGACTTGCACTTGGACTTTTACCTTCATTCTTTGTGTATCATACAAAATTACAAATAAATTGTAAAGTTGTAGTGGATGCATTTGTGGGCTGCACTTATCAGCGCTGGAAGAGGAGTGGCAACTCCAGCATCCTGAATCAATGGCTTCAGCAATTGTGTTGCCTGCATGTCAGTTAGTTGAGCATCGACCTTTAGATTATGTTCCCTGCATCTTCACTTAGTTAAGATATCTAGTTAGGAGGACAAGTTATCAATTTGCTTGTCAGCCTGTTAGGTGCTAGCTCTATACCAGCGAAGAGTTGGATTCAAGCAGAAGTTGAACCCTAAATCCATCTTATGTGCTTCTACCGAGGGCAAAAAACCTCCACCTTTATGTCCCCTCAATCCAATCGATTAGCCCGAATCACAAGTACTCTCCATATGTTGCGTGTGGGGGTAATGGGATAACCATAAAATATCCATGGCTGACTACATAACCCCTTTAACTAAACACGATATTGTGGCCTTTAAAAGTAGTACTTTTAAAGTCCTCAATATCGTGTTTAGTTAAAGGGGTTATGTAGTCAGCCATGGATATTCTAGGGGGTTCTGTAGAGTTTTTTTACAGGAATCTGGAATTCCATCAAGCAACCATGTCAGCTAAATTGCTTGACATCAAGTATATAATACAATCTGGCACTATCCATCACCGAAGACATTTCCTCAACACACTTACTCCCTAAAGAGGCTAGCTCATGTGCTACTCATACAATCTCTTGGTATAAATTTCACTCAAGGAGATATGAAATTGTTGGTTAGAAGATCCTTCAGCTCATGCACCATTCCACCCACCAAAGACAATCTAAAATCACCCCCCAGCAGCGCTTCTACTACCTGCAAAGGATCAGTTTCAAGGATCATATCAGTAGGGTTCTGTAGAGTTTTCAATATGCCACATAAGCGATACAATCTTCAGAACCGCATCAGTTTATTTAGACGGTTTTCAAAAGTTTGAGGGGTAGAATAAGTGGGTTTATAGGTGAGGGGGTGAAGTAAACAACCACCGACAGCTAAGGGCGTTAAGTAGATTTTTTTCCAGAAAAAAAATGAAGAATAGTTGTGGCAAGTCTTGATTGATGCTGCTTTAATCTGTTTCTGTTGCATAAATGTTATTTGTTCAATGGAAAAAAATGACTTTTTTTATACCTACACCTGAGAAATTTAGTATGGGTGACATTGAAGCGTTATGTCTACCTGTTATTGCATTACTCTATAGTTCACTGGTCGGCCTTGATTGATTCTTCTTTTAATCTGTTTCTAGTGCACGATTGTTATTTGTTCAACAAAAAATGAGTTTTTTTTAATACCTACAGCTGAGAAATTTAGTATGGGCAACATCGAAGCATGATGTCTACCTGTTATTGCATTACTCTGTACTTCACTGGTCGGCCTTAAATGGTGTGGATACAGAAATTATGAATGTACATGGACATGTTGAAGTGAGGTGGGGAACAATTCTTCATTTATTCTCTCTTTTAATCAATTACGGCCTATATTCAATTATTCATGCTGTTGCCGTATCTTATTGCAGAAGCACCCAGGAAGCTTATTAGAAGGTTTTTCTCATACTCAAATTAGTACCATGGCGGTGAAGGATAATTTGCTAGTAGCTGGTGGTTTCCAAGGAGAGCTTATATGCAAAGTAAAGTTTCCATGTTTCCTGTGTTTAATTTGGGAATGCTGAAATCTTAATGAACCTGTGATACTGATAGTTTATTGATGTTATCATCTGTAAATATAACACAGCACCTAGAACGAGAAGGAATAAGCTTCTGCTGCAGGACAACATATGATGATAATGCAATTACCAATGCATTGGAGATATTCAGTACATCTAGGTATGTGATCAGGATTCAGGCTAGCCATTTAACCTTGCGAAACATGCTAGCCATTTAGCCTTGTGAAACATACATCTGGGCAAGGCTAAAAGCCCATTTTGGCCCTTGTTTGGATTCCCTTTTTTATTTCTTTTTTTGCTGCACACATACCCTTTGTTGTGACTGCAATTCCAAAATACTCCCTCCATTTCAAATTTAAGTCGTTTCAGCTTTATCTAGGTACATAGGTTTTGCTACGTACCTTGATATACATTATGTTTAGATGCATTGTAAAACTATGCATCTTGAAAAGCTAGAATAACTTACAATTTGGAGGAGGGTGCAGAAGTTAGAGCCTAAAATTAGAGCATTTGAATCAAATCTTAGCTCAACTACTGTATCCTCAATCCTACTCCTTTGATATATACTGCTGTCAACAGCTTTATGAAACTGGCATTGGCATTTATATTTATCGGTCTCACTGTTCCTTTCAGTGGAGCTCTTCACTTCATTGCATCTAACAATGACTGTGGGGTAAGAGAGTATGATATGGAAAGATACCAGTTGTTTAAGCATTTCCGATTTGATTGGCCAGTGAATGTAAGTACATCTGTTTACTTTTCTCAATTTATTTTATTCCTTAATTATATATATACATATATATTTATTATTGATGATAACACTAGAAAAGGATCCTAAAATTATACCTACCATGGGGAGAAGATGTTTCGTAGTTCATTTAAAAAAAGGTGTTTCCTAGGCTTTGTCTAAAGAGTAGGGTGACCCCACATGACCTGTCAGCTTCCAGGTTTGAACCAACCAACCAGAGCTATTGCTGGATTCTCATTAGGGAAGGGTTCTTCTGATAATATTCAGATTCATATGGTGTACTAGTCTGGATTCTTCTGATAATATTCAGATTCATATGATGTACTAGTCCCAAAGCTCCCATACAAGGTGGGCTCTGGGGAGAAGGGAATTTCTAGGCAGTCTTAACCTTGCCAATTTCGCAAGGAGTCTTATTGGACCTCCAGGACAGAAGTAGATACTACCACTAGGCTAGATCTGCCCTTCCATAATATTAACAATGGAAATATAAGAATGACTTAAAAGATGAAAAATACAAGGATGCAAAAAACACATGAAATCAGCATTCCTAATACCATCCTGGTATTTTTGCTTTTAGCTCAGATCGTCCCTAGGACCAGCTTTAACATAGTTAGTGTAGTCTTTGCAAGGTGCTTTTCTAATACCACCATGATATGACAAACTTTGTTGAATGTATTTATTGTTTCTGGTCTTGCTACTATTTTGTTTACAACCTATGAAATCATGACGAATGAATTGATGATGGTGCAGTAAGAACATGATTTGGGAATGCTTAGTATTGCAACTCTATTCTTGTTGAATCAATCTTCTGTTGCGTTTTGATCTTTTTTTTCTTTACCAGTGTGCAAGGGATAATAACAGAAGTGATTAAGGGCCAAATTTAAACACTTCGTTTATTTGTGTCTGATATCACGAACACATTTCGTCTGTATCTGTAATGATCATAGTTGGGTGCAAATGTGAACTGAAAATGATCATGACTCATGAGATCTTACATGTTCTGCTATTTGAAGTACCTCTGTTCCTTTTGTTGATGCAGCACACATCATTGAGCCCTGATGGAAAGCTTGTTATTATTGTTGGTGATGACACAGATGCTTTGCTTATTGATGCTAATTCAGGAAAGGTGAGTGTTTTGTTGTAAACATTGGTTTAAAAGTCAGAACATATTCAGAGTATGTGTTAGTGCATGGATTCCAGTTAATATGCCTTTTATCTGGAAGCAGACTATTCATTCCGTGAAAGGTCACTTGGATTACTCCTTTGCATCGGCTTGGAGCCCAGATGGTCTGACATTCGCCACTGGTAACCAAGACAAAACTTGTCGGATTTGGGATGCCAGAAATCTCTCCCAGTCTGTCCATGTCTTGAGAGGCAACGTTGAAGCAATAAGATCTATTCGTTTTACATCTGATGGACAGTTCCTGTCGATGGCAGAGGCAGCAGACTTTGTCCACATCTTTGACATCAAAAGTGACTACAATAAGAGACAGGAGCTGGATTTCTTTGGTGAGGTATCCGGTATGTCTTTCAGCCCCGACACGGACACACTTTACGTTGGAATCTCGGATAGGACATATGGCAGCCTACTTCAGTTTGGCCGCCTCTATAACTATTCATACCTCGACTCTCTACTATGAAGGTCATAGAAAAAAAAGTGTTGGCCTGTCTTGTGTTCCCCTCGCTGATAATCAACCCAGAATAGGTATCCCAAATCAAATTTAAGTTAGTTTGGTGTTCCCGTAAAGAATCCTGTACCCTGTTGTATGTGTACATAAAGAATTGTATTTTATATAGACTACCAATAGTCTGCTACTCTGCTTTAAAATAGGTATAAGGTGTCAGGATTTGAATCATAAGTTAAATTTCAATTCGTTATAGCGCGAGATGAATCCATAAAGTCAGAACTTTGCATATTAAGTTGAATCTGATGTTTGGTAGCAAATGCTTGTTGGGCCTTTTGTTGTGGTGGACCCCGAGTAGTATCCAAAGCAAGAAGTTGTATTTAGCGACCAAATAGACTTATATCATCTCGATCAGCTCCCCAATACAATAGCTCTGTTTTTTTTTGTTACAAAAAGGACCTAGTCTCCTTTATTGCGAATGAGTTTATTGGTAAGTTGCTGGATATTATCTTAGGTCTGGAATGGCGGAGGTTTGGCTGACGTCGGCTCTGGCTCTTTCATACACTGTAGGAAGGAACCGTTTTTATCTCTCATCTTAAAATGAATCAGTAGCGTACAAAGTAATTATTTTTGGCTTTACCGGCTATGGCTTCTCTTCGTGCATTGTAGCAAAGAGCCAGAGTTATTTAGTACTTCCTCCATTC